>CM026389.1:39750210-39796230 GCA_014843695.1 Archivesica marissinica | reverse complement strand
CTTGACCTTTATATATATACTATAGTTACCTTGACCTTTATATATACTATAGTTACCTTGACCGTTATATATACTATAGTTACGTTGACCGTTATATATACTATAGTTACCTTGACCTTTATATATATATATACTATAGTTACCTTGACCTTTATATATATATACTATAAGTTGACCTTGACCTTTATATATATACTATAGTTTACTTGACCGTTATATATACTATAGTTACCTTGACCTTTATATATACTATAGTTACCTTGACCTTTATATATACTATAGTTACCTTGACCTTTATATATACTATAGTTACCTTGACCGTTATATATCTATAGTTACCTTGACCGTTATATATACTATAGTTACCTTGACCGTTATATATACTATAGTTACCTTGACCATATATATACTATAGTTACCTTGACCGTTATATATACTATAGTTACCTTGACCGTTATATACTATAGTTACCTTGACCGTTATATATACTATAGTTACCTTGACCGTTATATATACTATAGTTACCTTGACCGTTATATATACTATAGTTACCTTGACCGTTATATATACTATAGTTACCTTGACCGTTATATATATACTATAGTTACCTTGACCGTTATATATACTATAGTTACCTTGACCTTTATATATACTATAGTTACCTTGACCGTTATATATACTATAGTTACCTTGACCGTTATATATACTATAGTTACCTTGACCTTTATATATATACTATAGTTACCTTGACCTTTATATATATACTATAGTTACCTTGACCTTTATATATACTATAGTTACCTTGACCGTTATATATACTATAGTTACATTCTATACTATATGACAAAACTTCACCCACCCCCCTCCAAAGCAGTTCAAAATAGTGAGGCAGGCTAAACCACAACATGTGTGCGACAGACAACAATTATCTCAACAACACACAAGCCATCTCATTATATACAATATTTAAGCCATGGAAACACATTTAGCACAATGAAGACACTGAGTGAACATACACATTAAAACCCCGCGCCCAGATACTACTGCTACGGCGAGTATAAATAAACTAACACTATACAGTCCATTCCACAGAACACTATACAGTCCATTCCACAGAACACTATACATACAGTCCATTCCACAGAACACTATACAGTCCATTCCACAGAACACTATACATACAGTCCCCATTCCACGTTCAGCTGGTGAAATAATTTGACACCCACAGCAGGATTCGAACCTACATCTGTGAAGAGCAAGTGATTTGAAGTCAACGACCATAGCCACTCGGGCCACTACAACAAATTGTACGATAACTATGTTTGCAAGATGTGTATAAGCACTTTGTACCCGTTTTAAAACTCACAAGTTGATTTTGAGAGTAAAAGCTGTAGTGCTACTAAAATGACCTAAATCCACAAGTTATTCCAATGCTGGCAGACGTAACCAAGCAACTAATAACAAGTTTTGATAATGCATAAATTTGGTCAAAATGTTGACGATGGGAATATTGTCATGGTATTAAATGATTTGGTACATAATTATTCATTAGATGTATTGAATATTTGAAGCACTGTGTTCACAGAATAGTGTAATTAGTCTTATAATTCTAATAAGACAAAAATAAATAGGCACACACCCTTTACATTATACAAAAAATAATTTAAAATTATTCAAACTCCTGATATTCCGTTACTGGTTTTGCACACATTTAAACAGACTGTGGAAGGAAGTGACAATTATGAAAACACACTGTACATGTAAGTGAAACCATTGTAAAAATGTAGCACACATCTAAACAGACTGTGGAAGGAACTGACAATTATGAAAACACACTGTACATGTAAGTGAAACCATTGTAAAAATGTAGCACACATCTAAACAGACTGTGGAAGGAACTGACAATTATGAAAACACACTGTACATGTAAGTGAAACCATTGTAAAAATGTAGCTAACTATATATATCCTTCGTTAATAACATGTGCATTTTACCTGCTGTTAGATGGTGCAAAATAGAAAATGGAAGCCATGTTTAACATCGGCACTATCGTGTTATATATATACACTGTATTTACTCGCCTATAAGACACCGCCCCAACTTTGGTCTTAACCCATTCTACACTAAGTAACTGACATGGACTGGTGCATGATATTTTTAGACCAATAAATTAATAAGAAAATTACATTTGGACGAGTTCATTTATGAAAATGGGTAATTTTGACTAAAAATAGTAATATTACTGGCAAAAAGTGCACATCCTGGAGTTACACTTTTTGTAAGCCTATTTAGATGTCTGTGGTGTTGAAAGGGTTAATTTAACTTAATTCAGTGGTATTTTGCATAGACTCGCGGATAAGACGGGTCGGGAAAATGGAAACCACTCAGAAGTAAAGATCAAACAAATTGTACTGTAAAAGCACTGTAAATTATGTCAAATGGACAACAACAAATTTTATTTGCTAAAAGTTTACAGATAGAGCTGTGAAAGTCTATGCTTTTGTTACACCCTTTCAGTTATTTCAAAGGTCATCATTTATTGAGTCGGAACAAACTGATTTAGAAAAAAAAGCACTAATTTTATAAAAAAAATTTATCACTCGCTTTGAGACAATAATCTGGTGATAATAATCGCGTGTTATAGGCGAATAAGTACGGTAATACAAAATCATCTCAGGAGTTTAAAAATCTGACAATTTCCATATCCTAAATTCTTTTCTAAGTCATATCATTACTCAGAAATCTTATTATGCAACAACAAATTTCAACTTGAAGTTATTAGCCCATTTCATTCTGGATACATTTAAAGGCTTTTGCAAACAACATAGATCCAGATCAGCCGCAGTGTAACGCTGCATGCTGATCAGGATCTATGTTGTTTGCTACAAAGTCAAGTGTCTTAGCAAGATCATCTGAATAGCAAACAGCATAGAATCTGATCAGATGGAACGTTCTGTGGTGCTTGATCTGGCTCTATGTTCTTTGCAAATACTGTTTGAACGGTATCCAGAAGGAAATGGGTTAATTAATAGAACTTATGGAATATGTAATACGTTAAATGAACTAGGAAAGAGGCAACCATATAAGCAAGTTGCTTTCTCCTCAATCCTACATGTATGTACATATTATGTATACTAGACTATCAGGCCCGTCGCTGGGCATACGCAAGTACGTACGTGCGTATCATTGGTCTCAGAAAATGAAAACTCCAAAAATGCCATAAAACCGCAAGGGGTAGTAGAGATACATAGGCGCCGTGGTGTGTGGAGTGGTGGAATAATTGAGCCCATTGCAAATATGGTGCATCTCGAAATTTAGTTTGTGCTATTTTACGTGCTTGTTTAATTGATAAGGGCGATAGATCATGTATATTATTACATTGTCGTAAGAACTTTAGTCCTACAATTGTATGTTACAAAATGCATTGAAATGCAGGAAATTGCATCCTCATTTCAAAAAATCTCAAGGGGGCATGCCCCCAGACCCCCTAGCATACTAGCTCGCTATGCTCACTCGACAAACAAGCATATTTGGCCGTGCGTATCATCAAAATAGCTCCAGCGACGGCCCTGACTATGTATATTCAAAGAAATAAATATTGTTTAATCTAACTAGGTAGACATAAATTCTACTTCATGGTCTAAGGGAGATAACACAGTTTATTTAATAACATAAAAATCTTAAATACAATTGGAAGTAAGTTGTCTCCCTTACACAGTCAAATAGCACTTACGTTTATATATTCCGATTAAGTTAGAATAGTCTAACAAATTAATTTAAAGAAATTTGTTCCAATCTGATTTAAATTGATACCTGTTTAAAATAGTTAATTACGAAAACATTGATTGCTCCTTGCACACATGTTGTTAGTGACAGTTATCATTATTAGTGTAAACACCGTGAACAATGGGTGCGCATATACCATGAACAATGGGTGTGTATACACCATGAACAATGTGCGCATACACCATGAACAATGGGTGCGCATATACCATGAACAATGGGTGTGTATACACCATGAACAATGGGTGTGTATACACCATGAACAATGGCGCATACACCATGAACAATGTGCGCATACACCATGAACAATGGACGTGCATACACCATGAACAATGGGTGTGCATATACCATGAACAATGGGTGTCCATGAACAATGGGTATGCATACACCATGAACAATGGGTGTGCATGAACAATGGGTGTGCATACACCATGAACAATGGGTGTCCATGAACAATGGGTGCGCATACACCATGAACAATGGGTGTGCATGCACCATGAACAATGGGTGTGCATATACCATGAACAATGGGTGTCCATGAACAATGGGTATGCATACACCATGAACAATGGGTGTGCATGAACAATGGGTGTGCATACACCATGAACAATGGGTGTCCATGAACAATGGGTGCGCATACACCATGAACAATGGGTGTCCATGAACAATGGGTGTGCATACACCATGAACAATGGGTGTGCATGAACAATGGGTGTGCATGCACCATGAACAATGGGTGTGCATGAACAATGGGTGTGCATGCACCATGAACAATGGGTGTGCATATACCATGAACAATGGGTGTCCATGAACAATTGGTGTCCATGAACAATGGGTGTGCATACACACCATGTACAATGGGTGTCCATGAACAATGGGTGTGCATACACACCATGAACAATAGGTGTCCATGAACAATGGGTGTCCATGAACAATGGGTGTGCATATACACCATGAACAATTGGTGTGCATACACCATGAACAATGGACGTGCATACACCATGAACAATGGGTGTGCATGAACAATGGGTGTGCATACACCATGAACAATGGGTGCGCATACACCATGAACAATAGGTACACATACACCATGCACAATGGGTGTGCATACACCATGAATAATAGGTGCGCATACACCATGAACAATGGGTGCGCATACACCATGAACAATGGGTGCGCATACACCATGAACAATAGGTGCACATACACCATGAACAATGGGTGTGCATGCACCATGAACAATGGGTGTGCATATACCATGAACAATGGGTGTGCATACACCATGAACAATGGGTGTGCATACACCATGAACAATGGGTGTGCATGCACCATGAACAATGGGTGTGCATACACCATGAACAATGGGTGTGCATACACCATGAACAATGGGTGTGCATACACCATGAACAATGGGTGTGCATACACCATGAACAATGGGAGCGCATACACCATGAACAATGGGTGTGCATACACCATGAACAATGGGTGTGCATGCACCATGAACAATAGGCGTGCATACACCATGAACAATGGGCGTGCATACACCATGAACAATAGGTGTGCATACACCATGAACAATAGGTGTGCATACACTATGAACAATGGGTGTGCATACACCATGAACAATGGGTGTGCATACACCTTGAACAATGGGTGTGTGTACGCCATGAACAATGGGTGTGCATACACCATGAACAATGGGTGTGCATACACCATGAACAATGGGTGTGCATACACCATGAACAATGGGTGTGCATACGCCATGAACAATGGGCGTGCGTACGCCATGAACAATGGGTGTGCATGCGCCATGAACAATGGGCGTGCATACACCATGAACAATGGGTGTGCATACACCATGAACAATGGGTGTGCATACACCATGAACAATGGGCATGTATACACCATGAACAATGGGTGTGCATACACCATGAACAATGGGCGTGTATACACCATGAACAATGGGCATGCGTACGCCATGAACAATGGGTGTGCATGCGCCATGAACAATGGGCGTGTATACACCATGAACAATGGGCATGTATACACCATGAACAATGGGCGTGTATACACCATGAACAATGGGCATGTATACACCATGAACAATGGGCGTGTATACACCATGAACAATGGGCGTGCGTGTGATCAAGAGAAGGTTGTTTTACGATCACGATTGTCTGCAAAGGATGAAGCGTTGGTCAAATCTAAGACAAATTCTTAACAAAATTCAGAATTCCATAAAGATTTAGGGAAATACAATTCCCTATAGCAACATGTACATTAGAAAAAGCCAAAGTAATGCCTTTTCACATATAAATGCATTCCTAATTCTTCGGACATAATTTGAACACTAATTTTCAATACAAAAACAGTGTCTACAAACTCTCAAGTTAAATTAGGATTTCCTATAATGGTTAGCTATACTCCTGGAATCAACATTTGTTTCCTATTATTGGAAATTTAAATCAGATTAGTCTAAAAATAAATATGCGCAGGCACAAATGATGAGATATAACGGTAAATCTGTACCATAAATGTTGTTATTCAGGATACCCGCGTTGTATTACGCGTGGTTGTTGACACTATTTACATTACAAGGTGTCTTTGTTAATTAAAATACTCAGATTCTGTGTCAAATAGTTGGGGAAAAAACCCACCGTGGCAAATATTTGGGGGAAAAACCCACTGTGGCAAATAGTTGGGGGAAAAACCCACTGTGGCAAATATTTGGGGGAAAAACCCACTGTGGCAAATAGTTGGGGGAAAAACCCACTGTGGCAAATATTTGGGGGAAAAACCCACTGTGGCAAATATTTGGGGGGAAAAACCCACTGTGGCAAATAGTTGGGGGAAAAACCCACTGTGGCAAATAGTTGGGGGGAAAACCCACTGTGGCAAATAGTTGGGGGGAAAACCACCTTAATATAGGAAATTACATTCTGTAGAAAGTAACTTTTTCACCTATGTAGTGTCGCTTTAAGTGGTTAGATGTTTCTCCATGTACGAGATGACAACTCGCAAATCACACAGAAAATTGATCCCAGGGTATAGATTTCTTCGACGGCATTTTTGTCTTTGACTCCGCTCTAGAATGTCCTGTACGCAACGTTTCCTGTATGCAACGTTTCCGTACGCAACGTTTCCTGTATGCAACGTTACCGTACACTGATACATTCTTCTCTGATATTTAAATTGCAACATGTTGAACAATCAGATTGGTTACAATGCTGACTAGGGGCGGGCAACTCTGCTACCCTCATCTCCATATACGACATGTGTTATCCTTACTTCCTGCAAGTGAGAGATATTGTTTACAATGACAGTAGTGTGAGTATATATATAGGAGATGCCATGAATTCACAGTTTTATTTAAAGCGACACTACCAGTATATTGTATTGAACAATAACATTATAAATGTAAAATTTTACATACAATTTATCAATGCTACTACACATTCTTCAATTGTAATTTGAATAATTATTTTCAGTCAGTAAGCAGTGTGTTTCGCAATATAACAAACTGAAAGTCTGATTAGCGCAGTGGTTAGCGCGCTCGCTTCTCACCAATGTAACCCGGGTTCGATCCTCGGACCGGAAAGTTTGTGAGATGGTACGGTTGTCGTCGGGTGGGTTTTCTCCGGCTACTCCGGTTTCCTCCAACACGAATGACCACATTTACGCTTTCATCCGCACCAACGAGAGTGATTAAAATAAGTTGTTAAATAAATCAACTTTAAACTAAGACAAGATTGTGCAGCCACCCTGGGGTGCAGTCAGTGTCCCATGGGCGACTATTTCGCCCATATCGACCCCTTAAGATGAGCCCCGTTACATATCTCTGAATATATTATATTCATTTGCTATAAACATGTTGATCACAAGTGAAATAAATGTTTATTATATATATATTGCAATAAATTATGAGATACATGTATATTAAACTTATCCAAGTCGTACAGCATCAAGGCGGGGATAATTTTAATCCGAATAATTCAATGAATTATATAGATGAGTGCAAATATTACACCATTAATATGGGTCTGTAACTCGGCTTTATCTGCATAAAGTCCAAACGTCATCCTGATTTAATACGTGTAACCCCCAGCTGCTTTGTTTTATCCAATAATAATCGAGCACATTTAAACAGTGAGTCTGCAACGTCAGTTGTTTGTACAGCCATTGTGAGTTCAGCGTTCTATATGGTTTGCTGATTAGCGGAGGAGAGTTAGATGCACAATTCTAGAAACACTCTCCAGATACCGCCGGAGAGTGTCCAAGAAAGTCAGACAATTCGTGGAAATCGTGATAGAGCTCTGTAGCGTGTTGGCTTCAGATGCGAAAGGCCCAGAGTTCGAGCCCCACTGGAGCCGTTACGATTTATTTTTTTAAATAATATTTTATTGTTTTTTTAAAAATGCGGTTACGTTTGTGCCTGTAGGCTAATTTATTTAAGCTCGATTGCGAAACAAATTCTTACAACTTATATTAATTACTCTCGAGACGTGATTCCTGATGGAATCCATTGCCACGAGGAAGAGGCAATGTGGAATCTAAGTGGTTTGCCTACGGAAATAATCGCAACGGCTACAGCTGAATGACTTTAATAAAGTGGGGTTAACAAGACTTCAACACGTTGAATGGTGGTGCATATATTGTACCTGTGATGATAGTATTTCCTTCATAGTTGAATGCACAGCTGAAGATTTCGTCTGTATGCCCCTCGAGTATCTGCTTACATTCCCCGGTCTCGGGATCCCAGATGCGCGCAGACTTGTCTGAGCTTGCAGTTAATACTGAAGTACCTTGTGGATTAAATGTTATCTGAAAATGTAGAATACACTAGATAAGCTGCTGTGTGTATAATAAGTAACACAACAGATGGATCTGTAGTCCAGTGGTAACACGCTGGACTGGTAATACAGGGATCGCGGGTTCGATCCCCCATCTGACCCTAATAAAATTAACAGTCATTCTGATGGGACTTTAAACCGAGGTCTCGTGTCGATGCTTTACACCATGCATGTAAAAGAACCAGAGGAGACTCTGGGATGGGTCTCTGTCTGTATCATTGCACTATCCTCCAAAATCTAAAATTACTAATCCCTTCAGAAGGAGTTGCTCATATGGGCAACCGGTAGCGACGATAAATAAACGTAAAACACACACACATAAGTAACACATTCACAGCAGCTAACCCACTCGATCGAGGAGGACTATGGTCCAGTGGTACAGCGTTGGATTTGGAATCGAACGGTCACAGGTTTGATACTCGGTCAGGTCACATTGAGCAATTCACACACATTGCTTAGTACTCGTTAACAGCTTAGGTTGGTTGAGCCTGCTCAGGAAAAGATGTCCCTGCAAGGGGTTGGACATTAATAGAACATACGTTAATCATCGATAAAGAGCCTACATGTTATGACTGCTCGAGGATTATAACACTTATCCACTGAGTAAACGTATATCTATAAATAAACCTTATTTATTTTTGTACAATGATTGAGAAACAAGCTTTCATCATTCTCGGAGGACTGTGTATGTGTGGTCCTTCGAGTGGAAGGAATCCGGAGTACCATGAGAATACTTCCTGGTACGAGATTCGAACATGGGTTTTATTGGTGAAACAGAAGCGAGCTAACAGCTGCGTTAATCGGACAGCGTCTAAGAGTACGCTACTAAACATTGAACACGACTGAACACATATAAGTGAAATATGCCGAAAATTAAGGTGGATTGATTGAATTTAAAATGGTCAACTTTTTGTGAATTACAAAGCAAGCATGCAATTCACCAAGTCAGGAATTGGCAGATATGACGAACACTTTATACCTTTGAAATCTCCCCTTCGTGACCTTCGAATTTTGAGAGGAGTGTATGAGTTGTGGCATTATAGCACCGCGCTGTCCCGTCTGCCGACGCCGTCAGTAAATACTGTCCTGTCATGTCAAATGCAACATCGAGAACCTCGTCCTGGTGGCCACATAACGTTCCTACACATCTACCTGCAATATTACATAAAGTCAATCAATAAGCACCTACAGTTAAACCTGTCTAAAGCAGTCAGCCAAGGGAATTACAGAAAATGGCTGCTTAGCACAGTGAAGACAACCCAGAAGTGAAGACAAAGAAGTGAAGACAAAGAAGTGAAAAGGACATACCACATTTTGTATCCCATATTTTACACGTTTTATCCATGGATCCTGTGACTATCAATGAACAGTCGTAATTAAACTGGGCACTGCTGATCTCAGCTTTATGACCATTCAGCGTGAATAATCGCCTGAAATTATCAGATAAATATGTTAAATGTGAGTATATTCGCCTGAAACTATCAGATAAATATGTCAAATGTGAGTATATTCGCATGAAACTATCAGATAAATATGTCAAATGTGAGTATATTCGCATGAAATTATCAGATAAACGTTAAAATGTGAGTGAATTTTCCTGAAAATATCAGAAAATATTATTATTATTATATACCAAACTTATATAGCGCTCTTTTCATCTACAAATAAAACGTTCAAAAGCGCTTTACAGTCTAAATATCACAAATATTGATAAAAACTTCCACATACAACGAAATAAAACAAGACAAAAATAGCAAACACAATTACAATGGATTCTAAATATGCTATAAAATATTCGGATCTAAAATTATAACAATTAAAATATAGGTAATAATTAAATAAAATGTGTTCATTTGCAGTCTTAATCCTAATTGAGCACAGACACAGTTTGATATTTATGTTCCATATGAACATTTAAAAAGGTGTGTCTTCAAAGCCTTTTTGAAAGAACACAATGGAAAAAAGTGCAAGAATTAAGTATAAAAATAGTAGTTTTTCTTAAGTTTGAGACATTAAAACAGGGTTCATACAGTCATGGCTTTGGACAATTCAAGCATTTTTCAAGGATGAATTATACATTTTCAAGGATTGCATTTAGTATATATTTTGAGTACCAATGGCACAAACTGTTGGGCCAAAAACATGACATGGGGAAGAGTGTGAGAGGATGCTAGCCCCTCTCGTAATAGTATGCAGGTGAATACAAAACCCAGGAACAATCGTAATATACAGGTGAATACAAAACCCAGGAACCATCGTAGTATACAGGTGAATACAAAACCCAGGAACCATCGTAGTATACAGGTGAATACAAAACCCAGGAACAATCGTAGTATACAGATGAATACAAAACCCAGGAACAATCGTAGTATACAGGTGAATACAAAACCCAGGAACCATCGTAGTATACAGGTGAATACAAAACCCAGGAACCATCGTAGTATACAGGTGAATACAAAACCCAGGAACCATCGTAGTATACAGGTGAATACAAAACCCAGGAACCATCGTAGTATACAGGTGAATACAAAACCCAGGAACCATCGTAGTATACAGGTGAATACAAAACCCAGGAACCATCGTAGTATACAGGTGAATACAAAACCCAGGAACCATCGTAGTATACAGGTGAATACAAAACCCAGGAACCATCGAGATGCATTTTGGTTTTGTGGGATATTATTATAGACATGTCTATATCATATTACGCTGTATATTTGTTAAAATGTTCACCATGAAAAGAAGTGGCCACACCTTCAGTACATGTAGATCAACAGATCTATGTGTAGATCTAATATTTGTCAGTCAGTCAGTCAGTCAGTCAGTCAGTCAGTCAGTCAGTCAGTCAGTCAGTCAGTCAGTCAGTCAGTCAGTCAGTCAGTCAGTCAGTCAGTCAGTCAGTCAGTCAGTCAGTCAGTCAGTCAGTCAGTCAGTCAGTCAGTCAGTCAGTCAGTCAGTCAGTCAGTCAGCCAGCCAGCCAGCCAGCCAGCCAGCCAGCCAGCCAGCCAGCCAGCCAGCCAGCCAGCCAGCCAGCCAGTCAGTCAGTCAGTCAGTCAGTCAGCCAGCCAATGGTGTTTATTCACCAGTACATTCACAATTACAACCATTCTCTGTTACTCTATGGGGTAACAACATACTGCCATGTTGATCTACAAATCTCACAGTTCAGTTAAAGCAGCACTACATCGTAATAAAGGATGTTTTGTGTAAAATATAAATACTAATGTGTGTGTGTTTACAAAAATCGAAATAGTCGCTCAGAAATGATAAAATTCCAATAAATTTAAACCGTCGTATACAGGAATTTGTTTATCAACCCACGAAATGTAAACACGCACAATGCGCATGCGTGAAACAACAGAGGATGTAGAAAACAGCGTATATATTTTGAACATGAAAGACTATCTATCTTCCTCTAATGTCGAACCCCTCCCGGGGATGTAGAAATGTCCCTAAAGACTTAGCTAACAGAGGTATGAATCAACATATCAAGTAATTTAAATAAAAAAGATAACGTGGGACAAATGGGGACGATGCATTCCGAATGCAAACAAGTGCGGACGATGCGTTCCGGTTGTAAACAAGTACGTGACCGATCGACTCGGAAGTCATACTTTCGGTTTCGAGTTTGTTTTATCGCAAAAAAACACTGTTTACCAAATGAACATAAGCATACAAAGTATAATGTTAGAATGTGTAGCAGCATTGCTACCCATACTTAAAAATTGAATTTTTCAAATATCTTTTATTTCATACGATGTAATGCTGCTTTAACCATTATTCAACATACAGGATTAGATCTAAGTTTAAACTTTATTTATTTTACAACGATTGCGAAACAAGTTCTAACAACTTATATTAATAATTCTCGTTGACGCGGATTAAAGCGTATATGTGGTCATTCGTGTGGGGAGAAACCGGAGTACCCGGAGAAAACCCACCTGTTCGATCTGGTGACCACTGTACCATCTCACATACTTCCCGGTCCGAGGATCGAACCCGGGTTGCATTAATGAGAAGCAAGCCCGCTAACCACTGCGCTAATCGGACAGCCAATCCAATAAATAAGATGAAATAAATAAGAAGTTTACAATCACAGTTCTAGACGTGTCTAGCACTTCTACAATAAGATTTAACGGCCGACACTCCCATCAACGTGATGTTGAATTGCACATTCCTGGTTTTACATGGATTTAACGGCTGACACTCCCATCGACGCGATATTGGATTGCACGTTGCTGGTTTAACATGGATTTAACAGCTGACACTCCCATCAATGCGATGTTGAATTGCACGTTCCTGGTTTTACATGGATTCCTCGTCTTCGAGTCACAATTTAAATTCCACTGGTATTTTGTTGCCAATTCTTTTCGTAATACGCACTAATTTTTAGGCATTTCCTGATTTGCGTGGAAAATGATGACCAGAATTAATTTGCGTACTTCCAAATTAATGTTTATCAGCTGCCATGCTTACAGTATTCAATGTGCCTCAACATGCTGGGAAAAACTACTTTACTTCGTACCCACACATACTCGTATTCGCAATTCGAACCCGAAAATATTCGTATTTTGCACCATGCACTCTGAAAGACACTTTAAATTTAAAACTCTTTTCTTAGTACTTTCTGGCAGAAATCAAGCACCTTTTAAGCACTTTGAAAACTGTATAAGCACTCTTTATTTAAGGGTTTTAAGCACTTTTAAGCACTATTAGCGGTCTGTATGAACCCTGTAAACTAGGCCTCAAAATTGAGATGACCATTAAAAGAATGTGCTTACTTTCCACTGTCGACGTCCCACACCATCACCGTATGATCGAAGGATCCAGTAATCAACTGTGACCCGGAGGAATTGAAGGTAAGGGAGATAATCTCAGCAGAATGACCCTGAAATAACAAACATAGCAGATATAGTGGTTGATGGTCATGTCACTGCTAGGCGATGTCGCTGTAGTGGTGCGGGTTCGAAACCTGGCAGAATGACCTTGAAATAACAGACATAGCAGATATAGTGGTTGATGGTCACTGCTAGGCGATGTCGCTGTAGTGGTGCGGGTTCGAAACCTGGCAGAATGACCCTGAAATAACAAACATAGCAGATATAGTGGTTGATGGGTACGTCATTGCTAGACGAGGTCGCTGTAGTGGTGCGGGCTCGAAACCTGGCTTACTTGCAGATGGGCTAACTTTGTGTCATTAACAGAAGGAAGGAAAACAAGTGTCCTTAGGCAAGGCATTTAAATTCCACATTGGTCACGGGTTAAAACTTAAACTGCCAATCACGACTACGGTCACTTTTGCAAACAGCATAGAGCCAGTCTTTATACTGTTTGCTATTTGGATAGTGGAGCTAAAACACTTGTCTGAATACGCTGCGGCTGATCTGGCTCCATGTTGTTTGCACATTCCGTCCAATTTATTCAGCAGGTTATGGGTTAAAACTTAAACGGAGTCTTACGTTTAATGAAGCAACTTCTTGTCCTGTTTGTATGTCCCACAACTTGGCCGTGGTATCCATACTTCCAGTAGCAATCAGAGTACTTGGCGGGTTAAAACTTAAACATACCTACAATACAGATAACATCATACAACTGAACACATTGCTTAAACACACTGCAAAACATGTTAATCACAGAGCTCAAATATGTTAGACAACGTTATAAAACATGTTAATCACAGAGCTCAAATATGTTAGACAACGTTATAAAACATGTTAATCACAGAGCTCAAATATGTTAGACAACGTTATAAAACATGTTAATCACAGAGCTCAAATATGTTAGACAACGTTATAAAACATGTTAATCACAGAGCTCAAATATGTTAGACAACGTTATAAAACACTCACTAAACAATTCCCTCCAGTTTTGTCCAGACGGATCTGTAGTCCAGTGGTTAACACGCCACAGTATTAGGCAGAGAGGCGTCGGGCCGTCTTTTCGACGGCCTATCACCTAATAAGACGGTCAATTATATTGGCGACGGTTACCGACGGCCAGTTAAAAAAATGGCTGATAACATTTTTTTTTTTTCTCTCTTTTCTCCTAGACCTCACTAGGTTTGTTAACATATATATGCAGCTGTAAAACAATGACAAGAACTGGACCCTATAATAGGCTAATATTGTTCGCAATTCCTTTTTGGAGAGGCTTTCCCACCCGGGCTTTCCCAGTTTCTGCCGCATTTCGATCTAGTCAGTTCGCCGTTCTCACTTCGAGTCCGTATGGCAATTTCCGTCATCATTCGGGTCCCGCTCTGGGGCTGAACTTATTTTTTTAGACTCCCATTTTGATATTTCTGCCTAATACTATGTAACACGCTGGACTGGTAATCCAGAGGTCGCAGGTTCGATCCCCCGTCTGACCTTAATAAAATGAACAGTCTTTCAGATGGGAAGTTAAACTGAGGGCTCGTGTCGGTGCTTTACACTGTGCACGTAAAACAACCAGAGGAGATTCTGGAATGGGTCTCTGTCTGTATCATTGCACTATCCTCCAAAAATCTAAAATGACTAACCTCTTCAGGAGGCGTCACTCATATGGGGGCAATTGGCAGCGACGATAAATAAACGTAAAACACAAACCCTCCATTTGATTTGTATAGGGCCAACTGTATGTGGAGCATTGTCATACAATGTCTGTCTGTAGTGGCGGAGAAGATCACACACATTTCCTGGGTAGAAATCAGTGCTCAATTCTCCAACCTCCGCTAGCGACTGACAACCTTCTCGCATATCATCATTTTTATCACTTGTCCCTGATAGGGAGCGAACTAACATCTCTGATGATAGCGGTGAAAGGCGAGTTCTAACAATGTCATGCTAGACCAGGAAGCTGGCTTATAAGTATTCTGTATGGGCACACTACAGTCCATACTCGCCTATAAGACAACTTATTTACCACCAGATTACACGGCATCAAAGTGACTTCCCGTCTTATACAATGTAAGTGAATTCTTTAAATGTCTTAAATGGTATCCATAGTTAGGTTTTAGAAAAGAAAGAAAGCACTCTGACACTGAACATTTCTTCAACTTGCACTGGACAAACAGCAAGCACTCTGACACTGAACATTTCTTCAACTTGCACTGGACAAACAGAAAGCACCCTGACACTGAACATTTCTTCAACTTGCACTGGACAAACAGAAAGCACCCTGACACTGAACATTTCTTCAACTTGCACTGGACAAACAGCAAGCACTCTGACACTGAACATTTCTTCAACTTGCACTGGACAAACAGCAAGCACTCTGACACTGAACATTTCTTCAACTTGCACTGGACAAACAGCAAGCACCCTGACACTGAACATTTCTTCAACTTGCACTGGACAAACAGCAAGCACTCTGACACTGAACATTTCTTCAACTTGCACTGGACAACAGCAAGCACCCTGACACTGAACATTTCTTCAACTTGCACTGGACAAACAGCAAGCACCCTGACACTGAACATTTCTTCAACTTGCACTGGACAAACAGCAAGCACTCTGACACTGAACATTTCTTCAACTTGCACTGGACAAACAGCAAGCACCCTGACACTGAACGACAACAGAAAGCACCCTGACACTGAACATTTCTTCAACTTGCACTGGACAAACAGCAAGCACCCTGACACTGAACATTTCTTCAACTTGCACTGGACAAACAGCAAGCACTCGCTGATGAACATTTCTTCAACTTGCACTGGACAAACAGAAGCACCTGACACTGAACATTTCTTCAACTTGCACTGGACAAACAGAAAGCACTCTGACACTGAACATTTCTTCAACTTGCACTGGACAAACAGAAAGCACCCTGACACTGAACATTTCTTCAACTTGCACTGGACAAACAGAAAGCACTCTGACACTGAACATTTCTTCAACTTGCACTGGACAAACAGAAAGCACCCTGACACTGAACATTTCTTCAACTTGCACTGGACAAACAGAAAGCACCCTGACACTGAACATTTCTTCAACTTGCACTGGACAAACAGAAAGCACTCTGACACTGAACATTTCTTCAACTTGCACTGGACAAACAGAAAGCACCCTGACACTGAACATTTCTTCAACTTGCACTGGACAAACAGAAAGCACTCTGACACTGAACATTTCTTCAACTTGCACTGGACAAACAGAAAGCACTCTGACACTGAACATTTCTTCAACTTGCACTGGACAAACAGAAAGCACTCTGACACTGAACATTTCTTCAACTTGCACTGGACAAACAGAAAGCACTCTGACACTGAACATTTCTTCAACTTGCACTGGACAAACAGAAAGCACCCTGACATTGAACATTTCTTCAACTTGCACTGGACAAACAGAAAGCACTCTGACACTGAACATTTCTTCAACTTGCACTGGACAAACAGAAAGCACCCTGACACTGAACATTTCTTCAACTTGCACTGGACAAACAGAAAGCACTCTGACACTGAACATTTCTTCAACTTGCACTGGACAAACAGAAAGCACTCTGACACTGAACATTTCTTCAACTTGCACTGGACAAACAGAAAGCACTCTGACACTGAACATTTCTTCAACTTGCACTGGACAAACAGAAAGCACCCTGACACTGAACATTTCTTCAACTTGCACTGGACAAACAGAAAGCACCCTGACATTGAACATTTCTTCAACTTGCACTGGACAAACAGAAAGCACTCTGACACTGAACATTTCTTCAACTTGCACTGGACAAACAGAAAGCACTCTGACACTGAACATTTCTTCAACTTGCACTGGACAAACAGAAAGCACTCTGACACTGAACATTTCCTCAACTTGCACTGGACAAACAGAAAGCACTCTGACACTGAACATTTCTTCAACTTGCACTGGACAAACAGAAAGCACCCTGACATTGAACATTTCTTCAACTTGCACTGGACAAACAGAAAGCACCCTGACACTGAACATTTCTTCAACTTGCACTGGACAACAGAAAGCACCCTGACACTGAACATTTCTTCAACTTGCACTGGACAAACAGAAAGCCCCTGACACTGAACATTTCTTCAACTTGCACTGGACAAACAGAAAGCACCCTGACACTGAACATTTCTTCAACTTGCACTGGACAAACAGAAAGCACCCTGACACTGAACATTTCTTCAACTTGCACTGGACAAACAGAAAGCACCCTGACACTGAACATTTCTTCAACTTGCACTGGACAAACAGAAAGCACTCTGACACTGAACATTTCTTCAACTTGCACTGGACAAACAGAAAGCACTCTGACACTGAACATTTCTTCAACTTGCACTGGACAAACAGAAAGCACCCTGACACTGAACATTTCTTCAACTTGCACTGGACAAACAGCAAGCACTCTGACACTGAACATTTCTTCAACTTGCACTGGACAAACAGCAAGCACTCTGACACTGAACATTTCTTCAACTTGCACTGGACAAACAGAAAGCACTCTGACACTGAACATTTCTTCAACCTGCACTGGACAAACAGAAAGCACTCTGACACTGAACATTTCTTCAACTTGCACTGGACAAACAGAAAGCACCCTGACACTGAACATTTCTTCAACTTGCACTGGACAAACAGAAAGCACCCTGACACTGAACATTTCTTCAACTTGCACTGGACAAACATGCAATTTATACTTGGGTCTGGTGTCCATTTTATCAACCCGTCTTATACGAGAGTGACCAAAGTAGGGGACGTCTTTTATGCGAGTATGGACACTATATAACACTATCTGGGCAACATCTGTAACAGTTGGATTGTACATACGAGTTAATGATCATTGTTTGCCATACATGTACATACGAGTTAATGATCATTGTTTGCCATACATGTACATACGAGTTAATGATCATTGTTTGCCATACATGTACATACCAGTTAATGATAATTGTTTGCCATACATGTACATACCAGTTAATGATAATTGTTTGCCATACATGTACATACCAGTTAATGATCATTGTTTGCCATACATGTACATACCAGTTAATGATAATTGTTTGCCATACATGTACATACCAGTTAATGATCATTGTTTGCCATACATGTACATACAAGTTAATGATCATTGTTTATATCAACAACCAAATGTCCCTTTGCCGCCCCATACATTATGAATTTAAACATATATTCCACAACTACAGACTCATCATCACTGGCTACATACAGTAATTGTTCAATGTTTGGGGGTAGTGAAACACCAGTCTTCACTCACTCATGCAATTTTCATGTCTTAGTTGTCAAAAATAATCTCATTCAGAACACACACTCTACAAACAGCCTAAAATCATGTTACATGTTGTACTAACAGCTATGGTCATGTACTGACTTTCCAGCTTTATCCAGCGGGGGGTAGGTGGGGGGGGGGTTCTAGTCTGGGTATCGCATGTCTATGAAATATTATTTCACATGTAGTTAGTACTCCGATAGACCTGCCAATCTCCTCAAGCCAACTGGTTACCATCCTCACTTGTAAAATTTCAACTCCAGTATGGCTTGAACCCACATGCTTGAACTCACAGGCTTGAACCCACTGGCTTGAACTCACCAGCTTGAACCCACTGGCTTGAACTCACCAGCTTGAAACCACAGGCTTGCACTCACAGGCTTAGTTTATACAAATTATGTCTTAGCTTGATTGTGAAACAAGTTCTTACAACTTTAATCACTCTCGAGATCTCATTCCTCATGGAATTCATCACCATGAGTGAGAGAGAAGAGGCAATGTGGAATTTAAATGACTTGCCTTAGGGCACAATCATAACGGCTCCAGCTCAAACTCCGGCCCTTTCGCACCTGAAGCGAACACACTACCACTGCGCTATCACAACTTCAGGCTTGAACCCACAGGCTTTTGATCTCACATGCTTCAACCCACATACTTGAACTCACAAACTGACAGCTGTTAGG
This sequence comes from Archivesica marissinica, assembly GCA_014843695.1. Taxonomy (NCBI): domain Eukaryota; kingdom Metazoa; phylum Mollusca; class Bivalvia; order Venerida; family Vesicomyidae; genus Archivesica; species Archivesica marissinica. The sequence continues at coordinate 39,776,696 of CM026389.1, read as the reverse complement.
AGCAAGTGAATGTTAGTTTTCGTAATCTTCAAAATTAATATCTGTACACCACGTAGTTGCCCCAAACATCCGCCACATAAACGTTGATTAATGAAATGGTGAACTTACAATTTCAGCAGTGTGACCTCTAAATGTGTGGTAACATTTACCCGACTCATAGCTCCATAACTTACAAGTCTTGTCAAATGATCCGGTGGCAATTTTATCCCTAAAAAGTGAACATTGACTATACTTATATATATATATATACATTGTACTGGTAAACGTAATGTATTTTAACAATGATAAGGAAGTAAGATCAATCAGTTACTTCCCCTGAATACTCCCTAAAAGTAGATTGGTCCTCATAATGAAGAGACATTGTTGAGTTACTTCTCCTGAATACTCCCTAAAAGTACATTGGTCCTCATAATGAAGAGACATTGTTGAGTTACTGTCCCTGAATACTCCCTAAAAGTAGATAGGTCCTATAATAGGGAGTATTCAGGGGCATTATTAAGTGTTTTCCTCAGTTTTTATCGTTGTTTCCTTTGCAAAACTTGCTAGCAATTTATTCCACTATCGCTTCTTATGATTATTAAATTATTATATCTCGACAGATCTCATACCGTATATGCAATGGGTACTTAATTGCAAAACAATGTTATCAGTTAATTAACACAATTTTGATTCACATGTATCATACCGCAACATCTGGTTAGGGAACAACAGTAAAAACAAAGGATTCCAGTTATGTTATGTTATATTTCGGGTTTTACGCCTGCATCAGCACCATTTTGGACTATATCGCCGGCAGGCAGTTTACCGAACAACACCTTTCCTGGGCAGGCTCCAGCGGTTAACCAGTACTTGGGTGCACCAACCTCCATAAGAAACTGCCAACTGTTCCATATAAATGAGACACGGCCTTAGCGGGGCTCGAACCTGTGACCATCAGTGATGATAGGTTACAGTGGTATACAAATCAGCGACCTTTACCACTCGACCACGGCGGCGGACTCAAAGGATTCCAACTAAAAGGACCTATTTACATATCGGAATAAATCAGACTTTATCTACCAAGGGAGGTAATAAAAATTAGAGATGTCTCTCATTGGTTTGTATCATTGTTTACTTTGCATAACACTTACATACATTTTCTCATCTTATAATTATTAAATCTAGACAGATATTCACAATATATTCCAATGGATACTTTACTGTTTCTCACCAATGCAACCCGGGTTCGTTCCTCGGACAGGGAAGTATGTGAGATGGTACGATGGTCGCCAGATCGGACAGGTGGGTTTTCTCTGGTTACTCCGGTTTCCTCCCACACGAACGACCACATATACGCTTTCATCCGAGCCAACGAGAGTGATTAATATAAGTTGTTAAAACTTGCTTCGCAATCGGTGTAAAATAAATATAGTTTAAACTAATTAATTAATATGATTTTGATAAATTACATTTATCCTACCGCAATTTCTGGTTTAGAAAACAACAGTAAGTTTAAACTTTAGAAGCAAGTTTTAACAACTTATATTAATCACTCTCGTTGGCGCAGTAAATGTGGTCATTCGTGTGGGAGGAAACCGGAGTACCCAGAGAAAACCCATCTGTACGATCTGGCGACCACCGTATTTCCCAGTCCGAGGATCGAACCCGGGTTCCATTGGTGAGAAGCAACAACAGTAAAAACAAAGGATTCCAACTAAATGGACAATATACATTTCAGGATAAATCTAAGACTTTATCTGTCAAGGGAGGTAATAGAAAATCCGGCGATGTCTCTTACTCAGTGCTGAAGCTATATTTTAAAATAGTTTATAAATAGTATTCAAGGGATATTACTATGAACTAAGGCATTGCCTCAAAAGGGAACCGAGATCCTCTTAAACATAATACAAATGTAATGTATACACCCATTTCAGATTCAAGAACGCTTGGAATTACGTCTGTGGGCCGGGAATTTATACGCGAAATCATAAGCTGGTTCCCTGTTTTCATATCTCCTCAACTGGAGTAGACGGACTACCTGTTAACAAACGAGATATTTTGATATGCAGACTATATGGAATTTGGTGTTCGCTTCAGGTGCGAAAGGCCCGGAGTTTGAGTCCCATTGAACTGTTATGATTGTGCATTTAAATTCCATGTTGCCTAATCTCTCTATCTCATGGCGATGGATTCCATCAGGAATGAGGTCTCGAGCGTGATTTAGAGTAATATAAGTTGCAAGAACATGTTTCGTAATTGAGTTAAAATAAATTTGCAAAAACTAATGTATATATGGAAATACTTCTCCCTCACTTCAAACTAGTTTATGGGTATTATTATATGGAAACACTTCTCCCTCACTTCAAACTAGTTTATGGGTATTATTATATGGAAACACTTCTCCCTCACTTCAAACTAGTTTATGGGTATTATTATATGGAAACACTTCTCCCTCACTTCAAACTAGTTTATGGGTATTATTATATGGAAACACTTCTCCCTCACTTCAAACTAGTTTATGGGTATTATTATATGGAAACACTTCTCCCTCATGTCGGAATACAACTTTATTTTAACTTGATTGCTAAACATGTTCTTACAACATCAGTTTAATCGATCTCCTGATGGAATACATCCCATTGAGGGAGAGAGAAGAGGAAATGTGGAACTTAAGTGCCTTGCCTAACTCATGCCCTGACACGCCTGAAGAGAACATGCTACCACGACAGCTAGTCTAGAGACCAGAATTGTATAAATGTTGAACTTACCCGTAGGGATTATTAAAGGCTATTGCATAAACTACGTTTCTGTGCCCCTCCAGCGTGTGTAGTTCTTCCCCCGAGGCTGTGTCCCACACCTTACACGTCCTGTCATAGCTTCCCGTTATAAAACTGACAAACAGAAAGAGAAATTAAATTCCAAGGTACATGTCTAGAATAATCACTTTCGAAACATTTGCAACTTTAACATAACTTTGAAGCATTTGCAATTTAACATAACTTTGAAGCATTTGCAATTTAACATAACTTCGAAACATTTGCAATTTAACATAACTTCGAAACATTTGCAATTTGACATAACTTCGAAGCATTTGCAATCTAACATAACTTCGAAACATTTGCAATTTAACATAACTTTGAAGCATTTCAATTTAACATAACATCGAAACATTTGCAATTTAACATAACTTCGAAACATTTGCAATTTAACATAATTCCGAAGCATTTGCAATTTAACATAATTCCGAAGCATTTGCAACTTCTCAAACACATACAAATATTCATTTTCAGTGTTACTAAGAGCATGGTAAAATGTATTTTTAAAATATACAAAAATACAACTAAACTATAAAATCTGATCTACCGGTACCATATAAAGCATAAAATCTGATCTACCAGTACCATATAAACCATAAAATCTGATCTACCGGTACCATATAAACCATAAAATCTGATCTACCAGTACCATATAAACCATAAAATCTGATCTACCAGTACCATATAAACCATAAAATCTGATCTACCAGTACCATATAAACCATAAAATCTGATCTACCGGTACCATATAAACCTAAAATCTGATCTACCAGTACCATATAAACCATAAAATCTGATCTACCGGTACCATATAAACCATAAAATCTGATCTACCAGTACCATATAAACCATAAAATCTGATCTACCAGTACCATATAAACCATAAAATGATCTACCGGTACCATATAACCATAAAATCTGATCTACCAGTACCATCTAAACCATAAAATCTGATCTACCAGTACCATATAAACCATAAAATCTGATCTACCGTACCATATAAACCATAAAATCTGATCTACCAGTACCATATAAACCATAAAATCTGATCTACCAGTACCATATAAACCATAAAATCTGATCTACCAGTACCATATAAACCATAAAATCTGATCTACCGGTACCATATAAACCATAAAATCTGATCTACCAGTACCATATAAACCATAAAATCTGATCTACCAGTACCATATAAACCATAAAATCTGATCTACCGGTACCATATAAACCATAAAATCTGATCTACCAGTACCATCTAAACCATAAAATCTGATCTACCAGTACCATATAAACCATAAAATCTGATCTACCGGTACCATATAAACCATAAAATCTGATCTACCAGTACCATATAAACCATAAAATCTGATCTACCAGTACCATATAAACCATAAAATCTGATCTACCAGTACCATATAAACCATAAAATCTGATCTACCGGTACCATATAAACCATAAAATCTGATCTACCAGTACCATATAAACCATAAAATCTGATCTACCAGTACCATATAAACCATAAAATCTGATCTACCAGTACCATCTAAACCATAAAATCTGATCTACCAGTACCATATAAACCATAAAATCTGATCTACCGGTACCATATAAACCATAAAATCTGATCTACCAGTACCATATAAAGCATAAAATCTGATCTACCAGTACCATATAAAGCATAAAATCTGATCTACCAGTACCATATAAACCATAAAATCTGATCTACCGGTACCATATAAACCATAAAATCTGATCTACCAGTACCATATAAACCATAAAATCTGATCTACCAGTACCATATAAACCATAAAATCTGATCTACCGGTACCATATAAACCATAAAATCTGATCTACCAGTACCATATAAACCATAAAATCTGATCTACCGGTACCAGAGTATGTTGAATTGCATGACTATGTATGTTTTATTAGATCTTAAAATATATTTTTAAAAACATTGTACCTGGAACCTGATTTGTTGAACGCAACATTTGTAAGAGGCAGTATATGTGCCCGCAGAACCTAAAATAGAAATGTTTATACAACACATGTATACAACATAATCACAAGTCAAAAATAACATCAAATTAACAACAGCTTATAAGATGTGCAAGTGATGCCTGTCCTAGAGAGATTCGTGGGACCGTTTAATATCTGTCTAACCGACTAGCAGACGCTAGGCACTTTCTGAACATTATAATGAATACTAAATGATTATTTTGCCAACATGCATTTGAAACAATAATAATATTGAACATTTACATGTATTTGAAACTGTACTGTACATATAGTACATGTACCATATACTAACCGTAAACCAATAGAAACTGTACTGTACACATAGTACATGAACTATATACTAACCATAAACCAATAGAAACTGTACTGTACACATAGTACATGTACCATATACTAACCGTAAACCAATAGAAACTGTACTGTACACATAGTACATGTACCATATACTAACCATAAACCAATAGAAACTGTACTGTACATATAGTACATGTACCATATACTAACCGTAAACCAATAGAAACTGTACTGTACATATAGTACATGTACCATATACTAACCGTAAACCAATAGAAACTGTACTGTACATATAGTACATGTACCATATACTAACCGTAAACCAATAGAAACTGTACTGTACATATATAGTACATGTACCATATACTAACCGTAAACCAATAGAAACTGTACTGTACATATATAGTACATGTACCATATACTAACCGTAAACCAATAGAAACTGTACACAGTACATGTACCATATACTAACTGTAAACCAATAGAAACTGTACTGTACATATAGTACATGTACCATATACTAACCGTAAACCAATAGAAACTGTACTGTACACATATTACATGTACCATATACTAACCGTAAACCAATAGAAACTGTACTGTACATATAGTACATGTACCATATACTAACCGTAAACCAATAGAAACTGTACTGTACATATATAGTACATGTACCATATACTAACCGTAAACCAATAGAAACTGTACTGTACATATATAGTACATGTACCATATACTAACCGTAAACCAATAGAAACTGTACACATAGTACATGTACCATATACTAACTGTAAACCAATAGAAACTGTACTGTACATATATGTACATGTACCATATACTAACCGTAAACCAATAGAAACTGTACTGTACACATAGTACATGTACCATATACTAACCGTAAACCAATAGAAACTGTACTGTACATATAGTACATGTACCATATACTAACCGTAAACCAATAGAAACTGTACATATAGTACATGTACCATATACTAACCGTAAACCAATAGAAACTGTACTGTACATATAGTACATGTACCATATACTAACCGTAAACCAATAGAAACTGTACTGTACATATAGTACATGTACCATATACTAACCGTAAACCAATAGAAACTGTACTGTACATATAGTACATGCACCATATACTAACCGTAAACCAATAGAAACTGTACTGTACATATAGTACATGTACCATATACTAACCGTAAACCAATAGAAACTGTACTGTACATATAGTACATGTACCATATACTAACCGTAAACCAATAGAAACTGTACTGTACATATAGTACATGCACCATATACTAACCGTAAACCAATAGAAACTGTACTGTACATAGTACATGTACCATATACTAACCGTAAACCAATAGAAACTGTACTGTACATATAGTACATGACCATATACTAACCGTAAACCAATAGAAACTGTACTGTACATATAGTACATGCACCATATACTAACCGTAAACCAATAGAAACTGTACTGTACATATAGTACATGTACCATATACTAACCGTAAACCAATAGAAACTGTACTGTACATATAGTACATGTACCATATACTAACCGTAAACCAATAGAAACTGTACTGTACATATAGTACATGTACCATATACTAACCGTAAACCAATAGAAACTGTACTGTACATATAGTACATGTACCATATACTAACCGTAAACCAATAGAAACTGTACTGTACATATAGTACATGTACCATATACTAACCGTAAACCAATAGAAACTGTACTGTACATATAGTACATGTACCATATACTAACCGTAAACCAATAGAAACTGTACTGTACATATATAGTACATGTACCATATACTAACCGTAAACCAATAGAAACTGTACTGTACATATAGTACATGTACCATATACTAACCGTAAACCAATAGAAACTGTACACAGTACATGTACCATATACTAACCGTAAACCAATAGAAACTGTACTGTACATATAGTACATGTACCATATACTAACCGTAAACCAATAGAAACTGTACTGTACATATAGTACATGTACCATATACTAACCGTAAACCAATAGAAACTGTACTGTACATATAGTACATGTACCATATACTAACCGTAAACCAATAGAAACTGTACTGTACATATATGTACATGTACCATATACTAACCGTAAACCAATAGAAACTGTACTGTACATATAGTACATGTACCATATACTAACCGTAAACCAATAGAAACTGTACACAGTACATGTACCATATACTAACCGTAAACCAATAGAAACTGTACTGTACATATAGTACATGTACCATATACTAACCGTAAACCAATAGAAACTGTACTGTACATATAGTACATGTACCATATACTAACCGTAAACCAATAGAAACTGTACTGTACATATAGTACATGTACCATATACTAACCGTAAACCAATAGAAACTGTACTGTACATATAGTACATGTACCATATACTAACCGTAAACCAATAGAAACTGTACTGTACATATAGTACATGTACCATATACTAACCGTAAACCAATAGAAACTGTACTGTACATATAGTACATGAACTATATACTAACCGTAAACCAATAGAAACTGTACTGTACATATAGTACATGCACCATATACTAACCATAAACCAATAGAAACTGTACTGTACATATAGTACATGCACCATATACTAACCGTAAACCAATAGAAACTGTACTGTACATATAGTACATGAACTATATACTAACCGTAAACCAATAGAAACTGTACTGTACATATAGTACATGAACTATATACTAACCGTAAACCAATAGAAACTGTACTGTACATATAGTACATGTACCATATACTAACCGTAAACCAATAGAAACTGTACTGTACATATAGTACATGAACTATATACTAACCGTAAACCAATAGAAACTGTACTGTACATATAGTACATGCACCATATACTAACCATAAACCAATAGAAACTGTACTGTACATATAGTACATGCACCATATACTAACCGTAAACCAATAGAAACTGTACTGTACATATAGTACATGAACTATATACTAACCGTAAACCAATAGAAACTGTACTGTACATATAGTACATGAACTATATACTAACCATAAACCAATAGAAACTGTACTGTACATATAGTACATGTACCATATACTAACCGTAAACCAATAGAAACTGTACATATAGTACATGCACCATATACTAACCGTAAACCAATAGAAACTGTACTGTACATATAGTACATGCACCATATACTAACCGTAAACCAATAGAAACTGTACATATAGTACATGCACCATATACTAACCATAAACCAATAGAAATTGTACATATAGTACACGTACCATATACTAACCATAAACCAATAGAAACTGTACTGTACATATAGTACACGTACCATATACTAACCGTAAACCAATAGAAACTGTACTGTACATATATAGTACATGTACCATATACTAACCGTAAACCAATAGAAACTGTACTGTACATATAGTACATGAACCATATACTAACCGTAAACCAATAGAAACTGTACTGTACATATAGTACATGTACCATATACTAACCGTAAACCAATAGAAACTGTACTGTACATATAGTACATGTACCATATACTAACCGTAAACCAATAGAAACTGTACTGTACATATAGTACACGTACCATATACTAACCATAAACCAATAGAAACTGTACTGTACATATAGTACACGTACCATATACTAACCGTAAACCAATAGAAACTGTACTGTACATATATAGTACATGTACCATATACTAACCGTAAACCAATAGAAACTGTACTGTACATATAGTACATGAACCATATACTAACCGTAAACCAATAGAAACTGTACTGTACATATAGTACATGTACCATATACTAACCGTAAACCAATAGAAACTGTACTGTACATATAGTACACGCACCATATACTAACCATAAACCAATAGAAACTGTACTGTACATATAGTACATGTACCATATACTAACCGTAAACCAATAGAAACTGTACTGTACATATAGTACACGCACCATATACTAACCATAAACCAATAGAAACTGTACTGTACATATAGTACATGTACCATATACTAACCGTAAACCAATAGAACTGTAATGTACATATAGTACATGTACCATATACTAACCGTAAACCAATAGAAACTGTACTGTACATATAGTATACGCACCATATACTAACCGTAAACCAATAGAAACTGTACTGTACATATAGTACATGTACCATATACTAACCGTAAACCAATAGAAACTGTACTGTACATATAGTACATGTACCATATACTAACCGTAAACCAATAGAAACTGTACTGTACATATAGTACACGCACCATATACTAACCGTAAACCAATAGAAACTGTACTGTACATATAGTACATGTACCATATACTAACCGTAAACCAATAGAAACTGTACTGTACATATAGTACATGTACCATATACTAACCGTAAACCAATAGAAACTGTACTGTACATATAGTACATGAACTATATACTAACTGTAAACCAATAGAAACTGTACTGTACACATAGTACATGAACTATATACTAACCGTAAACCAATAGAAACTGTACTGTACATATAGTACATGAACTATATACTAACCGTAAACCAATAGAAACTGTACTGTACATATAGTACATGTACCATATACTAACCGTAAACCAATAGAAACTGTACTGTACATATAGTACATGAACTATATACTAACCGTAAACCAATAGAAACTGTACTGTACATATAGTACATGAACCATATACTAACCATAAACCAATAGAAACTGTACTGTACATATAGTACATGTACCATATACTAACCGTAAACCAATAGAAACTGTACATATAGTACATGTACCATATACTAACCGTAAACCAATAGAAACTGTACTGTACATATAGTACATGTACCATATACTAACCGTAAACCAATAGAAACTGTACTGTACATATAGTACATGTACCATATACTAACCGTAAACCAATAGAAACTGTACTGTACATATAGTACATGTACCATATACTAACCGTAAACCAATAGAAACTGTACTGTACATATAGTACATGTACCATATACTAACCGTAAACCAATAGAAACTGTACTGTACATATAGTACATGTACCATATACTAACCGTAAACCAATAGAAACTGTACTGTACATATAGTACATGTACCATATACTAACCGTAAACCAATAGAAACTGTACTGTACATATAGTACATGAACCATATACTAACCGTAAACCAATAGAAACTGTACTGTACATATATAGTACATGTACCATATACTAACCGTAAACCAATAGAAACTGTACTGTACATATATAGTACATGTACCATATACTAACCATAAACCAATAGAAACTGTACTGTACATATATAGTACATGTACCATATACTAACCATAAACCAATAGAAACTGTACTGTACATATAGTACATGAACTATATACTAACTGTAAACCAATAGAAACTGTACTGTACATATAGTACATGAACTATATACTAACCGTAAACCAATAGAAACTGTACTGTACATATAGTACATGAACTATATACTAACCGTAAACCAATAGAAACTGTACTGTACATATAGTACATGAACCATATACTAACCGTAAACCAATAGAAACTGTACTGTACATATAGTACATGAACTATATACTAACCGTAAACCAATAGAAACTGTACTGTACATATAGTACATGAACCATATACTAACCGTAAACCAATAGAAACTGTACTGTACATATAGTACATGAACCATATACTAACCGTAAACCAATAGAAACTGTACTGTACATATAGTACATGCACCATATACTAACCGTAAACCAATAGAAACTGTACTGTACATATAGTACATGCACCATATACTAACCGTAAACCAATAGAAACTGTACATATAGTACATGCACCATATACTAACCGTAAACCAATAGAAACTGTACTGTACATATAGTACATGCACCATATACTAACCGTAAACCAATAGAAACTGTACATATAGTACACGCACCATATACTAACCGTAAACCAATAGAAATTGTACATATAGTACATGCACCATATACTAACCGTAAACCAATAGAAACTGTACTGTATATAGTACACGCACCATATACTAACCGTAAACCAATAGAAACTGTACTGTACATATAGTACATGCACCATATACTAACCGTAAACCAATAGAAACTGTACATATAGTACACGCACCATATACTAACCGTAAACCAATAGAAACTGTACTGTACATATAGTACATGCACCATATACTAACCGTAAACCAATAGAAACTGTACATATAGTACACGCACCATATACTAACCTTAAACCAATAGAAACTGTACTGTACATATAGTACATGCACCATATACTAACCGTAAACCAATAGAAACTGTACATATAGTACACGTACCATATACTAACCATAAACCAATAGAAACTGTACATATAGTACACGTACCATATACTAACCGTAAACCAATAGAAACTGTACATATAGTACATGTACCATATACTAACCGTAAACCAATAGAAACTGCACATATAGTACACGTACCATATACTAACCGTAAACCAATAGAAACTGTACATATAGTACACGTACCATATACTAACCGTAAACCAATAGAAACTGTACATATAGTACACGTACCATATACTAACCGTAAACCAATAGAAACTGTACATATAGTACATGTACCATATACTAACCGTAAACCAATAGAAACTGTACATATAGTACACGTACCATATACTAACCATAAACCAATAGAAACTGTACTGTACATATAGTACACACACCATATACTAACTGTAAACCAATAGAAACTGTACATATAGTACATGTACCATATACTAACCGTAAACCAATAGAAACTGTACTGTACATATAGTACATGTACCATATACTAACCATAAACCAATAGAAACTGTACTGTACATATATAGTACATGTACCATATACTAACCGTAAACCAATAGAAACTGTACATATAGTACATGTACCATATACTAACCGTAAACCAATAGAAACTGTACTGTACATATAGTACACGCACCATATACTAACCGTAAACCAATAGAAACTGTACTGTACATATAGTACATGTACCATATACTAACCATAAACCAATAGAAACTGTACTGTACATATACCATATACTAACCATAAACCAATAGAAACTGTACTGTACATATAGTACATGTACCATATACTAACCGTAAACCAATAGAAACTGTACTGTACATATAGTACATGTACCATATACTAACCGTAAACCAATAGAAACTGTACTGTACATATAGTACATGAACTATATACTAACCGTAAACCAATAGAAACTGTACTGTACATATAGTACATGTACCATATACTAACCGTAAACCAATAGAAACTGTACTGTACATATAGTACATGTACCATATACTAACCGTAAACCAATAGAAACTGTACATATAGTACATGTACCATATACTAACCATAAACCAATAGAAACTGTACTGTACATATAGTACATGTACCATATACTAACCGTAAACCAATAGAAACTGTACTGTACATATAGTACATGTACCATATACTAACCGTAAACCAATAGAAACTGTACTGTACATATAGTACATGTACCATATACTAACCGTAAACCAATAGAAACTGTACTGTACATATAGTACATGACCATATACTAACCTCCAATAGAAACTGTACTGTACATATAGTACATGTACCATATACTAACCGTAAACCAATAGAAACTGTACTGTACATATAGTACATGTACCATATACTAACCGTAAACCAATAGAAACTGTACTGTACATATAGTACATGTACCATATACTAACCGTAAACCAATAGAAACTGTACTGTACATATAGTACATGTACCATATACTAACCGTAAACCAATAGAAACTGTACATATAGTACATGTACCATATACTAACCGTAAACCAATAGAAACTGTACATATAGTACATGTACCATATACTAACCGTAAACCAATAGAAACTGTACTGTACATATAGTACATGTACCATATACTAACCGTAAACCAATAGAAACTGTACTGTACATATAGTACATGTACCATATACTAACCGTAAACCAATAGAAACTGTACTGTACATATAGTACATGTACCATATACTAACCATAAACCAATAGAAACTGTACTGTACATATAGTACATGTACCATATACTAACCATAAACCAATAGAAACTGTACTGTACATATAGTACATGTACCATATACTAACCGTAAACCAATAGAAACTGTACTGTACATATAGTACATGTACCATATACTAACCATAAACCAATAGAAACTGTACTGTACACATAGTACATGTACCATATACTAACCATAAACCAATAGAAACTGTACTGTACACATAGTACATGTACCATATACTAACCTTAAACAAATAGAAATGGTGATCGTCTTTTATGGAAAGCTTTTCTTGTAGTCCTGTATTCGGTTAAGGCTTCAAATGTCCCCACTATGGACAAGAATTACATGTGTATCATATCACAGGGGCATGAAAGTTTAGCCATATGGACAAGAATTACATATGTATCATATCACAGGGGCATGAAAGTTTAACCATATGGACAAGAATTTCATGTGTATCATATCACAGGGCCAATAAGTTTAACCATAAGCCACCAAAAGTCTCGCATCTCTAACATGCTCAAGCCTACAACCCCCTGAGTATTTATATTACATGTATAGGATCTTACACGAGTGGTGATTCCATAACATATTTTATGAAATGAGTTTTGGAATTTTGCTATTAAGCGAACCGCTGGCAAAATTCCAAAACGAGTTTCATAAAATATGTTATGGAATCACCACGAATGTATCACATTACTATATAACGCTCGTTTTAATAATACTTTTGCACAAAATAACATTGCTACTTTCGCTTTGTTGAGAAATGTCAGCACAAACTGTCATGGAGTCACTAAATTGTCAAGACGTCTACACAAAGCAACGTTATATTTACGTCTTAAACAACGTTATATTTACATTTTAAACAGCGTTATATTCATGTCTTAAACAACGTTATATTTACGTCTTAAACAACGTTATATTTACGTCTTAAACAACGTTATATTTATGTCTTAAACAACGTTATATTTACGTCTTAAACAACATTATATTTACGTCTTAAACAGCGTTATATTTACGTCTTAAACAACGTTATATTTACGTCTTAAACAACGTTATATTTACATCTTAAAACAGCGTTATATTTACGTCTTAAACAGCGTTATATTTACGTCTTAAACAGCGTTATATTTACATCTTAAAACAACGTTATATTTACGTCTTAAACAACGCTATATTTCCGTCTTAAACAACGTTATATTTATGTCTTAACCAACGTTATATTTACGTCTTAAACAACGTTATATTTACGTCTTAAACAACGCTATATTTCCATCTTAAACAATGTTATATTATGTCTTAACCAACGTTATATTTACGTCTTAAACAACGTTATATTTACGTATTAAACAACGTTATAGTTACGTCTTAAACAACGTTATATTTACATTTTAAACAGCGTTATATTTACGTATTAAACAACGTTATAGTTACGTCTTAAACAACGTTATATTTACATTTTAAACAGCGTTATATTTACATCTTAAACAACGTTATATTTACGTCTTAAACAACGTTATATTTACATTTTAAACAGCGTTATATTTACGTATTAAACAACGTTATATTTATGTCTTAAACAACGTTATATTTACATTTTAAACAACGTTATATTTACGTCTTAAACAACGTTATATTTATGTCTTAAACAACGTTATATTTACATCTTAAAACAACGTTATATTTACATCTTAAAACAACGTTATATTTACGTCTTAAACAACGTTATGATTACGACAACACTTATTTGAAATCATTGTTTGTCTTATCATTAATGTTATGTACCAATTTACCTATAAGTAGTTACTGAGGTATTACAACAGTACAAATGCATGGGAGGTGCATCTGATCAACATAGTCATTAAACTCACTGAGATAGTGAAAAGTTGAGAACCCTCACAACAAAGGATACTTCCGATGAGTTTTCGGACTTGATCTGTTTTGGAGGCCGTGATGAGCGCTTCCTTCCTGGCTATCTCGTCAACAACTGCATCAATATCCGTTCTGAAAGTACATCATCAAAGCTCAACATTTAAAATTTTACATCAACATAATTTGTTAATAAATACAGTTGGTGTAAATTCAACTGTTTCAGTTTCAATACAATTATGGATAGTGTACTTTATTGTTGATACGGGTTTGTAGGATTAGGGACAATCGCACACGAAACTGAGTAGAATAACCATACCATTACTCAACAGCTATTGGAAGTCGTGATAGCGCAGTGCTGGCGTGTTCGCTTCAGGTGTGAAAGGCCCGTATTTTGCACCCAACTGAAGCAGATTGTTCCCTTAGGCAAGGCATTTAAATTCTACGTGGTTCTTCTCTCTCCCTCGTTGTGATGGATTCCATAAGGAATGAGGTCTCGAGAGTGATTAATATAAGTTGTAAGAACTTGTTTCGCAATCGAGCTACAATAAATTTCTATAAAATAAATGAACAGTTCAATGCAGCAATGGTTAGGACTGCAAGAAATGTGCATTACTTGAGCTTGTAAAGAACTCATTAATAATATGAAACATAGGAGAAGATATTTCGGGAAATATTAGCTGAGCATTGTAAAAAATGGATTTGTCAGATTGATACAAAAATGTACATGTATTTGTCCAGCATAAAGCCTTCAGTTATGACATGTAAAGAAGTGTCGTATACTGTATAAGAATATCGACAGCTCCAGTACTTACTCTGCCTTTAAATCAAGCAAATCTATAGACTTGGTTTTAATGTTGCCACCTTGTTCATACTCCAAAATGATTCCTGAAAATAGACAAATGGCAGAATATCTACCAACGTGACTTGTAATGTTTCATGGCACTGTGACAATATTAAAATGCAAGTTATATAAAGGATGAGGTAACCACACAGGGTTCCCTTTGCCACTTCTGTCGCCAATCGAAAAACACTGGAGCCAATTAAAAAATACTTGGAGCCAACTAAGAGCCATATAGTTCACAAATAAATATTTGAATCCATGTATTTGACAAAACATGTGCCAAAAGAAAATAATTTAGCGCCAATATTTGTTTATTGTCGCAATTGGTGCCTGACAGCGGGAACCCTGCCACAGAAGCAGGTTGATTTGGCGGTGTTTTCTCGTCGTTTTACACCGAGTAATGCTCATAACATCTAAAACTCACACCTACTTCGTTTAATGCAATCTTTCTCTCGTGAATCATGCTGTCTGCAGCCTCAGCGTGCAGATCCAACAGAGCAACACAGAAAACAAGTCCAAAACAAAAGTAAAATCCAATAATTGTTCCATTTAGGATAAGATCCGTGGTGAATATACAGCTGTATTTCATTGGCTGCTGTTTTCATATGGATTTACATGTTTCCTTTTTTGACCAATCAGGGTTGCCTCTGTCTGAATGTTTGTCTGCGCCATTTCTGTCACCAATTGAAAAATACTGGAGCCAATTAAAAAAACTCATAAAAAGCCATATAGTTCACAAATAAATATTTGAAGCCATGTATTTGACAAAACATGTGCCAAAAAACCCCAAAAAAACAATTTTAAAAAAAGCGAATTCACCAAATTTAGCGCCAATAGTTGTCTTTTGTTGCAATTGGCGACCGACAGCGGGAACTCTGCACATGAGTCAACAGCACTCATTCACATCGGATGTTGTCAAAAACCGAATGCCCAGCGAAAACGACAACATTGCATTTCCTGCTATTCACGATGAAATCTACGCAGACTAGATCAACGGCGTATTGACAATAGGTTATCCCTTATGTATAAAATTCAAAATGATCTTGTTGCTATTCCCATTGAAAATTACCTATTTCCTCTCTCCCGTCCTACTCGCCATTGCCATTCCTTAAGCTATAGGTTAATTACAGCAACTACAGACTACTACAAGTTTTCCTTCTTTCCAAGAACAATCTAACATTGGAACCACCTCCCTCCTGACATTGTCCATCTCCCTACCATAGAGCAATTCAATACAGCAGTTTGCCATATTGAACATGCCAGTCCCTAGTTGTTCTGCGTAGCTGCTTTTAAACTTTTACCACAACTTATTTTCAAACCTTCTTAAATTATACTTTTAACTACTCATACTTTTAACTTCTTTGCAGTTTTTGACGCGCAACATGTCTACGTCCCCGCGAGGGGTTCGACATTAAAGGAAGATAGATAGATAGATGAAACAATGTGCCATTCTGGTGTTATTTGACCGATCTCCATGAAATAAAAAGTATTTGTTGATAGAATAAGGTCTTCCGGTCGGGACCACGAGGGCATATCAGTGATTTGGTCGTTTTTACCTAGTTTCTCGTCGATGTTTCTGCATGCATGTTTCATTTCCGTTCGTTGCTTTAGTACTCATTACTTACTATATGACCATTGGGCAAAAAAATAATTTTGTGTCTTGTGCCTGTGATGGAATCCATCGCCATGCGGTGCTCGAACTCCGGGTCTTTCACACCTAAAGAAAACGAGTTACCACTACACTAACTCCGGGTCTTTCACACCTAAAGAAAACGAGTTACCACTACACTATCATGACTTTTTAGATTAATTGACTGTTTTAGACAGCGTCCGCCAATCATTATCATGACTAAAAGTTGAAGTTATTCCACACATGTATCATCATGTTTTAACATGTGGGTGGCCTTCAACGAGATATCTGATGAGTAACCCACTGAACTTGAAGTTCATAAAACAACATGACCAGTTTCTATCAATTAAGAAAATCACATTTCCGTTTTTTAGTTTAGCGTTTTATCACCTATCAGTTTATTCCATAACAAATTAACATTACTAATACTCAATAATTTAGTGAATAATCACAATGTCGTCTCTCTATGTGTCGCACCTGCATTCATAAACAAACCCTACATCTGCCACAGGTACAGAAAATACTGAGCAAAATGTGTAAAACACAGTGTCATTGATTTGTTTACCTGGAGGATAGTATCTCAGCAGAAATCGTTTTAGTTTCATTATGTATTTTCTTGATGTTTGTATCCAGAAAAATCTAATATGGCGGAGCGTCCTAGACCACGGCAAGGGAAAGTAACTCCGATAAAATTGGATAAATTCCGTCCTGTACATGGGACACTGCTAATTCGGAATACGCTCAGCATACTTTTTGATACTCGTTGACTATATTGATCACGGCGCAGGCGCGTAACTGCCTATACGCAAGTACGCAGTGGCGTCCACATCATTTTCAAAACAAACAAAACATCTTTTTAAAAAAACGGAAAACCGCGCGTACAAGCGAGCGAAATTAGTTTCTACTATACTTAGAGGTTATTAAACCGCGGAGGTGGGCCATTTGTGGATATTGGCGCACCCTATGGAGATATTGGCCCGAGGGCCGTTAGACCCGAGGGTCAATATCGGATAGGTGCGCCAATATCCACAAATGGCCCACCACAGTCGTATGTTTCTTCTGCTGTTATTTGCTTATTTCGCTCAGCCATTTTACCGTCAAGAGACAACAATCTGTCAGACAACAACGTTAGTGTTGCTTCGGCGGCCATGTTTACACAATGTAGTTACTATGTTGTTGCTACCTGTGACACGTGCTGGTGATTCGTTCTCGGCGCGTGCGATATTGGCCCGGCAGAGCCGAAAATCGAAATATATTGCCCGCGTCGACCAGATATTTTGCTTTTCTACCATTAAATTTGTTTATTTATAGTAACGTATGCAATAAAGACTATTTTTACAAATTGCCGCATAAAAAACATACGTTTTCCAAGTGTATTTATCGGAATATAATTAGTTCTCAGAGTCGCCAGAGTGCACCAAATGACGTCCAGGTTTTAAAAAATGTCTGGGGGGATGCCCCCACACCACCCTACACCACTCGCACTTTCGGTGCTCGTTTGGAGTCCACATCAAAATTGGCTGGGTACGCCCCTGACGGGCACAGGTGCCGATCATAAGCTTTGTACGAGATCTCGGTATGTGTGTGTGTCTTACGTTTGTTTATAGTCGGAGGATGTTGCAATGATACAGATAGAGGCCCATTCCAGATTATCCTCTGGATCTTTTACGTGCCCGACACGATACTTCGGTTTAAAGTCCCATCT
This sequence comes from Archivesica marissinica, assembly GCA_014843695.1. NCBI lineage: Eukaryota > Metazoa > Mollusca > Bivalvia > Venerida > Vesicomyidae > Archivesica > Archivesica marissinica. Next base: position 39,757,337 of record CM026389.1, on the reverse strand, counting down.
GATAGACTGTTAATTTTATTAGGGTCAGACGGGGGATCGAACCTGCGATCCCTGGATTACCAGTCAAGCGTGTTAACCACTGGACTACAGATCCGTCGATGTTCGATATGTTACTAATACTTATATAATATAAGGGTCCCACTTACACTGACCCGTTACCAAAGCAAACATCTTGAATAAATATTCATCAGTGTTCTCTAATCCCCAACCATTCAGCTTGAAGTGCCTCTGCAAAAAGCTACTTCAATAGTCAGCACCCAATATGCCAATTATTCCAATATCAGTCTAATGTGTTGTGATACTCCTGGGGCTATCGACCCAAAAAGCATCATATCCGGATTAAATATCTCCTACGATCTTTAGTCTAAACTTTATTTATTTTACAACGATTGCGAAACAAGCTTTAACAACTTATATTAATCACTCTCGTTGGCGCGGATGAAAGCATAAATGTGGTTATTCGTGTGGGAGGAAACCGGAGCACCCGGAGAAAACCCAACTGTCCGATATGGCGACCATCGTATCATTAAAGAGCTACACGACGAGATTGCTTGCTCCCATCCTCACCACAATCTTTAAATTATTATTATAATCTGGCGTTATTACACCAGAGTGAGGAATGCAGGCCAATTTCTCTCACCTGTATTGCCTTTAAACTATTGAAGCATATTTTGGTCTCCAACAACATGACTCATTTCGACAATAATGACTTCCTTTAGAAGCCAATGCCAGCATGGCTCCATATCAAAGTATAGTTGTGAATCCCAGCATATGAGCTTCACACAAAAGGTATATGACAACCTTGAAAATGGTAAACAAACAGTTGTTATTGTTATGGACTTTAGAAAAGCATTCGACAATATTGATCACAAGACACTGATGTGCATACACAATTATTGAGCTGGGTGTCCACCCGGTGGCATCACGGTGGATCAAATCATTCATAAAGGGCCGATCACAAAGGGTATGTGTGGATGGCTGCAATTCAGATACACGGCTTGCCATCCCCGAGGTCCCGCAAGGCTCAGTCATATGACCCTGCCTCTTCCTAGAATATATTAATGAGCTCCCAACTCCATCAAAAGTAAAGCAAGACTATTTGCAGATGACACCATATCTCAGTAAAATCCTCTGCCGATGTACAAACCCTATAAAGCGACCTGCATGCTATTGAATAATGTGAAGGGGATTGGTCCATGGAGTCCAATCCTGACTAGTGCTGAGAATTACTTGCCAAAGAAAAGAACGGATATAATCGCTGACCTTTCGTAAGCCTGTTGGACTTAGGCTTTGATATTTAGCTGATTTCGAAATTATGAGGTTAGGCCTATGTGTTAGCTGATGCCACACTAGGAATTTAGCTGATGTCCACGCTTGGAAAGGTTAGGCCTAGATACTTAGTTGATGTCACGTCTAGAAGGTTATGGCTAGGAACTTTGCTGATATTATGTTTAGTTTTTCCTTTAAGTTAGTGTGACCACATCCGTTTCTAACGTTTTATAAAACGATGATTCGTAGTTATCGGTAAAGCACTAACTTACATTAAACCAAATGAAAGATTAGTTTACGACTAATCAATTTATTGCCCATGAACAAAGCTTTAAACACATTTTATTATCTAATCTAAACACTTAAGCATTTGAATCAAACCACCGTCGGATACAATGCAATATTGTGTTTAGCAACAAAGGCAGTTTCTGTACAAATATGTAATGGTTAGTAACAACATTGCATGCTGTGCCGTTCTATTCAGCCAATTTCAAATACGGTTTAGAAATCGACGAAGACTCAGGAAACGCATATAAAATTTACTCTATATGTGTGTCTAAACGAACGTTAAGGATAATTGATTTTAAATAATTGTTACAAGCAGAGGAAATGATCAGACAAATTGCAAGTTAATTTCCTAAGCTAAGAAAATATTAAAACAGTTGACTTCATATTTGTGATTGAATTTCCCATGAATTGCACAATGAGGACAGGTTTTACCAAAGTACAAAGAAACTGGGCAACAATGGGAAACAATAGCACTTGATATTGATTAGACTTATTCCCAATACACCGGTATCACGTGACTACCATGCACGTGACTATAACAGTTGATCAATCAGGTACGGAAATAAAGATTTCTCCTCGTAAATTGATTATATCACATTTTAAAATATTAATTGTACGATTTATTCATATATGTAGACCTAAGAATGGACATAGCACCGGGCGGTTCAAGTGGTTCGTGCAATAAATAAAATGTACTTTTATCATCTACACTATCAGGGAGGTGATCATTGTTGAGAGATAATTTTACTGTCGATATGATGAATATTTTCAGTAGAGAAAAATAAAACAAATGCATTCTGTATTAAATGTACACGATTTTAGTGTCGCATTCTGTATTAAACATATATATGTGGTAGTGGGGGGTACGTTTATTTATCGTCGCTACCGGTTGCCCAAATGAGCGAGGCCTCCTGAAGAGATTAGACATTTTAGATTATCGGAGGATATTGCAATGAAACAGACAGAGATCCATCCCAGAGTCTCCTCTGGTTCTTTTGCGTACACGGTGTAAAGCACCGACACGAGATCTCGGTTTAAAGTCCCATATGAAAGATAGTTAATTTTATTAGTGTCAGACGTGGTAGTGGAAGTCGCTTCAGGTGCGAAAGGCCTGGAGTTGGCGCCAAGCTGTAGCCGTTACGATTGTGTCCCTAGTCAAGGCATTTAAATTACACATAGCCCCTTTTCTCTCCCTCTGTAGTCCCCGTGGTAACACGCTGGACTGGTAATCCAGGGATCGCAGGTTCGATCTCCAGGGATCGCAGGTTCGATCCCCCGTCTAACCCTAATAAAACTAACAGTCTTTCAGATGAGACATTAAGCAGAGGTCTCGTGTCTGTGCTGTTCCATTGAGAGTCCACCATTGACATTTACATGTACACTTTTTATTGGAATTTAAGATTTAGGCTGGACCATGTGCCCCATATTTGTTTGTTACATTTCAGTGGAGGTCTACTCTGGATTTGAATGAGTCGACCTAGTTTGCAGAAACGATCCTATCTGGTATGTCATTCCAGGAATTCACGAGTGTAATGCTGAAATAGACATAACAGTACTCCTTTGTAGAGAGTTGGTTTAAACAATTTCATGGAATGTTCTCTCGTTATCCGAGTTTATTTGAGACTTTGTTCCTAATAGAAGTTTGAGTGTTTCAATTCAAAATTGCATCCTTTGATGCTCAATTTATTAGCCGGGCCTACACATTCAAAATCGCTAGCGACGCCCCTGATATGTACAGGTTAGATGTAAATGCATTAGTGTATAAAACAACCCCTTTATTATTGTGTCTGCTAATTGTATATATAAAGTATGTATGTAGAGATATACTAATATTGCATATATTTGATGTGTATGATAACGATTTGGTTGCAAATTGTTTATTATTGACAACTGTAACATAATACTATGCTAGGTGTATGTGTGTGTTTTACGTTTATTTATCGTCGCTACCCGTTTCCCCATATGAGCGACGCCTCCTGAAGAGATTATACATTTTAGATTTTCGGAGGATAATGCAATGAAACATACAGAGATCCATCCCAGAGTCTCCTCTAGTTCTTTTACGTGCACGGTGTACAGTACCGACACGAGACCTCGGTTTAAAGTCCCAAATGGTGGTAGTGCATTTATAGCGCGTTCGCTTCAGGTGCGAAAGGCCTGGAGTTGGCGCAAAGCTGTAGCCGTTACGACTGTGTCCCTAGGCAAGGCATTTAAATTACACATTGCCCTTTCTCTCTCCCTCTGTAGTTCCCGTGGTAACACGCTGGACTGGGAATCCAGGGATGGCAGTTTCATTCAGGTTCGATCCCCCTTCTGACTCTAATAAAATTAACAATCTTTCAGATGAGACATTAAACAGAGGTCTCGTGTCTGTGCTGTTCCATTGAGAGTCCACCATTGACATTTACATGTACAATTTCTATTGGAATTTAAGATTTAGGCTGGGCTTTGTGCCCCATATTTGGTTGTTACATTTCAGTGGAGGCCTACTCTGGATTTGAATGAGTCGACCTAGTTTGCAGAAACGACCCTATCTGGTAGGTCATTCCAGGAATTCACGATTGTAATGCTGAAATAGACGTAACAGTAGTCCTTTGTAGAGAGTTGGTTTAAACAATTTCATGGAATGTCCTCTCGCTATCCGAGTTTATTTGATACTTTGTTCCTAATAGAAGTTTGAGTGTTTCAATTCCAAATCGCATCCTTTGGTACTCAATTTATTAGCCGGGCATACACATTCAAAATCGCTAGCGACGCACCTGGTATATATGTACAGGTTAGATGTAAATGCATTAGTGTATAAAACACCCCCTTTATTATTGTGTCTGCTAATTGTATATATAAAGCATGTATGTAGAGATATACTAATATTGCATACATTTGATGTGTATGATAACGATTTGGTTGCAAATTGTTTATTATTGACAACTGTAGCATAATACTATGCTATAGGTGTATGTGTGTGTTTTACGTTTATGTATCGTCGTCGCTACCGGTTGCCCATATGAGCGACGCCTCCTGAAGAGATTAGTCATTTGAGATATTTGGAGGATAGTGCAATGATACAGAGACCCATTCCAGAGTCTCCTCTGGTTCTTTTACGTGCACGGTGTAAAGCACCGACACGAGACCTCGGTTTAAAGCCACATCTGAAAGACTGTTGATTTTATTAGGATCAGACGGGGGATCGAACCTGCGATCCCTGGAATACAAGTCCAGCGTGTTACTACTGGACTACAGATCTGTCTATGTAGCACGGAGGAGGACTAACGTATTACAATAATGCTGTATCTCATTATATCGCTGCAAGATGCCAGGGCGGGCTCCAATAATCTATATCGACTGCATTTAACCTCTGCTTATCGTCTCTCTAATTGGTTCGAATTCGTAGGAGGCAGCGAGTCAAAGCACTGTCGGTATCAGACACACAACTGCTTAACCAATATCGACAGCAATTATGTACACAGTATAAAACCTAACTATTTTAGTTACAAGATATGTCAATCACAGACAAATCACAGACATTCTCGTGAATCTGTAGAGGCGAAAACCAGCCTCCTTAATTTATCTAATTTTCTCCTGCTATCATCACCAATCAGCCATGAATTATTACCGCCCACCGATAACAGCGCTGAATCAAACTATCATATATTAATTAGATTTTAACTAGATTGATAAAGTCTTGGGTGAGTTGGACCTTTTTATTGAGAGAAAATTTGTAAAATATTTATATAGATCTACATAAACTATTAGATGTCTTACTAAAAGTGGACATTTAAAACATTCTTCAGGAAAAAAATGTCATTGGTAATATATATTTATAAATATATACGTTTTATGTGACATTAACGATGTCGGTAACGAAAAGAAGTTGCTACGATATTGATTCGTTAATTGGTAGGAGACGACAGGATCACGAAGAAGCAGACGGTAAGCTTTGTTTCTCGTGCTTACATTTTATATTACGTTAAAAATTGGAAGTCTATGTAACTGTTAGTTTAAACATATTATTTCCGTATGTTTACATGTATACAATGAAATTAAAAATTTACATAGTGAATTCCAATCCAAATGATGTCGTCATTGCCATAGCAACGGGGTTATTCAACTTTTCTTTAAATTCATTTTCTCTTATTATTGTTCGTGCTCTGAATTGATGGTGTGTAATCATGTAAGCTTTATTCTTTGCTGATATACTGAACTAGCATAATTACAGATAATGTGTAAATAAGTTTAAACTTTATATTTATTTTAAAACGATTACGAAGCAAGTTCTAACACCTTATATTAATCATTCTCGTTGACGCGGATGAAAGCGTAAATGTGGTCATTCGTGTGGGATGAAACCGAAGTACCCGGAGAAACCCCACCTGTCCGATCTGGGGACCACCGTACCATCTCACATACTTCCGAGGATCGGACCCGGGTAGCATTGGTGAGAAGCTAGTGCGGTAACCACTGCGCTAATCGAACAGCCTAATATAGTGAATGTGTACGACTGTTTTATAATGTAAAACATATAACATACCTCACGATCGTTTGATCTATAGATTCCTGCATACGTCATGTAGTGTCAAATTCATGACATATTTCAAATAATATTAATGACGTCAGCTATTAATAGGCCCACATATCATTGTAAATACAACCGTTCCACTACCGGTCCAATATCGGCCTAATATTTGCACACTACCCGCCCAATATCGGCTCAATATCGGCACACCATCGGCTCAATATCGGCATAATATCAGCACATTATCTGCACAATATCGGCATAATATATGCACAATATCGGCACACCATCGGGAGAATATCGACACACCATCGGGAGAATATCGGCACAATATCAGCACAATATCGGCATAATATCGGCACACCATCGGGAGAATATCGACACACCATCGGGAGAATATCGGCACAATATCAGCACAATATCGGCATAATATCGGCACACCATCGGGAGAATATCGACACACTATTGGGAGAATATCGGCACAATATCAGCACAATATCGGCTCAATATCGGCACAATATCGGCACAGTATCGGCACAATATCGGCTCGTTGGTACAGCTATGATTAATGATATGTGCTGGTATTTGAAGAGTTGTTACTCTGATTTATTATATAAGTTTGCTATATGACTTAGCTTCAGCTTCAATAGAAATAACGTGTTACTCAATACAAACGGACATCGCCATCTATCATATGAGGAAGCTATCCAGCTGGCTTGCGGGAAGGTCGGTAGTTCTACCGGGGTGTCCATTCGTGCTTGAAAATCAGCTCGGAGGGGCACGTCGATTCTTCCAGTATAATCGCCGTATGACGTACACGTTGGTTAAACAAACAAACAAACAAACAAACAAATATGCGACGAAAGGATTTTTGAAAATTGCACAGCAAATGAAGTTATGATACGCTGATTATCTCAAAATAGACAAATTTGGAGGCGGCCATCTTGGATTAACCAAATCACAAGTCATACTAAAATATCAAGTTATGCTCATTCCATCAACAAACATATATAATTAAACATTTCTATTAAAATATGCTTGTGTAGTTACATATATG
>CM026389.1:39670789-39749210 GCA_014843695.1 Archivesica marissinica | reverse complement strand
CATGGATGATAAGCTAAATATATAGATTAAATAAAAAAATAAAGTGATAGAGAGCACCACATTTTGAACAAATTTAGCGGACCAATCGCCACTATTCATGTCGCTAATTGTTTAATGTGAATTGATAGATTTCGCAAATAGCCCTTTTTAGCATATTTGTTTAGTCAACCTGTTATTTGTATTGATTCTTTGGTTAATTCCAAGCGTGAAAATATACAATGAATATTTATTTTGTTTAAATTTAGAAAATAATTCGCCGTGGTGGTAATTATTAGTTGACTTCCGGTGCTTCCGGTGCACACGTTGTAATAATACTCCAATGGCGGCCATTTATGAATGTTATTTATTTACTCACTCTCCAATAAATGAAGACGTATTTCCACTACACATTTGAGACAAAGATTTTCAAATTGCCTGTGTTATGCATTACGGTTATGCAGTTATGAATGATGTATAGTTATCCGGTGTTGTTTTATGATTTTCATATACATATAAATTATATGTTGGTTATTCAGGGAACTAGTAATACATATATATGTATATGGTCCTCTCTACATCCACATGAAAATGAATTAGCCGGATGATTTTTGTTTTCCTTTTAAAGCCAAACATTCGGATGTAGAGAGGACCACGCACGCACGCACGCACGCACGCACGCACGCACGCACGCACGCACGCACGCACGCACGCACGCACGCACGCACGCACGCACGCACGCACGCACGCACGCACGCACGCACGCACGCGCACGCACGCACGACGCACGCACGCACGCACGCACGCACGCACGCACGCACAGCACGCACGCACGCACGCACCACGCACGCACGCAACGCACGCACGCACGCACGCACGCACGCACGCACCGCACGCACGCACGCACGCACGCACGCACGCACGCCAGCACGCACGCACGCACGCACGCACGCACGCAACGCACGCACGCACCACGCACGAGCACGCCGCACGCACGCCGCACGCACGCACGCACGCACGCACGCACGCACCACGCACGCACGCACGCACGCACGCACGCACGCACGCACGCAGCACGCACGCACGCACGCACGCACGCACGCACGCACGCACGTACGCACGCACGCACCCCACCGCACAACGCACCAGCACGCCACGCACCCACGGGACCACGCACGCCAGCCACCCACGCCACGCACGCACGCAGCCACGCACGCACGAACGCACGCACGCCACGCACGCCACGCACGCCACGCACGCCACGCCACACGCCACGCACGCCCACACCACGCACGCACGCACGCACGCACGCACGCACGCACGCACACACACACACACACATATATATATGTTTATTATAGTGTCACCTCTATGTGTGTGTTTTACGTTTATTTATCGTGTCTACCGGTTGCCCATATGAGCGACGCCTCCTGAAGAGATTAGTCATTTTAGATTGTTGGAGGATAGTGCATGATACAGACAGAGACCCATTCCAGAATCTCCTCTGGTTCTTTTACGTGCACGGTGTAAAGCACCGACACGAGACCTCGGTTTAACGTCTCATCTGAAAGACTGTTAATTTTATTAGGGTCAGACGGGGGATCGAACATGCGATCCCTGGAGGATTACCAGTCCAGCGTGTTACCACGGGACTATAGATCCGCCTGTAATAGATCCTCTATTGACTTGTGAGACATATATATATATATTGCCGATTGCCGAAAGAGAGCGCTGCGTTCCGAATGTACGCATGGTGAACCGATTCACGAAAGTCGTATTATATTAAACACTGTTATAATTGACTGAAACTAATTTTTCAAATTATAAACAAAGAACCAGTGGCTAGCCAGAAAGTGCACTGAGACCGCACCGTACCTGAAATACCAATCGGCGTATACCCCCGGGGAAAGGCAGTAAATACATTATGCAAATTAATTTGCTAGATATTAATCGGACGAATACTGCTGTTGTCAAATAACTTTTAAAAATATGATAATGTGTCCTTTGATAATTGTTATCTTAAAAAACATGAAAAATAACAAATTTTCAAATTGATTAGTTGCATTCAGTTTTGTGCCAGGAATTGTCTCTGCTATACCAGAGAACGTGTGCATGCAAACTGAATGTTGACGTGTGAATGGAGGTGGGTGAATTGGGGAGGGTACATATGTCGCCTGTCCCTTGTCTGCCCTGACTCTTACACCTCCTAACGGGTATATGGATCTCGAAGGGGTGGGTTTGAGTGAAGAATAGTTTAAACATATTTGTATTCAGTTCATTCAATATACATGTATATACGGTATACAAATACACAGGATATCTGAAATGGATTGGAAAACAAGCTGAGAGCTTATGTAAATTCCGGATCTGTAGTCCAGTGGTAACACGCTGGACTGGTAATCCAGGGATCGCAGGTTCGATCCCCCGTCTGACTCTAATAAAATTAACAGTCTTTCAGATGGGACGTTAAACCGAGGTCTCGTGTCGGTGCTTTACACCGTGCACGTAAAAGAACCAGAGGAGACTCTGGAATGGGTCTCTGTCTGTATCACTGCACTATCCTCCAAAATCTAAAATGACCAATATCTTCAGGAGGCGTCGCTCATATGAGCAACCGGTAGCGACGATAAATAAACGTAAAACACACACTTTCCATGAGGATGTTAGAATATACAGTTGTTAGCATTGAGAGCGGTTAGTGAGACATGACGGGCATAAGTTCTATAGCCCCGATTGGTCCTGTGTGCTTGCATGCGTACTTGTGATTAGTAACATGTTTTGTCATCATGTGTGCACTAATTGGTGGTGAACTGAATTGGAAGGTACGGAAAATTAGTAAATGGGATGAAATGAAATGGGTTGCTGTGACACACAGGAAAGGAAGGATGGACCTGGAATACCCACCAGGTAGTCGGATCATGCATCAAACCTCTTTGTAGCTGCAATGTAAGCCTGGACAGTTAGAAAGATGGATTTGTTGTTTTTGAATGGTAAACGATCGTCGCCATACAGAAGATTATTTGTTGTCAGTGCGCAAGGGATATTGAACAAAAGTAGGCGACGAGCATTGTTGTATCGTGGGCACTGCTTAAGGTAATGCATCGTTGTTTCCATTGCTCCACAGGCACAGTTAAGCGATTCAACAATGTTTTTGCGATGGAGGTCGAAATTCAAAGAACTACATCCTAGTCGTAGATGGGCATGGAGAATCTGAAGCCTCCTGGTTCCCACGTCGTTTAGAGGAGAATATTTCTTAGGCTTGCTGAGTTTGGATTTAAATTCGGATACATTTATGGAGTTACGGGTGTCATAAGGTTCCAATCGCGGATGGTTGCTGGAAGAAATGAATGCACATACGCTTGCGTTTTAGTGTGTATTAAAGGGACGTCAGGAACGGAACGTAGGGAGTAGGTTTGAATGGGTTGTGGTGGTATGATGTCAGAAAGATATATGGGAGTTAGATTGTTCCTCATTTTAAAATAGATAATACATCTATGCTCTTTACGTCTCGATGCAAGGGTTTCCCAGTTGAGATCGTTACAAAGCTTAGTAGCACCACTGACTATGCGGGCTGCTTCGTTTTGCACTGCCTCGATGTTTTTGCTTAATGTACATAGAATCTATTGGTGTCTGACCAGAACAGCACTTCTAAGCCCGGTTTACGTCGGTTTGGGGTCGGGTTATTGGGCATTCTATATTGTTGTAAAGCACGTATGTGTTGTCTGTCCATTTTTCTCGTATTAACACTGTCCTTGACATTCAAGTCGCCACATATAATGATATAAACCGTCGTTAAAAAGACACATACATTCTATTACATGTACATTGTATGGTATTCCAATGTTCGCAGAACGTCACATGTTCTATACTCCGCTAAGCAATACTCCCATTACATTTAAATTGTAACGTATGACATATATCTATAGGCTATCTAACACATGTTTTTATTATTTTTATTTAACGTCGCTACCGGTTTCCCATTCGAGGGACGGGCAGTTTTACCTAACAACACCTTTCCTGGGCAGGCTGCACCGGTTAACCAGCACTTTACTGAGCATAAACCACAGTAAGAAACTGCCAACTTTTTCATATAAAGAGACACGGTCTGAGCGGGGCTCGAACCCGTGACCATCAGTGATGATAGGTTACAGTGGTATTCAAGTCAGCGACCTTAACCACTCGACCACGGAGGTGGATATTATATGGTTATTGGTAAAACACAATGCGACCGATTAGGATTTGTGTACTGTAGCGTGTGTATGTACTGTAGTTATATTCAATTCAATTCAATACAATATATTTATTGTGTTAATGAAACTCATGTTTCTCAGCTATACTCTCATATATACACCTGCTTCAAGATTCCGGCTTGCAAAATCATGTTTCTAATTCCGAGTCTTCGGCCAAAGGGAATCATTAATAATTCAGTTGATAAATGTCCATTAATTTGTCTAAATCCTGATTCAATTTTCTTCTGTTGTTTTTCTCTAATGATCCTAATGGACATTTTATCACTCCACAAACACTGCCTTCTACCATTATATTTGCTAAAGAAGCTGTGCCACAGAATGGCATACATTTGTATTCCGCTTACCGTAATGCAGTATATTGAGAATAGTACACATTCAACATACAGTTTTCTTAAAGCGACACTACATTAGTGAAAATGCAAATTTCTACAGAATCTATTTTCCTATTATATGGTATTAATTTTTTCAAAATATTTGCCTCAAATACTGAATATGTCAACTAATAAGCAAACGTCGTATACGCGGTTTGTTAACATAACAAAATCATGTAAATAGGCTCGACATACATGCGTAATCAACATGTACTCGTGAATAATACGATTTATGGTACAGATTTACCGTTATATCTCACATATGTGCCTATGCATGTTTATTTGTAGACTAATCTAAGGTAAATTATCTTTAAACGATATTATCGCGCGATTAGTATTGACTCCGATGACAAACAAACGTCAATTCAGGAGCGTGAATGATCGTTATATGAAATCCTACTTTAAATTTTTGAAAGTTTGTAGATCACAAAAACACTGATTATTGATTCAATGTTAGTGTTCGAATATATTCGGAAGAATGTGTAGTAGCAATGCATTTATACGTTACGTGAAAATTTAATTTGCTTATTGCGATGTAATGTCGCTTTAAAGATGCATGCCTGTTCAAAAACCACTGTCATAATTTCTATGTTGGTTGTTATGTAAGTGTACTCATTATAAAACAATTATTACCCAGGTGTCTCAGTACACAAATGAAGACATTAAAAATGTGTTCGAAAATAATGAAATCTGTTTTGACTAACAGAGTCTTTTGTAGAAAGATAATATCCCAGTTGGTTGTAAATCGTCCGGCTTTTCCCGCAGCAACTCACATTCATAATTTAATTAAGTTCTAAAAAACAGCACACCATATGCAAATTAGTATCGCTGATTCCGAGCTTTCCTGGGCGGCTGGTCAATGTTTGGGACTCAACAGTTCGGATTGTTGCTTTCTTTGCCTATATTGAGTAGATTCTGCTGCATCATAATAGAGCAAAATAAAATATGATTGAACTAAACCAAAGATGTTTGTATCCAGCTCCATCCGCTCAGTAAACCACAATACTAATAATAATAATATAATAATTAATAATAATAATAATATAATAATAATAATTAATAATAATAATAATAATAATAATATAATAATAATAATTAATAATAATAATAATAATAATTAATAATAATAATAATTATTATTATTAATAATAATAATAATATAATAATAATAATAATAATAATAATAATAAAAATAATAATAATAATAATATTATTATTAAATAAATAATAATATAATAATAAAATAATAATAATATAATAATAATAACAATAATAATAATAATAATAATAATAATATAATAATAATATAATAATAATAACAATAATAATAATATAATAATAATAACAATAATAATAATATAATAATAATAATAATTAAGTCAATCTACAAATTAAAACATCAAATAACATATTGAAACATGCACAATAGCGGAGAGAGAACTGAACGTGTGTTAATCATTTTTAGAATGTCTATTCACAGCGTAGTGTAAAACACGGGACAGCATTTCGCCTTTATGGATCTGTAGTCCAGTGGTAACACGCTGGACTGGTAATCCAGGGATCGCAGGTTCGATCCCCCGTCTGACCGTAATAAAATTAACAGTCTTTCAGATGGGACGTTAAACCGAGGTCTCGTGTCGGTGCTTTACACCGTGCACGTAAAAGAACCAGAGGAGATTCTGGAATTGGTCTCTGTCTGTATCATTGCATCTAAAATAACTAATCTCTTCAGAAGGCGTCGCTCATATGGGCAACCGGTAGCGACGATAAATAAACATAAAACACACGCCTTTATGGGCATCAATGCATTTTAAGGCGGGGCTTGAAAAAACATTGAAGTTTAAACTTTATTTATTTTACAACGATTGCGATGCAAGTTCTAACAACTTATATTAATCACTCTCGTTGGCGCGGATGAAAGCGTATATGTGGTCATTCATGTGGGAGGAAACCGGAGTACCCAGAGAAAACCCACCTGTCCGATCTTGCGACAACCGTACCATCTCACATTCTTCCCGGTTCGATGATCGAATCCGGGTTGCATTGGTGAGAAGCGAGCGCGCTAACCACTGCGCTAATCGGACAGCCAAAATGGAAAAACATTGAAGCCACGGGGCTATGTAAGTACATGTATCGTGTTAGTCTTAACTTAATATACATTTGAAATATAAAACATTTTTTATAAGCAAATAAATTTTCAAAGGAGAATGTGCTCCAGTAGTTTTAATGTATAACGGTGCAGTAAATACATTGTGATAGATCCGATCTAAGCAGGGTACCTTTAAAATACATACCGTTCGAGTGCCTTAACTCTTTCCCTCATAGAAGCATCTCTTGGCGCCATTACTAATACGACATACATTGACAATGTAGTAGCCAAACCAATGTTCATAATAAAGACCAGACTCTCATGTAGTCCCAGTAATATTTATGGAGGTGGGATAAATATGGCGACTACTTATCCACTGCATGATAGCTAGATGGCTGTCGTTTGTATCGAGATATAATAAAATATTAACATAATGCTCTATGAAGGAAAGGGTTAAGTTACGATTCTTAAAATAAAACCGAAAGCTGCGCAGATAATGCGCAGTGGATATGCATAGTCGCGGAAATTTATACGGAGGTAATTTTTTGACAATTTACACCATTCAACAATGTTGAATTTCTTAACACACGGCAAGACTAACAGCGAACTACAATATGAAAATCAATCGAACATTTGTGTGATTCCAAATCTGGATGTACCGGTGTCAAGGTAAAACTCGCCCATCGTGAAATTACTCAATTGAGGCGGTCGACGGGGTAAAAATGATAAACAAAATCGACGAAAATCCTTAAACAAAAAGTGACTGAAAGCATTGTTTTTAATGTGAATTAACAAAGTTTTAATAACATGAGTGATATTTCCCGAGCCATTAGAATTATGAGTTATGAGAATATCACCCCAGGCCTCGGGGTTAGAAAACTTTTCTCCTATCTCAAACTCAGTCTCAAGCTTTTGATTGGTTCAGCTGGCATTAAAACTCAGAATCAACCAATCAAATCATTTGAGCTTGAGTTTGAGATCCGAGAACAGTGTTATAGCCTCGGGCACTGGCCGGCACTACATACTCAAATACCCTGTCAACAAACCAAATCATATATAATATATATAATAATTGCTATGATTGTGGACTACGTCCGTGGTGTAATGGATAATGGTGTCCGCATCGATATCGAAGGGTTGTGGGTACGAAACCCAACAGAACGACGGTGGTGGTGTCCTTAGGCATATCTTAAATCCACATTGTAACTTCTCTCTCACGCATCGTGATGTGTTCTATCACACATGTCTGTTAAACTAATAATTATATAGAAATGCTGCTCTCGGATAGTTGCTTTAATCTAGAATAGCTTGCTACAGGGCATGCTCCTCCCCTAGATTTATACCTCCTCTAATTCCTTGAACAAATTAATACCATGCATTATTAATACGTACAACAATCACAGCGGCAACTCGATTAGCTCGAGGAATGTGATATGCGCTGCTTCAGTATAATTGACATGGTTTTCTATGGCAGTTTTGGTGCTTAATTGAACTCATTTTGAAATTGGGGCTGGGAGTTAGATAGAAAGATAGTTTTTTTACAAAGGCATCATGCCCATCAGTATATAATAATAATAATAATAATAATAATAATAACAACAACAACAACAATACTAATAATAATAATAAAGACCCCTATCAGTATATACATGTAATAATAATAATTCGAGCCCGCTCTCTATTTATATGCAAAAGTTGGCAGTTTCTTACGGAGGTTGTGGCACCAAGTACTGGTTAACCGCTGGAACCTGTCGAGAAAATATGTTGTTAAGTAAACTGCCAGCCGGTGATATAGCCCAGATTGGTGCTGATAAAGGCTTAAAAAACCATCAATCGATCAAACAAACAAACAAACAAGCACGTCACATGCTCAGTTCTGTGACACGTAGTGAATAGATGGTAGCATAGAGTATTTCCTTTTTTCAAAATTTTTGTATAAGTATACATCAACACATTTCTAACAATACACGGACTAGTAACTTGTAACAACTTTAATGCGTTCGGACTTTCCAAAAATATATTTTTATATAAATGTTAACCTGGGTGCCAGTCTGTCGATTTTTCACTTTTTAACTTCTGGCAAAATCACACACGTTGATATGATCAGAAACTCAATACGGCCCAATTAATAGCATTGGTGTTAAAATATATTTATTTGACTGACAAGGCAAAATATATCGACGCTTGTTCCCATGCTAGATACATGTGACAGCTCTTTTAATCTGATGGGTGGGGGTCACAAATAATAAAATCCCTGTTTCTGTTTATGAGGATTCGCAATCTCTAATGTTATATGTGGTTGCCAGGCAAATAGCAATACGTCAAGTGTGTTCATAATCCTCTCACATTGTCTGGCGACCACCGTACCATCTCACATACTTCCCAGTCCGAGGATCGAACCCGGGTTGCATTGGTGAGAAGTGAGCGTTCTAACCACTGCGCTAATCGGACATTATTGGAGAGTACATGTAAGAATGCGGTATGTTGCAGTTTGTATTTGCACTACCGGGTTTCGCAGTCATGTCACCTAAAGCCGCATACAACCTATAGTTCCGGTATACAGTCCCACTTATCCACGTGCTCATTGCCGTTGGTGATGTGTCGTTGCCCATCTAGCGAGTATGTGGTGAGCGTCCTTCGACAGCTGCTCCACTCATTGGCACGTCTACTTACGTGTAAATTACTTGTCCTAACTCAGGTCTAGCGAAGCCTTTGTTGGGTACTATCTCCAAAGCATAGTTTCTGTTAATAAGTCAGCAAGTTAGCGACTATGTGCCTTGTTACCCAATCCTAACTGTGCTGTTGCAACTATTTCTGTGTTATGTACAATTCTTGAATAAAACATTGTTTAAACTAAGTTAGCTAAATTGAGTTAAAATGGAATAGAATGCTATGGTAGGGTAAGAGTAGATTACTGGTAGGGTAAGAGTAGATTACTTGAATGTCTCGGAACTAAAGCTTACTGTAGGTAAGATACACATATGTTCAAGTAAGGTAGCTGTGGTTAATAATAATAATAATAATAACAATAATAATAATATAGATTATAGATAATATTTTACGAGAGAACTCATTTAACAGAAGTCAATCTACCATGATGTCCTCAACACATATACAAATCAAATGCAATCAAATGATAGGACTATAAGTGAAAAATGCACACTAAAAAATATATATAGAGAAACTACATATCATAATAGTATGTTAGTAAAACGTTATAATACGGAGCAGGAAGTGGAACGTTTGGGTCCTATTTGGGGATTATGTAACATGTGACAGGTTGGTGGGTCACGTGCTAGTAACAGAGCAAGTCAAATGCAATATCAACAAATGTTGAAAAGAAAGGTGCGTGCTCGTCCATTTATATATCAGCTGTATTTCATGCGTTTCATGTGAACATATGAATTATTTCAGACACACACAGACAGAACAACGGTTGGAATCCAGCCAGTCATGGCATTGTAGATGCCGTTGATGTTGTTGGTGACAACTTTGTGGACGATTCAATCAACACACACACCGACAATGAGAGAAGACCACAAGGTTTAAAGATTCCATCGTTTTACAAAAGTTATATTGATATTTTAAATATAAATCAACCACAGCCGAACGTCGTTCTCGAAAGTGACACAATTGGCCAACTGAATACAATTGGACCTAACGTGCAAGAAGCTAAAACAAACGACTGTCGATATGAAAGATATGGATATTCGCGGGAGAGCGATTCATACTCTAGGAGTGTGGATAAGACAGAACACATTCGATATGCAGAATACAGCTCTAAAACTGACCAAAAACAGTGCGACATCCAGCCATGCTGTCCGACGGCTGTATCGCCAATTATAGTTCCGTCTAGTAACTGGTAAATCAGTTTTAATATTTTCTTCTTGACACCATTGGTTAAGCCCAATACTCGGCCATGCAATGATAATGCCCTGGACTGTATCGTCAATCCCAGTTCCGTCTAGTAACTCGTAAATCAGTTTTAATATTTTCTTCTTGACACCATTGGTTAAGCCCAATACTCTGCTATGCAATGATAATGCCCGGGACTGTATCGTCAATCCCAGTTCCGTCTAGTAACTCGTAAATCAGTTTTAATATGTTCTTCTTGACACAATTTTAAGCCATATAATATGACATGTAACTATATTGTCCACCGACGGCTGTATCGCCAATCCAAGTTCCGTCTATAGTAACTCGTAAATCAGTTTTAGTATTTTCTTCTTGACACAATTTTTTGAGCCCAATAATCTGACATGTAATGATATTGTCCACCAGGGGCCTGCATCGCCAATCTAAAGCGTAGCTATGTTCCCTGTAGTAACCGACACAGTTTTATTATTCTCTTTCTGACAATATTAGTGAACTTAACACGTCATATCCGGTAGCATTAAATCTTCATCTGATCCTATATTTCATACGCTCTCCCATGTGTGGAGGAATAAAAAATATCTATCTTATAAATCTGTTCGCACATACTACACACATGCGCATAGAATAAGACCGATATTTGGGCTAAAATCTTGTGCAAAAATGTTTACATTCCGTTTAACCGCTATGTCTTTTATAATTTCGAAAAATTAATTTTGTTCTTTGTATAAGGAGTAAATAAATAGATTATCATAATCATAAACCATTATTATTCATATTACGTGTATCCGGATTAGGTCTTCAATATTGAGCTTTCGAATTCGTACAATCTATCAAACAGCACGATATATATAAAATGTTATGCACACATAAAAGTATTTATGTCAAGGTACATCTAATTTTGTCCGGAAGATTACGGCACCATTTCATGGATTTTAGTGTTGCACATTAATTAACACTTCAGCCAATAATATTGCATAGATATAACATGTGACGTGATCAGCCAATCGCGAGGGGCGGTTTTTTGGTCACCCAGAGATGTCATTTCGGTAAAACATTCGTTGTATTACATACTGTTTGTTTCATTTAACTCTACGGTTTTACGGCATTAAAATAAATGCCCTATTTTCATTCAAATCATGTGTTGTGTTTTACCTTGTTCCATACTAGTTCGACCTAACCTGTATCCTCAACCCTGACCATGTACAATACATAAATACTGACACCATAACAAAACTGTGCACTTTCATGTTGAGCGTTACTTTTTCGTTACAAATACAGACGGATCTGTCGCCGGTTCGAGCCCCCGTCTGACCCTAATACAATTAAAAGTATTTCAGATGGGACTTTAAGCCGAGGTCTCGTGTCGGTACTGTACACCGTGCACGTAAAAGAACCAGAGGAGACTGTCTGTTTCACTGCACTATCCTCCAAAAATCTAAAATGACTAATCTCTTGACGAGGCGTCGCTCATATGGCAACCGGTAGCGACGATAAATAAACGTAAAACACACATTTCGTTACAAATTTTAGAATTATGGATTTTACTATCATGAGTGAAGAAAATAATCCTTCACATATTGCACTAATTTACCCAATATTCCACACAATTTGACTATATAAGGATATAAATTTGACCTTTAAGGCAAGTGCATAGTTTCTTTTTGGTGTCCGTATATATAAGCAATATACAATAGTATGCACATAGGCAATCCTAGGACACATTATGTCGTATCTCTATACAGCAAAGACTGTACTAGTGGTCACACCCATTAAGCAGCGAACCTGTATTAAGCAGCCAGTTTCCAGATTCCCAATATGTTTTTATTATATATTTGACATCTAGTAAGCAGTCTCATGTGCTAAGCAACCACTTTCTGCAATTCCGTTGGCTGGCTGCTTAACACATTATGTGACTGTGTGCCATTCGAATGGACGTGCTATTACGGAATTCGAAATACAATGATGTTTATTTAGTGTTTTAATTCGTGAAAATAAATTCAAGCATTGAAGAAGAAGCGTGTGGGAGATCAAGAAGTGCGGATGACTTAAACAAGAGGAAGCAGCGACGATATAGGACTACATTCACCAGTTACCAGCTGGAGGAGCTGGAGAGGTCGTTCCAGAAATCACACTACCCGGATGTATTTACAAGGTGCGTAATGGTGTTGAATGTTATCTCTTTCCGGAACAAATACAGTCAAACCTGTCTTAAGCCGCCAGCCAAGGGAGTTCGAGAAAGTGGCTGTTTAGCAAAGGTGGCTGCTTAATACAGGTGAAATGTATAGTAAAACAACATATTTGGAATATTGGCTGTTTAATGGAGGTGACCACTAACACAGGTTTGACTGTACCTCACTATTCGTCATCTCGCTGAAGCAGAAACCGCCCTGCAATTATTCTGTTCAATAGTTGTCATGGAGAACTTTTATTCCACTCAGCTTCGGCTACATTAGCAATTTCTTTTCCATACATCGATAAATACCCGAATTAATCAAGTACTAATTGAAAGCAATTAACCCCAAACAAAGACAGGTGAATCTGAACCACAGCGAGACTTTTTAATCAATTCACATTTATCATACCGCAACATCTGGTTAGGGAACAACAGTAAACACAAAGGATTCCAACTATAATGACCAATATATATTTCGGGATAAATCGAACTTTATTTGGCAATGGCAAGGGAGATAATAGAACAACCAACGATGTCGGTCTTTGTTGAAAACAAGTACATGTACAGACAAAACTGTGTTAGTGGTCACTTCTATTAAGCAGCAACCCTGTATTAAGCAGCAACCCTGTATTAAGCAGCAACCCTGTATTAAGCAGCAACCCTGTATTAAGCAGCAACCCTGTATTAAGCTGGCTGGCTGCTTAAGACACGTTTGACTGTACTTGTTGAGTTTCTCCAAACTCATGTTCGGGTAGTCTGCATAATAAGTCTTGTTTGAGACTACATGTAGATATACCGTTAGTAAGCTGTGCATTACTATGCTATGTTAACATGCAATACGGTACATATTGTATATGTATGCATGTATTTCACTTGTCTTGCTTTTATGTAACCTCTTGGGTCTTATTGGCTTGATGGACTATTGAAAACTGAACTTGTCATAAAAAGTAATGCACCGATTTATAATTAGCCGTATCAATATAGTGCATTATGCAAATAATACGCCAAAAGGTCATTTGAGTCCATACTAATTATATCAACTGATAAAGTTTAATGTTACCTTGGAAACGTAAATATGATTTTCATTGATATTTTCAGGGAAGAATTAGCATTACGGATTGCGCTCACAGAAGCCAGGGTACAGGTAACCGTCACATTATGCATTTGTTTAGTTTAAATATTTCTTTCTTTGAATATACATATTATGTATACATAATATGTACATACATGCAGGCTTGAGGAGAAAGCAACTTGCTTATATGGTTACCTTGGTTACCTCTTTCCTACCGGGGATGCCGTGGTTGAGGTCGTTCACTTCAAATCATCCTCTGTACGTTCGAATCCCACTGTGGTGTCCATTGATTTCATGTGAGGAATCTATAGAATTGGCTAGCGGGATGTCGGTTGTTCCACCTAGTGCACGTATGTGCCTGAAATACTGTCGACGTTGACATGATGGAAGGAAATATAGTTGATATCGTGGAAGAAATGATAGTTTGGCAGACCGTTACACGATAGTTTGGCAGACCGTTACACGATAGTTTGGCAGACCGTTACACGATAGTTTGGCAGACCGTTACACGATAGTTTGGCAGACCGTTACACGATAGTTTGGCAGACCGTTACACGATAGTTTGGCAGACCGTTACACGATAGTTGGCAGACCGTTACACGATAGTTTGGCAGACCGTTACACGATAGTTGGCAGACCGTTACACGATAGTTTGGCAGACCGTTACACGATAGTTGGCAGACCGTTACACGATAGTTTGGCAGACCGTTACACGATAGTTTGGCAGACCGTTACACGATAGTTTGGCAGACCGTTACACGATAGTTTGGCAGACCGTTACACGATAGTTTGGCAGACCGTTACACGATAGTTTGGCAGACCGTTTGGCAGACCGTTACACGATAGTTTGGCAGACCGTTACACGATAGTTGGCAGACCGTACACGATAGTTTGGCAGACCGTTACACGATAGTTTGGCAGACCCAACCACACAAGTTGGCAGACCGTTACACGATAGTTTGGCAGACCGTTACACGATAGTTTGGCAGACCGTTACACGATAGTTTGGCAGACCGTTACACGATAGTTTGGCAGACCGTTACACGATAGTTTGGCAGACCGTTACACGATAGTTTGGCAGACCGTTACACGATAGTTTGGCAGACCGTTTGGCAGACCGTTACACGATAGTTTGGCAGACCGTTACACGATAGTTTGGCAGACCGCTACACGATAGTTTGGCAGACCGCTACACAATAGTTTGGCAGACAGCTACACGATAGTTTAGCAGACCGTTACACGATAGTTTGGCAGACCGTTACACGATAGTTTGGCAGACCGTTACACGATGAAGGGGATGATAGTTTGTCTAGCAGATATATATTGAACGATCGTAAAAACACATATTTTATCCGGGGGGGGGGTATATATTTGGCTTAAGACTCGTTTTCAAAAATAGCATGTCTGACGTAAAGTGTATCGACATAAATTGTATAGGGACGTCATGAGCAGTAGTCGGTCTTAATATGTGTCAAATATATGAACTATGCTTACAAATGTGCAAAGATCACCCATATGGGTGTATGTGGTTCGATTTTACAGTCTTCCATGTGTATGATGAAGGGATCGAGTGATAGATTGACTAAATGTTAAAAAGATTGATGGCTTTGTTAACGGTTACATGCTGACTATTATTTACAACCTATTAGAGTATATTTTCGCTATATTTCTATCACACTGCTAAGAGTGGCACATTACACTTGTTAAAATGGCTTATTTTAGGTATGGTTTCAAAATCGACGAGCGAAATGGCGAAAGAAGGAGAAAGTTGGTCCCACAGGTCACCCATACAGCCACGGGCATTTCCCTGCAGGAATGGGTTTCCAACCAAGATCCCTTCTACCACAGCAACATATATTTTCCGATCTTTTAATGAAAGCGTACGAAGCCCAGTTTTTACACACTTTCGATAATTTACCAGTCACAAAGAGATTGTCGCTAATGTCGGCAATGCATCCATTTACTCACGGTAACATGATGAGCATGTTGCCAAGAAATGACATGATGCCACAAAATGGATGTCCTATGAATGCAGACATTCTGAGCAACAAAGCACACACTGAAAGCAATGTCACGTTGTTGCAAGATAAAGCCCAGTTCCAGGAAATTTCTAATGCGCTACACGGAGTACACGCGTCTAGCATCGCAGAACTAAGAATGAAAGCAAAATCGTATGGGTTTCCATCGAGTGATAATAAATAGACAATGAACAGTATCGCCGATTGGTAAACATTCGGCTGGTATGTTTCGTGTAAATAGACAACATGTATGTATTAGCAAAGGAAAACTATTTATGTATAGTCACCAGTCTACCATTGCAGTTATTTAAACTTGGGGAGGAAATTGTCTGCTTTGTTGCGTCATCTGTATAATTCACCAGTCTACCATTGCAGTGATTTAAACTTGGGGAGGAAATTGGCTGGTTTGTTGCGTCATCTGTATAATTCACTAGTCTACCATTGCAGTGATTTAAACTTGCGGAGGAAATTGTCTGCTTTGTTGCGTCATCTGTATAATTCACTAGTCTACCATTGCAGTGATTTAAACTTGCGGAGGAAATTGTCTGCTTTGTTGCGTCATCTGTATAATTCACTAGTCTACCATTGCAGTGATTTAAACTTGGGGAGGAAATTGTCTGCTTTGTTGCGTCGTCTGTGTAAGTCACTAGTCTACCATTGCAAGTGATTTAAATTTGGGGAGGAAATTGTCTGCTTTGTTGCGTCGTCTGTATAATTCACCAGTCTACCATTGCAAGTGATTTAAACTTGGGGAGGAAATTGTCTGCTTTGTTGCGTCATCTGTATAATTCACCAGTCTACCATTGCAAGTGATTTAAACTTGGGGAGGAAATTGTCTGCTTTGTTGCGTTTTCTGTATAATTCACCAGTCTACCATTGCAAGTGAATTAAACTTGGGGAGGAAATTGTCTGCTTTGTGGCGTCGTCTGTATAATTCACCAGTCTATCATTGCAGTGATTTAAACTTGGGGAGGAAATTGGCTGCTTTGTTGCGTCGTCTGTGCAAATTGATAGCGAATGTATGTGTCATGTACGCAGATGTTGGTAACTAATGATCATTTACATACCCGATGTGTATCACGAGACCAAGGGTAATTGTCCCATCCGGACGAGCGTCAATAATGTCATTGTTGGACAGGGAATCGAACTCGCCGATCCTGGAACACAATCCAACGTGTTGACCATTGTACCACAGCCCCGTCATTGACGGCATGCAGATATACAGTTGTATGTGGTATTTCTAGTAACAGTATTCCTGTTGTCATAGAAACACTAGACTGGGTCGCTTACATGGAGTAAATAATTTGAACAATATACCGAATGGGTTGTCCAACTTCTTGTGGAACAATATACCGAGTGGGTTGCCCAACTTCTTGTGGAACAATATACCGAGTGGGTTGCCCAACTTCTTGTGGAACAATATACCGAGTGGGTTGTCCAAATTATTGTGTAATAAGAGATGACATTTTGGTATAAAGGAATACAAGGTTATGTTTGCGTCTACTGTCAAAACGTGTTGTGTTTTACGTTTATTTATCGTCGCTACCGGTTTCCCATATCAGCGGCGCCTCCTGAAGAGATTAGTCATTTTAGATGTGTGGAGGATAGTGCAATGATACAGACAGAGACCCATTCCAGAGAGTGCTCTAGTTCTATTACGTGCACGGTGTAAAGCACCGACACGAAACCTTGGTTTAAAGCCCCATCTGAAAGACTGTTAATTTTATTAAGGTCAGACGGGAGGTCGAACCTTCGATCCCTGGATTACCAGTCCAATGTGTTAACCACTGGACTACAGATCCGTCTGTATCAAAAAAGTGTTACTACACCTACTACTTCTTGGAAAGTCATGACTTGAAATATATATATAGAATGGATGCGCTCGGATAAATAACTCATGTGACACAAGTTGCCGCAACTCTTTGCACATTAGCAGTGAAAATAACAGTCAAATATGCCATGCAGTTTCATGAGAATTGTGTCGTAACAATTCATTGAAAGTCCATGGTATATTTCAGATATAAATACAAAAAACATAGTCAATAATGATTTGTCGCCTGCTACAATTATTTGAACTATTTATAGCTTTTATTTTACCCAGCATGCAAAAAGTTAAAAGTCATATTCCTATCCAAATTGATTGTCACGGTTTTTAAAAAGGTTGCTGCCATACACTTGTATTTGTTATATTTAGGCTACATCGCTATTGCATTTCCTTCGATGAACGTATGTTCCCTGATTGTATACATTGTCGTTTGAGGGGTTCCCAACTAATGATATGCAGCTGTCATGTGCATATGCAGTGTTAGGCGGCGAGCATCGCGTGAATAGGCGTGTCTTACAGTTTACGCTGTTCCAAGGATTATCTAATTACCTGTATCGGCATACGGTAAGTCGCAAAATCTGGACTAAACACATTTAAAATGCAAAGTGTGCTATATTTCGTTTGTGTCATTGTAAAGAATAATTAATGTAAATATAAGTAATACATCGTGGTTTAATAGTTTCCATCGGGGTATGAACTACAATGGGCGTGTTAATATTAACGTGGTGCCTTCGTTCTCCACACACTTTAACCACGCGGTATGAACTGCATTGCGTGTGATTAAGGTTAACGTGGATGCCTTTGTCCTCCACACACTATAACCACGCGGTATGAACTATGCACATTGGGCGTGATTAAGGTTAACGTGGATGCCTTTGTCCTCCACACACTTTAACCACGCGGTATGAACTGCATTGCGCGTGATTAAGGTTAACGCGGATGCCTTTGTCCTCCACACACTTTAACCACGCGGTATGAACTATGCACATTGGGCGTGATTAAGGTTAATGTGGATGCCTTTGTCCTCCACACACTTTAACCACGTGGTATGAACTATGCACATTGCGCGTGATTAAGGTTAACGTGGATGCCTTTGTCCTCCACACACTTTAACCACGCGGTATGAACTGCATTGCGCGTGATTAAGGTTAACGCGGATGTCTGTGTCCTCCACACACTTTAACCACGCGGTATGAACTGCACATTGCGCGTGATTAAGGTTAACGTGGATGCCTTTGTCCTCCACACACTTTAACCACGCGGTATGAACTATGCACATTGGGCGTGATTAAGGTTAATGTGGATGCCTTTGTCCTCCACACACTTTAACCACGCGGTATGAACTATGCACATTGGGCGTGATTAAGGTTAACGTGGATGCCTTTGTCCTCCACACACTTTAACCACGCGGTATGAACTATGCACATTGCGCGTGATTAAGGTTAACGTGGATGCCTTTGTCCTCCACACACTTTAACCACGCGGTATGAACTATGCACATTGCGCGTGATTAAGGTTAACGTGGATGCCTTTGTCCTCCACACACTTTAACCACGCGGTATGAACTATGCACATTGGGCGTGATTAAGGTTAACGTGGATGCCTTTGTCCTACACACACTTTAACCACGCGGTATGAACTGCATTGCGCGTGATTAAGGTTAACGCGGATGCCTTTGTCCTCCACACACTTTAACCACGCAGTATGAACTATGCATGTTGGGCGTGATTAAGGTTGACGTGGTTGCAAGTTTGTCCTCCACACACTATAACCACGTGGTATGAACTATGCACATTGGGCGTGATTAAGGTTGACGTGGTTGCAAGTTTGTCCTCCACACACTATAACCACGTGGTATGAACTATGCACATTGGGTGTGATTAAGGTTGACGTGGTTGCAAGTTTGTCCTCCACACACTATAACCACGTGGTATGAACTATGCACATTGGGCGTGATTAAGGTTGATGTGGATGCCTTCGGCCTCCACATACTTTAACCATTTTAATGTACTTTAAACATTATCAAATTTTATTTTGACTAGGTTACGGTAGACTTGTAAACAAATTACAGTGTATAGCACGGATAGTTATGGTTTAGGTTGTTATATTTCGGGTTTTACGCCTGCATCAGCACCATTTGGGCTATATCGCCGGCGGGCAGTTTACCTAACAACACCTTTCCTGGGCAGGCTCCAGCGGTTAACCACTACTTGGGTGCACCAACCTCCGTAAGAAACTGCCAACTTTTTCATATTAATGAGACACGGCCTGAGCGGGGCTCAAACCCGTGACCATCAGTGATGATAGGTTACAGTGGTATACAAGTCAGCAACCTTAACCACTCGATCACGGAGGCGGACAGTTATGGTTTAGGATTAACATTTCGCGTAGCACAGTGTCGAGATGCGATAGCCGCTTCATGCCTCGCACATTCACGGGAATAGAAGTGACAGAAACGTGTCAGCGAAGCATTATGTCAATGTGAATATATTCTGGATAATTATAGTTTGTGTGTATATTGATATTGTACAATAAAACTATATATAGATAGACGAGAAGTACTAAATGGTATATTGTGATCACAACCTTTTATGAGTTCACGAGCCCCCACGTTGCATTGTGTGACAGTCATGTTTTCTTTCACCGGCTCCGTGTATCTCCACTTCTCCGTAACAAATCGTAGCAAATAGGAATACTGTGCACGTACATCACTTTTAGCATGTGCACGTACATCACCTTTAGCATGTGCACGTACATCACTTTTAGCATGTGCACGTACATCACTGTTAGCATGTGCACGTACATCACTTTTAGCATGTGCACGTACATCACCTTTAGCATGTGCACGTACATCACTTTTAGCATGTGCACGTACATCACTTTTAGCATGTGCATGTACATCACCTTTAGCATGTGCACGTACATCACTTTTAGCATGTGCACGTACATCACTTTTAGCATGTGCACGTACATCACTTTTAGCATGTGCACGTACATCACTTTTAGCATGTGCACGTACATCACTTTTAGCATGTGCACGTACATCACTTTTAGCATGTGCACGTACATCACCTTTAGCATGTGCACGTACATCACTTTAGCATGTGCACGTACATCACTTTTAGCATGTGCACGTACATCACCTTTAGCATGTGCACGTACATCACTTTTAGCATGTGCACGTACATCACTTTTAGCATGTGCACGTACATCACTTTTAGCATGTGCACGTACATCACCTTTAGCATGTGCACGTACATCACTTTTAGCATGTGCACGTACATCACTTTTAGCATGTGCACGTACATCACTTTTAGCATGTGCATGTACATCACCTTTAGCATGTGCACGTACATCACTTTTAGCATGTGCACGTACATCACCTTTAGCATGTGCACGTACATCACTTTTAGCATGTGCATGTACATCACCTTTAGCATGTGCACGTACATCACTTTTAGCATGTGCACGTACATCACTTTTAGCATGTGCACGTACATCACTTTAGCATGTGCACGTACATCACTTTTAGCATGTGCACGTACATCACTTAGTGTGCACGTACATCACTTTTAGCATGTGCACGTACATCACCTTTAGCATGTGCACGTACATCACTTTTAGCATGTGCACGTACATCACTTTTAGCATGTGCACGTACATCACTTTTAGCATGTGCACGTACATCACTTTTAGCATGTGCACGTACATCACTTTTAGCATGTGCACGTACATCACTTTTAGCATGTGCACGTACATCACTTTTAGCATGTGCACGTACATCACCTTTAGCATGTGCACGTACATCACTTTTAGCATGTGCACGTACATCACTTTAGCATGTGCACGTACATCACTTTTAGCATGTGCACGTACATCACTTTTAGCATGTGCACGTACATCACTTTTAGCATGTGCACGTACATCACTTTAGCATGTGCACATCACCTTTAGCATGTGCACGTACATCACCTTTAGCATGTGCACGTACATCACTTTTAGCATGTGCACGTACATCACCTTTAGCATGTGCACGTACATCACTTTTAGCATGTGCACGTACATCACTTTTAGCATGTGCACGTACATCACTTTTAGCATGTGCACGTACATCACTTTTAGCATGTGCACGTACATCACTTTTAGCATGTGCACGTACATCACTTTTAGCATGTGCACGTACATCACCTTTAGCATGTGCACGTACATCACTTTTAGCATGTGCACGTACATCACCTTTAGCATGTGCACGTACATCACTTTTAGCATGTGCACGTACATCACCTTTAGCATGTGCACGTACATCACCTTTAGCATGTGCACGTACATCACTTTTAGCATGTGCACGTACATCACTTTTAGCATGTGCACGTACATCACCTTTAGCATGTGCACGTACATCACTTTTAGCATGTGCATTTTAGCATGTGCACGTACATCACCTTTAGCATGTGCACGTACATCACCTTTAGCATGTGCACGTACATCACCTTTAGCATGTGCACGTACATCACCTTTAGCATGTGCACGTACATCACTTTAGCATGTGCACGTACATCACTTTTAGCATGTGCACGTACATCACTTTTAGCATGTGCACGTACATCACTTTAGCATGTGCACGTACATCACCTTAGCATGTGCACGTACATCACCTTTAGCATGTGCACGTACATCACTTTTAGCATGTGCACGTACATCACTTTTAGCATGTGCACGTACATCACCTTTAGCATGTGCACGTACATCACTTTTAGCATGTGCACGTACATCACTTTTAGCATGTGCACGTACATCACTTTAGCATGTGCACGTACATCACTTTAGCATGGCACGTACATCCCTTTAGCATGTGCATGTACATCACTTTTAGCATGTGCACGTACATCACTTTTAGCATGTGCACGTACATCACTTTTAGCATGTGCACGTACATCACTTTTAGCATGTGCACGTACATCACTTTTAGCATGTGCACGTACATCACTTTTAGCATGTGCACGTACATCACTTTTAGCATGTGCACGTACATCACTTTAGCATGTGCACGTACATCACTTTTAGCATGTGCACGTACATCACTTTTAGCATGTGTACGTACATCACTTTTAGCATGTGCACGTACATCACTTTTAGCATGTGCACGTACATCACTTTTAGCATGTGCACGTACATCACTTTTAGCATGTGCACGTACATCACTTTTAGCATGTGCACGTACATCACTTTTAGCATGTGCACGTACATCACCTTTAGCATGTGCACGTACATCACTTTTAGCATGTGCACGTACATCACTTTTAGCATGTGCACGTACATCACCTTTAGCATGTGCACGTACATCACTTTTAGCATGTGCACGTACATCACTTTTAGCATGTGCACGTACATCACTTTTAGCATGTGCATGTACATCACCTTTAGCATGTGCACGTACATCACTTTTAGCATGTGCATGTACATCACCTTTAGCATGTGCACGTACATCACTTTTAGCATGTGCACGTACATCACTTTTAGCATGTGCACGTACATCACTTTTAGCACGTTTTATTAATGTCGCTGCCATAAATAATAACACACAAACAGTGAGTGAAAAAAGATGCCTCATATCCTACATGCATATTTATTCCATAAAAACAAATACAGCTACGTCCTATATTTCTGTACTTGCTGGGTTTGAATGCGTGCGTGGGTGTTGGTTGTGAGTGAATGGGGGGTGTAAGTGTGAATACGAGGCTGTGTATGTAGAGAGAAAGCGAGAATGATAGATTATAGATGATATATTTAAATTATTTTATAACTTAACCACATTTGATAAATATGTACAATGTTACATATACGTTTTTTTCGCTGCCATTAAAAACGGGAGCTTGCATACAGCATACTTTCTTTTGTTATTTTAGCAGGAATATGACAATAAATGATTTTAATTGTTGTCTGGAACGTTCACTTAATGATAATTAATTTCCAGTATCAAAACTCATCTCAGGTATTCCCAAACCACATGTTGCTGTTCATTTCCATGTCAAATTAAGATTTATTAGCGATAAAATGGAGCCCTGTAGTTGATAAATTTATTATTGTTGAACCTGATATGGTATTCATCAGTAATGGCAGCTCTCATGAGTCCAATATCGTATACGACCATGTGCGCAAAATTGTCTTCGGAATCTATGATCGTCTTCCGCTTTAATATATTGGTCCCATGCGTATATATGAACAGGTCATACCAAATTGAATGAACAGAAAGTTCATGTCACTTTTTCTGTTTAATGTAATTACCCCGTAAACGGTATTCAACATGTCAACTTTACCAAGAAATATAGAATATTGAGTTGCCGTCATACAACACATTTTTAGTTTATTAGGCGAGTTAGAGGAAATATACATTGCGAGGCTCTATTTTATTTTCGGAGACAAACCTAATAAATTATAATTTATAAGACAGTAACCTGATATTCTATTTATCCTATGTTCTAATAAATAGAATATTCATAGAGGATAGGTTATCGAATATTCATTTATCATAACATCTGTGAACATATGACGTCATAGCGGTATGACATCATAAAACGTTTACTACGCATAACAAAGCAACGTGTATTAGACAGGCAGTATTTAGTTTACCTGCATGCGTAATAATGGTAAAAAACTGGCCTGCCTATAATATTATAATATATGGAGCAGGAGGTCGAAGGTTCGAATTTAGTCAGGGGTTCGTTCTCATATGGCCGGTTGGCGAGCCGCCAGCTAGTTAAATAATGGTTACCGATTGCCTACCAGCATACATGCATACGATTCGGGAAGTACAGATGTTCATAAAAAGAGGTGTCTCATAAGTCAGAAATGGCTGGCCCTTTAAATAGGGGTGACACTATAATAAACAAACTTTACTAATATAATAAGAATATATAACAGAAAGAGATTATATAATAACTCTCTGACTTCGTTGCTTACATAGTTTTTACTCTTGACACAATTTGACAAAAAGAAAAGAGAACAAATATGTGAGACAAAATGGACGACGTCTACATGCACAATTTTAACGGGGAATATGAAACAATTTTGAATCACGATCAAGTCACCAAATAAAACATGGTTCGAAGATGATGATAGTTTTATTATATTCCACTATGTTTAACCCACTATCTAGTTGTTAATGTTAAATCCCCATTCGGTCTGTTGCGTTTACAACATGCAGTTGGGCGGAGTTGCTGCAACGAGACTGACAAAAGTGGGCGGTACTATGTGCGTAAAGTTGGAACAGTCGTTAAAACCGCTGTTCCCATAAATGAGCTTTACAGACGGATCTGTAGTACAGTGGTTAACACGCTGGACTGGTAATCCAGGGATCGCAGGTTCGATCTGTTCGATCGGTCTGACCCTAATAAAATTAACAGTCTTTCAGATTGGATTTTAAACCAAGGTCTCGTGTCGGTGCTGTACACCGTGCACGTAAAAGAACCAGAGGAGACTCTGGAATGGGTCTCTGTCTGTATAATTGCACATTATAAGCAGCACATTCCACTATTCTCCAAAATCCAAAATGACTAATCTCTTCAGGAGGCGTCTCTCATATGGGCAACCGGTAGCGACGATAAATAAATGTAAAACACACAAATGGGCTTACATTGTGTACATAGGCTATACAACGGGAAAATGGAAGCAATGTGTTCCTCATTGTATCAATTCAGCATGAAGGTTTAGTTGTACAAGTATTAAAATCATGTATGCTAAAGTTAAAAACACAATGTGGCATAATGTATAGAATATACCTGTGTTGCGCTAATTTAATTAATGCTGCATATATTTGTGTGTCTTACATTTATTTTATCGTCGCTACCGGTTGCCCATATGAGCGACGCCTCCTGAAGATATTAGTCATTTTGGAGGATGTGTGTGTTTTACGTTTATTTATCGTCGCTACCGGTTGCCCATATGAGCGACGCCTCCTGAAGATATTAGTCATTTTGGAGGATGTGTGTGTTTTACGTTTATTTATCGTCGCTACCGGTTGCCCATATGAGCGACGCCTCCTGAAGAGATTAGTCATTTTAGATTTTGGAGGATAGTGCAATGTGCTGCTTTTAATGTGAAGAGGTCGAATTTAAAGAGAAACTATATTATATATAGATATT
The DNA here is from genome assembly GCA_014843695.1 of Archivesica marissinica. Lineage (NCBI taxonomy): Eukaryota > Metazoa > Mollusca > Bivalvia > Venerida > Vesicomyidae > Archivesica > Archivesica marissinica. Next base: position 39,723,419 of record CM026389.1, on the reverse strand, counting down.
ATAAAATGTTATTATAAAAGTATCAATGATTAATACGGTTCATTCTATTATAATATGAATAATTATTTTCAGTCAGTAAACAGATAGATAGATATTCTTTATTATCCTCCAATTGAAGAGACATTGAATATATATACAATGTTATACATAAATATCAAAGTAAATATGTACATGTAATTAGGCAATGGATGATATGTACATGTACAAGTAGTACAACATATAAGATATAATGCATAGTATACAATGTAGTGGTACACAATACCACAATGCAATGCAAGTCCGCAGACCCATGGTCACACAATAATGGTGTTTCTTGCGATGCGGTGCAAGGAATACCAGGACGTCGGAAATATAGTTAGCAGGTATTTATATAGTGACTATTGTCAAGCAGCATTGTTTCAGCGAAAGCGAAATGAAACGATGACTGAAGCACTAAAATATTTAAATAAAATTACACAACATCAGTGCAAGGCCAATGCATTTGCAGATTTGCACAGCATTGGGTCACATTAGGTCAATATGAATCAAACTGTAGTTATTATACTACAGGTGATGAATACCCCCAATACAGAGCTATGATTGAGGAGGGTGACACGAGTGTCCAAAGTTGCTGATGTGTTAGTATTTGACCTCGAAATGGTCACGGTCACTCATCTATATAACTGTTACGAGTAGGGATGGTGGCAGACATCTGCGCAAAGTTATTTGAAAATCCAAAATCAGCAGTTCGTGAGATATTGCGGAGGACCTACGGACCGAACGACAGACCGACTTACAGACGTGACTCCCTTATAGCCCTCTGATACTAAGTATCTGGGGGTATTACAAGATGTGACTTTCGATTTCGTCAGTCATATAGACAAGTTACAGTACTCTTAGTATACTCGCAAGGTAATGAATATACCTCAGACTGGTTTTAGTACATATCACTCTATGCGTGTCTTCAAGTTCCATTATAGGAAAGCCAGTCGCTAACTGAGCTAACTGATCTTCCGGACTCAATGAGCAAATAACCATAAAGTTATCATGACCCAAACACTTGTCAATGTTTCGCCACATTATGGATCTAATATAGTCTTTTGTTGTGCAGAACATTACAACGTGAACTGCAACATTTTCTACAGTTAACCCGCAGTTTTTTTGCAATATAACAAACTGAAAGTGACAGTACAACTTTTCTGGGTCAGTACGCCACGTCGGAACGCATCGCTCTCTATCGCTAACCAGAACACATGTTTCACCATCCAATGCTGCATTAACCATTCTTTACACACGTTTGTTGATAAACAATGTGCGTATACGGCGGTGATATATATATTTGTTTCGTCTCTGTTCGTTTATTTGTATTATTTTAAGGACACAGTCATTGGAAACTATATTCTTTAAATATCTAGGACAGTTTACTATAAAATATCCTTTTACTTTGATATAGTGTCGCTTTAAGTAAATTAGTTCGAATAAATGAAAAGCTACTAAATATGCGAGACAGACTTTAATTTATTTGCAAGCATCACCAGCGTGCTCATTTCCATACCTCATTATCTGGGTGTTATTTCCCAGGAAATCTTAATGACATCTATTACTCCCATATGAACTATATATTCATATTGAACACTCGCCCCTCCGAACCAATCTAATCAAGATTTTATTTCTTGAAAATGAAGCTATTTGATAACTGTTGATTATGTATTTCAATATCTTAGCAACACCTTGGGAATAGTTAATTGTTTTGACATTATTAACATTTGAATCATTATGTATGCACATATAGTCGCGACAAACGCAAAACCTGGTGTGGATGTCATTACATGGCTTCTCATTTCACGAGTTAGCGATTTAAAAATAAATATAATATAATAAAATAAATAATACACTCGTGAAATTTCGATTCGTGAATTGTGAAGTATTTGTGAAGTACATTCCAATTTCAGACTTCATATTATAAATACCGGTAGGTCACGGTTTTAATTGAAAAATATTAGTTTTGATATATGTCAATAAAGTGTACATAAAGGATCTTACATGCGTGGTGATTTTATTACATATTTTATGAAACTCCTCTTGGAATTTTGCTATTAAGCGAGCATTTTCTTTTGGAGAGCTTAATAGCAAAGTTCCAAGGTGTTTCAAAAAATATGGAATGAAACAACAAGTGTAAGATCCTTTTTATCACATTACTGCAGTAACCATACATGCAGCGACCAATCAGAATCCTTCCAGGTGTAACCATACATACAGCGACCAATCAGAATCCTTCCAGGTGTAACCATACATGCAGCGACCAATCAGAATCCTTCCAGGTGTAACCATACATGCAGCGACCAATCACAATCCTTCCAGGTGTAACCATACATGCAGCGACCAATCAGAATCCTTCCAGGTGTAACCATACATGCAGCGACCAATCAGAATCCTTCCAGGTGTAACCATACATGCAGCGACCAATCAGAATCCTTCCAGGTGTAACCATACATGCAGCGACCAATCACAACCTTCCAGGTGTAACCATACATGCAGCGACCAATCAGAATCCTTCCAGGTGTAACCATACATGCAGCGACCAATCAGAATCCTTCCAGGTGTAACCATACATGCAGCGACCAATCAGAATCCTTCCAGGTGTAACTATACATGCAGCGACCAATCAGAATCCTTCCAGGTGTAACCATACATGCAGCGACCAATCAGAATCCTTCCAGGTGTAAACATACATGCAGCGACCAATCAGAATCCTTCCAGGTGTAACCATACATGCAGCGACCAATCAGAATCCTTCCAGGTGTAACCATACATGCAGCGACCAATCAGAATTCTTCCAGGTGTAACCATACATGCAGCGACCAATCAGAATTCTTCCAGGTGTAACCATACATGCAGCGACCAATCAGAATCCTTCCAGGTGTAACCATACATGCAGCGACCAATCAGAATTCTTCCAGGTGTAACCATACATGCAGCGACCAATCAGAATCCTTCCAGGTGTAACCATACATGCAGCGACCAATCAGAATCCTTCCAGGTGTAACCATACATGCAGCGACCAATCAGAATCCTTCCAGGTGTAACCATACTTATTACATCTCAAGAAAATCAGTACGCTGAGTAAATAGTCCTCGATAATCAATCAAAGAACTCCATGCAAAAAATCGACACAATACTATTAATCACTACTAGTATACTGAAATCTACTATATATAACATTATATTGATATTTATCAATGTCAAAGTTGCAAACTATATAATTATGTCAAGTGTGTCAAAAGCAAGCTGCCATGCAGCAACCAATCAGAATCCTTCCAGGTGTTATTACACGTGTGTTGATATAAGAATATATGTAATGGCTGTATTACACTGAATACAAGCAAATGTACGTGATAAATTGTTTTATTTGTGAACATAATGTTTTATGTGGACTCTATAAAAGCAGCTAATCAATCAATCAATCCATCAATCAATCAATCCATCAATCAATCCATCAACCAATCAATCCATCATCAATCAATCCATCATCAATCAATCCATCCATCCATCCATCCATCCATACACCCTTCCATCCATCCATCCTGATCCGACCAGAGGTGGTTCTGGCCACTAAAAACATATTCTAGATTGTCCGATATGTTTGGCAATTATTTGTCACAACATACGAAGATGAGAGCCGTTGCATAACGCGGTCTAATAGAAGAATATATCCAAACAACATGAACTGGTTGACATCGATCTGTCACGGCATCTGAACTAGAACGCTATCCATACAACATGAACTGGTTGACATCGATCTATAACGGCATCTGAACTAGAACGCTATCCAAACAACATGAACTGGTTGACATCGATCTGTCACGGCATCTGAACTAGAACACTATCCAAACAACATGAACTGGTTGACATCGATCTGTCACGGCATCTGAACTAGAACACTATCCAAACAACATGAACTGGTTGACATCGATCTGTCACGGCATCTGAACTAGAACGCTATCCAAACAACATGAACTGGTTGACATCGATCTGTCACGGCTTCTGAACTAGAACGCTATCCAAACAACATGAACTGGTTGACATCGATCTGTCACGGCATCTGAACTAGAACGCTATCCAAACAACATGAACTGGTTGACATCGATCTGTCACGGCATCTGAACTAGAACGCTATCCAAACAACATGAACTGGTTGACATCGATCTGTCACGGCATCTGAACTAGAACGCTATCCAAACAACATGAACTGGTTGACATCGATCTGTCACGGCATCTGAACTAGAACGCTATCCAAACAACATGAACTGGTTGACATCGATCTGTCACGGCATCTGAACTAGAACGCTATCCAAACAACATGAACTGGTTGACATCGATCTGTCACGGCATCTGAACTAGAACGCTATCCAAACAACATGAACTGGTTGACATCGATCTGTCACGGCATCTGAACTAGAACGCTATCCAAACAACATGAACTGGTTGACATCGATCTGTCACGGCATCTGAACTAGAACGCTATCCAAACAACATGAACTGGTTGACATCGATATGTCACGGCATCTGAACTAGAACACTATCCAAACAACATGAACTGGTTGACATCGATCTGTCACGGCATCTGAACTAGAACACTATCCAAACAACATGAACTGGTTGACATCGATCTGTCACGGCATCTGAACTAGAACACTATCCAAACATAACATAACATAGCATAAAGTTTATTTGCATAAAACATTTACATGTTTATAGCCTTAAACATCAATAAATATGGTGAAACACAAATTCGCAAGTATAACTAGCCTTAGCAAGGAAGAACTTATTATATACCAGTCATAATCAAATAATGCTGCATGGGATGAAACTTTATAGTAATATATATTACCTTATTTGTGCTCTAAGTTTGAAAGCATGATATACAAATTTAGCTGTACTGTTAATAACTCTATCGCTGTTAGCATTCATAAGAGATACAAATTTGTTAGTACTATCCAAAAACATGAACTGGTTGACATCGATCTGTCACGGCATCTGAACTAGAACACTATCCATACAACATGAACTGGTTGACATCGATCTGTCACGGCATCTGAACTAGAACGCTATCCATACAACATGAACTGGTTGACATCGATCTGTCACGGCATCTGAACTAGAACGCTATCCATACAACATGAACTGGTTGACATCGATCTGTCACGGCTCGATCTGTCACGGCATCTGAACTAGAATGCTGTCCATTCAACATGAACTGGTTGAAATCGATCAGATTGTATTATGTAAGACAACATATAGAATGACTGCATGCATCACACACGTGATATAGATGTATGGAAGCAGTCAACAGCAATACGTCAGGATAATGTTTCAGCCACGTTGATGTAGCCTGCTGTCACTGGAAAATATAATTAGACTTATGCCAGCAATTGGAATAACTAAAAGTAAGTTACGCATATTAATTTCATTGATATTATTTGTTATGGAGAAATGGAGTTACGGAAAAAGCAAAACAAAACGCAGACTACCCTAGGCAATATAAGATTATATGTTTTTCATGGGAGTATGTGAGATGGTACGGTGGTCGCCAGATCGGACAGGGAAGTATGTGAGATGGTACGGTGGTCGCCAGATCGGACAGGGAAGTATGTGAGATGGTACGGTGGTCGCCAGATCGGACAGGGAAGTATGTGAGATGGTACGGTGGTCGCCAGATCGGACAGGGAAGTTGTGGATGGTAGGTGTCGCCAGATCGGACGGATATGTGAGATGGTACGGTGGTCGCCAGATCGGACAGGGAAGTATGTGAGATGGTACGGTGGTCGCCAGATCGGACAGGGAAGTATGTGAGATGGTAGGTGGTCGCCAGATCGGACAGGGAAGTATGTGAGATGGTACGGTGGTCGCCAGATCGGACAGGGAAGTATGTGAGATGGTACGGTGGTCGCCAGATCGGACAGGGAAGTATGTGAGATGGTACGGTGGTCACCAGATCAGACAGGGAAGTATGTGAGATGGTACGGTGGTCGCCAGATCGGACAGGGAAGTATGTGAGATGGTACGGTGGTCGCCAGATCGGACAGGTGGGTTTTCTCAGAGTAGTCCGGTTTCCTCCCAAACGATTGACCACATATATGCTTTCATCCGTGCCGACAAATGTGATTAATATAAGTTGTTAGAACTTGCTTCGCAATCGTTGTAAAACATATAAAATTTAAACTTAAATATGTTTTCCATCAATGTTCAGGCACATTAACGCATCTCCGTGACCTAGTGGTTTAGGCGTCCGCCTACGTGCGGATGGTCGAAGATTTGAAGCTCAGGGGTTCATTCTGAAATGGCCGGTTCGTGAACTACCAACTAGTTAAATATAATGGTCAACCAAGTGCCTGGCCTTCAAGGATAGAATTCCGGAAGTAATGGTGTCCATAAGAGGTGTCTCATTAGTCAGAAATGACTGGTCCTTAATAGGGGTAACACTATAATAAACAAACACTTTACTTTTACCTTTTAAAAATGTTAAAAACATTCAATTTGGCTTTCTTTACCGTAAAACTTTCCGGGTAATACAGGTTTTGTAACAAATACAAGTGTATGATAGCCCGTGTTGTAGAAATTGTGATATAGATTTCGAACATGATTATGACCCCCAGAAAACATTCGTTTGTGTACTTATATGTGAATCACTGGAATCATCGGAATTTTTTTTAAAAGGCGGTTTCTCTTCTTTCGATTGACAATACAGTGAAACCTGCAGTCCGCCAATGGAGTGCCAATATGGTAAGTTGCCATTGATGCACAGATGGTTGTTCTAAATAGATGAAATTTAGCATGCTGTGATCTCGTAGTTGGCAGGTTAACACAGCTTGGCTTGAGGATTGCTTCTAAAGCATGCCAACATGTATCCGGAGATATATGGACCAATCAAACTATTCTCTGACATGAAATTAAACCTCATCAATGACATCATTGTCAGCTGCATATTATACAAATATTTATAATTTATATTAACCATGAATATATATATATGATTCTATAACATAATACTCTACCGTATATGTAGCATAAGGACGCCAACTGCAACAAGAGCCAATGCCCCGCAAGCCGGTACAGCAATGTATAGAATGTCCTTAATAACATCAGTAGCCGGTTCTGAAAACAAAGAGTAATAATAATAATAAAGACTTTATTTAACGAGGAAACTTGTTTGACAATGTCAATCTTCTGTAAGGCCCTCAAAACAAAAATTTACATACAGCATAATTATTTATATAGTTACACAAATGAATTTAAAAATGGCTGCCATTAAAAATATATTTGTTGACAGCAATGCTATACATATTTTAGTGGCGGTCATTTTGGCCAGAGTACTAGTATGCACTCTAACACAAGGTTCGGCCGAAAATCCCATTCTGTTGCAGGACTAGCATAGCATTATTTAAGGACTGAAATCAGCATTTGTCTGGTGTCAAACTGTCTAAGATCGACGGGTCTTACGGGTTTCACTTATATAGGTCATACTGCATTAGGGCCGACGAGTCTTGCGGCCGACAAGTCTATCGACTACGGATGACCATGGTATCAGGTTACTTACCATTTTTTCAAATTAAAATGATATAGTTCAGGCAAGATTGCAACACTGTCATGCCATAACCCGTTACCACAACAAGTAACGTTAATTATAGGAGAAGACCTCTATAAGCTAAAGCTAATCCATTTTCATAGCGCGTTTGCTTCAGGTGCGGAAGACCAGGAGTTCGAGCCCCGCTGGAGCCGTTACGATTGTTCCCTTGTTTAAACTTTATTTATTTTACAACGAATATCGAAGCAAGTTCTAATAACTTATATTAATCACTCTCGTTGGCACGGATGAAAGCGTAAATGTGGTCATTTATGTAGGGGGAAACCGGAGTACCCAGAGAAATCCCACATGTCCGATCTGGCGACCACCGTACCATCTCACATACTTCCCAGTCCGAGGATCAAACCCAGGTTACATTGATGAGAAGCGAGTGCGCTAACCACTGCGCTAATCTGACAGCCGATTGTGCCCTTAGGCAAGTCATGTAAAGTCCACGTTGCCTCTTTTCCCTCCCTCGTCGCGATATATTTCACCAGGAATGAGCCATCGAGAGTGATTAATATAAGTTGTAAGAACTTGTTTCGCAATCAAGCTTAAAATAAATTTATATAAACTAAATTAGATTAGAGAAGTGAGCATATCGTACTTACCGTTTGTGGCGTCTGTGATTATTGGCACGGATGGTACAGTGGTTGTGGACATCTATGCAATATATAAATGTTCATTATATAGAGTGTCAAGTGTTTTCGAATACGTAATTACCTAATGTTCAAACTTTCAAAATGTGGAAGTCGTGATAGCGCAGTGGATGCGCATTCGCTTCAGGTGCGAAAGGTCCGGAGTTCGAGCAACGCTGGAGCCATTATGATTGTGCCCTTAGGCAAGGCATTTAAATTCCATGTTGCCTCTTCTCACTCCCTCGTGGCGATGGATTCCTTCAGGAATGAGGTCTCGAGAGTGATTAATATAAGTTGAAATAACTTGTTTCGCAATCGAGCTAAAATAAATTTGTATAAACTAATGATCAAACTTTATAAATGTATAACATTGGTCTTACATGATTTAGTATTGGATTAATAATAATAACAATAATAATAATAATAATAACAACAATAACAACTTTATTTTATGAAGAAGAAGAAGAGGAAGAATGCTTTATTAAGACTTAAACTTTACAGTTTCTCGTCGTAACATTTAAACATATTTACAATATATATAGTACAATATTATGATATATGCAATCATGATGAGGATGGACAAATGATGTAATGATTATGGACATACATGGAAACATAATGACAATGTCATGATGGATTTTAGACTATGCAAAACATGATCATGACTGTATTAAGAGTGTAGGGAGTATTCAACTGGTAATTCATATATCCTAAACAAGTGAATTACGAAGGGATAAAGCTTCATGAATATATTTACTAAAGTTAACCAGCTCTGGGGACTTGTCACATTGAAATATTTGCAATAATTTGAACATACTTGGTCGATTAGAATATAAACGTTTAATATATTTTTTTCTTAATGTACTATACACCTCACATTTAAACATGAAATGAAACTCATCTTCCACGTTGTTTGTATTACACAATAAACATAACCTTTCGTTTTGATCAATACGGTTTCTACCTTGTCTGCCTGTTTCAATCCGTAAGTTGTGCGCTGATAGTCTCAATTTTGTAAATGCAATTCTTAATTTTCTGCTTAGTATTATATCTAAGTACGATTCGTAACCAAAATTAATCTTTACATTTTTATATAATGTAAGTACCTTATTTAGTCGAAGATCAGCTTGTGAAATCTGCAGAAAATCATCTATAATCCTTTGTTTAAATTCAGAAATAAACTGAGTGTGGTCGATGACATGTGGGTTTTCCCATATATACAAAAAGCCAAATTTACTTAGCAATTCCTTAACTCTGGACAACCAATTATCTTTGCCAGTTACTAAATCATCTAGACACGTTTGTATCATCGACTTAATAATTATATTTTCCGTTGTAACTATTTTTAACCAATATTTTACAACTTTTACATATCTACATATATACAATGGGTATCTTCCAAGTTCATAATATACAGCTACATTACTAGTTGATTGCTTAACACCAAGAACTAACTTGCAGAATTTCAAGTGCAATGTCTCTAAATTTTTAGCTTTTGAAAATCCCCATATTTCACTTCCGTAATGTAAAATGGATGATACTAGAGCATCGAAGAGCTGGAGAGCGGTTTTTGGTTTTGTCTCGTGTTTACGTAGATTAGCTGTTAGTATGTTCATAGCTTTTAGGCTAAAGGCCTAATGGAGTTTTTGTGAATTTAAATTAAAAATACCGGTATAGTTAAGTGTAACACCAACGTAGTTAAAGTCATTGACCACCTCGACGGCATTTCCCCTATAAAACCATTGCTCTCCTCTCTTTAGCCCACCCCGTTTACGGAACACCATTATCTTCGACTTTAAAACATTAACTCCAAGGCCCCATTTGTCACAATATATACTTAGATTATTTAATGTATTTTGCAGGTCAACTGGTGTTAAGCCAATTAGAACCATGTCATCCGCGAACAGTAATAAAATCAAACATATGTCATTAATATTAATGCCACTATTAATCGTGTCCTGTAAGTATAATTCAAGGTCTTCCACGAACAAAGCCCACATTATTGGCGAAATGATTTCCCCTTGGCGTAATCCGATTGAGATATCGAAGAAGTCTGTGTATGTGTTACAGTTAAGCTTTATACACGATTTAACGGATTGATACATTGCACATATTATCCTTAGGATCTTACCATTAAGGCCTAACTTATATAATTTTAGCCACAATGCATTACGGTATATACTGTCAAAACACTGTTTCATATCAATAAAGGAACAGTATAATCTATTGTTCTTGTTTATTATGTGTTCAATTAAAGAATGCAAAATAAAAATTGCATCTACTGTCGAACGACCCTTACGAAATCCAAATTGTGCATCGGAAATAATAGTATTATTTTCACACCAGTTTGTAATGCGACTATTTAATATGCAAGTAAATAATTTACCAAAGTTACTTAATAGGGTAATGCCTCGATAATTTTTGGCGTCATCTTTGTAACCTTTTTTGTATACAGGTACAATAAAACCCTTTGTCCAGCTTTCTGGGAAATTGCCGGAATTTAAAATAACATTAAAAATATCAACGATGTGGCTAGCTAAAATATCGCCCGTTTCTAAGAAATATTCATTTAACAAATTTGTCATCAGTCGTGGCTTTATTTCGCTTGAGAGATTTTATTGCATCTGTTACCTCAGTGTAAGTAATAGGTAGATCTAAATCCTTAAATATGATATGTGATGCATTGAAATCGTTTGTTTCATTCAATTCTTCAGATTCTGTATGCTTAGACTGTTTTATATCGTCGAACATAGTAGCACAATGTTTGAAGAAAGCATCAGACGAAATATTAGCACTTTTCTTATTAGTTGACTTCCTAAAATGCTTCCAGAAATCTAGAGGCTTACATAGTTTTAGGGATTCAAACTCCTGAGCCTGCTTTAATTTATAACGATGTCGTTTAGACTTAATGCATCTTTTATAGATGGCCATTAGCCTCGTCAGTTCTGTCCTATTTTCCGTGGATCGACATCTATTAAACCGTACTAGAGCTTGCTTATAATTATGTTTGTGTAGTTTGCAATCATCGTCAAACCACTTGTTAGTATCATCAACTATGTTTAAAAATCGTGTCATTTTGAGTGATATCTTATGGAAAAGTGGGTCGCTCACTTCATGCATAATAGACGTAAATGATTTCACCAATGTATCAGTATCATTTAAATCATTGCTATGATAATCATGAATAATGCGATTAAAATATGGCAATTTACTTATTAAACCTGTACGGAATTCATTCCTATGAACATCGGACCAAGTAGTGTATTCGTGTTGCTCTACACAGTCTACTATTTCGTCAACGAGCGGACAGCAAATATGTATATGCAACGGAGCATGGTCGCTAAATTCATTAAAGACACCAACTTTAAATGTGTTCACACAATTGAAATCTTGTTCATGTAATAATAGATAATCTATGACTGAACTAGCTGAATTATTGAAATAAGTATAATTTCCGCAAATATCATCATGCAGACGACCATTTGCTATACGTAGTGAGGTAGCCTTGCACAAGTCGAGTAATTTGTTACCATGTGAGTTACTCCCCTTGTCTTGATTAGCGCACATTAACATATTATCAGGTAGATAGTTATCATCATCCAGATCAGCGATATACATGTCGGCATCAATGTAATCCTTTTGGCAGGAGACCCTAGCATTGCAATCGCCGGAGACCAGAACCTTTCCCATAGAGTCATACAGATAAATATCATTTTGCAATAGTTCAAACAGATCCGCATCGATACGATTTGTAATTGGAGAAGTATCTCCCCACATATATACAGCAGCAAAATATACATCAGATTTGTATCCAAAAAATGTTTTATCAAATTTTAACCAGATTATTGTGTCATGTACATTTTTTACTATGGAAATACCGTCTTTAAGAACATCTCTACAATAAATGACAATACCACCGCTATTGCGCCTGGCGTTGCGGTGTCTATACTTTCTATAGAAGTTAAAGCAGTGGTAGCCGTCTAATTCTATATCACTAGTTTTACATGTCCATGATTCTAGCAACACAATTATGTCATGTTCAGTCAATAATTTTACAAAGTCTGAATTTCCGCACTTACTAGAAGTAAGGCCATTACAGTTCCATACTAAACACTTTAGTTCACCCTCCGCGCCTTCCTAACTGCCTGCATCTTTCACTGGACGTCCGTTCACATATAGCGTGTCGTAGCTTATCCATGCAGTTTTCCCCTGGTCCTTGGCCTTTTTCATTACCTTCACAAGCTCAAGTCGTTTTGCTGCCACTTCGGGTGGGAATTGTTCAGTTACATAGAGGTTTGTTCCTTTCAATTTGTAGCTTGATTTCCTGACAAGTTCGCGATCCGGGAATAAATTGAATTTGCACACAATATGACGGTGGTACCTTGCTGAAGCTTCTCCAGCAGTTGTGGGCTGTCCCATTCTGTGGGCGCGTTCTATTTTCATATTGTCAACAATATCGTGTGCAATACCTAATTTCTCCTTCATTAGGTTCCTCACTAAGTCTGTAGTTTGTTCTGGCTTTTCGTTGGCTAATTCAGGCACGTTACCAAATATAATATTGTTCCGCATGGACTGTGCTTGCAGATAAGCTACAGTATTCTTAAGCTCTATGTTGTCCTGCGCCATCTGAGTAAGTTTATCTTGACAGAAACCTGTAGCAAGTTCAACATTATCTACTTTATCCTCTACGCGGTTAATCTTCTCATCTGCAGCTTTACTCCTAGTGTCCATATGTACCCAAAACTTTTTAAGCTCCTTGTCAAAATTATCTACTTTCTGCTCTAACGTATCCAGAGTCTTAAGCTTTCTGTCCATATCACCAATTCTTTGATCAATCCGACACAGGAGTGCTAACACATCACTCAAACTCGGGCTTTCATTGACCTGGTCTTTCACACTCCCAGTTGCACCACAAACTGTCTTAACGGAACCACCAGCTTCATCCGTAACATTGTTACTCATACTTGCTTCTACAGACGTAGATTCCTCACTTAGAGATTGCAGCACACTGAAGGAATTATTAGTGTTAATAGTTGCCTGTATATCACTAGTGTTTCTTTCTTGGGATATTGGCTCTGATTCACTTCCAATGTCGCCAGTTTGAAGTTCATCACATGGTGTCTCTGTTAGCCCACCATATTTGATCACCTTATTGCAGTTCAGATCGTCGTCGCTTTCACTATTCTTTTTCCGCTTGATATGTTTTTTCTTGACCATAGTTTATTGACAGAGCTCATTTAAACCAATCTTAATCTACCATGAGGTCCTCCACATATATACAAATCAAATGCAATCAAAACATAGGACTATAAGTGAAAACTGCACATTGGAATTATATAGTAATGTTAAAGCTGAACAGTAGAGAAACTATATATAATATGTTATGGAATATGATGATATATGGAATTGGCTAGTAGAGTTGAAAAGGGGGATGAGACAATTAATGACAATAAATCTATATAACAATGTGCAGATATGACTTATAGGGGTATCTTTAAAATAAGTATGAAATCAGCTTAATAGACAGCCATTCACAGAATCTAGTAACTATAGCAATGGTAATGTACACATGTGATAACGATTATGTACCATCTGAAGCAATGGCAGTAGAACTGTGCGATTAGTTTGTAGTTTTCCACTTTCATTTATTATCTTCGCCTGTTTAACAATGAATATACTTTGCAAGCATTGCTTTTCAATTTGCACATTAAATGCATTAGATTGCAGATGATTATACAGCAATTAATTGCACAAAGATCTCTAATCAAATAAGATGATATGATATTATATTTGTATTTTTAAAAAAATTATTTGACGTTGCTACCGGGGTTGCTCATTTGAGCGGCGCGCAGTTTACCCAACAACACCTTTCCTGGGCAGGCTCCAGCGGTTAACCAGTACTTGGTGCACCAACCTCCGTACGAAACTGTCAACTTTTTCAGATAAAGAGACACGGTCTGAGCGGGGCTCGAACCCGTGACAATCAGTGATGATAGGTTAGAGTGGTATACAAATCAGCGCCCGTAACCACTCGACCACGGAGGTGAATATTATATGGTTATTGGTTTGTTCCAAAGAGTCTACTGTAAAACACAATGCGACCGATTAGGAGTTGTGTACTGTAGCGTGTGTATGTAGGTAGTTATATTCAATTCAATAAAATATATTTATTTCATTGAATATGACAACATATTTATAGCAAACAATACATAACGTATTAAACAAAGTACAATGGAAAGGCATGTCTATATTTTCAGCAGAGCATAGATGGTTGTAGTTTCTTAAAGCGACACTACATCCGTCATCGGTGAAAATGCAAATGTCTGCTGAATGTAATTTGCTATTATATGGTAATATTTTTTTCCAAATATTTGCCTCAAAAACTGAGTATTTCAACAAATAAACAAACGTCGTATACGCGGTTTGTTGACCTAACAAAATAATGTAAATAGGGTCGACATTCATGCGTAATACAACGCGTTTACCCTGAATAACACGAAGTATGGTACATATTTACCGTGCTATGTCACATGTGTGCCTATTCATATTTATTTGTAGACTAGTATTAGTTAAATTATTGTTAATCGAAAGTATCGCGTGTTTAGTATTGACTCCAATGACAAACAAACGTCAATTCAGGATCGCGGATGACCGTTATATGAAATCCAACTTTCACTTTTGAAAGTTTGTATTCAGAAGAATTTGTAGTAGCAATGCATTTATACGTGAAAAAATGCATTTGATTTGTTTTTTGCAATGTAATGTCATTTTAAAGGATGCTGTTAATTTCTTGCTAAATTTGCATAATATATAAATGTGCATAGATATTGAACACATGTCCTATTAGTCTCTGTAACTATGGTTATAAACTTGGTAGGCAAAGTGTGATGGTAGCTTTTCAAATATCAATTTTCTAACATCTCTAAATTTACGTTATATATGCCGACTCCAGAAAACTTGAAATTTCAACATGACAGTAAATTACGACTGCTATGTATCGTTTATTCAGCCACAACCAATGAAATACATCAATTGTTTTTTCTATTACCTCCCTTGACAGATAAAGTCCGATTTATCATGCAATGCATAGTGTTCCTTTCAGTTTGATTTTACTGTTGTTCCCTAACCAGAAGTTGAGTTAAGATAAATATTATTTTATCAAAGTCGTGTTAATAACCTATTGGATATACTGTAGGATATATGTCGAGATGTAGTAATTTATTATTATAGAGAAGAAGCAATGTGCAATTTAAGTGCTTTGCCTAAAGGCTACAGCTGGGTGTGAAGTCTGGGGCATCTCATACAAGAAGCGAACGCGCTACCACTGTGCTACCACTGTGCTACCACGATGTCCACTACACAAATGTTCTTCAAGGTAATTATTCATGTGTATTGTCTCTAATGTATTTGACTTCTATTTTCTTCATTATACTGTCCATCATTTCCTGATTATGAGTGAGTGTGTGGGTTTACGTTTATTTATCGTCGCTACCGGTTGCCCATATGAGCATCGCCTCCTGAAGAGATTAGTCATTTTTGATTTTTGGAGGATAGTGCAATGATACAGACAGAGACCCATTCCAGAGTCTCCTCTGGTTCTTATACGTGCACGGTGTAAAGCACCGACACAAGACCTTGGTTT
Organism: Archivesica marissinica; assembly: GCA_014843695.1. NCBI lineage: Eukaryota > Metazoa > Mollusca > Bivalvia > Venerida > Vesicomyidae > Archivesica > Archivesica marissinica. The sequence goes on along the minus strand of CM026389.1, from coordinate 39,707,536 downwards.
AAAGTCCCATCTGAAAGACTGTTAATTTTATTAGTGTCAGACAGGGGATCGAACCTGCGATCCCTGAATTGCCAGTCCATCGTGTTAACCACTGGATTACGTATCCCGTCTGTATTATGAATGGAAGTTCCCTTTCTTTTTCTGGAGCCACACTCAATTCCACAGTAACCCAGCCAGAAAGAGAGAGGCAATGTGGAATTAAGAGCCTTGCCTAAGAGCTCAATCGTGGCTACAACCTGATTCAAACTCTTGGCCACAAACACCTGAAGCGAACACGCGAACACTGCGCTATCATGACTTCCTCACACATCATATTTCTAATGGTTAACGACATACCGTAGATTCAATGATGGACGACAGCGTTGTTGAGTCTCTTGTTGTATTTGAAGATGGTACCGTTGTTGTTCTTGCAGTGGTAGAAGACATAGTGGTACTGGAGGGCGATGACGTAGTAGCTGTTGTAAAACACAATGAATGTATTGATGAAGGTCATATATGAAGGTCCGATAACGACATACCGGTATAATACATTGTATATATCACATATGTAGGCCCATATGTAGGCCCATTGGGCCTGCATGGTGTTATCAGTATGAATGCCATATGTCCTATTATATTTATACTTGTATATTAACAAGTCACATTAAAACCAAATGTCTTACTTTATCTATGTGTCATTACACACTCACGTTCTACATTCGATGGTTTTGTTAAAAACATAACAGTGTTTTCCTAGTATTGGAAAATCTAGCTTTGTTCTATCACCTCAACTGGACTTATTAAAGTCCTATATTGACTTATTAAGGTCCTATATTGTAGAAGAGATGCTACAGTTCCTATGTGTCACTACAAACTCTGGTTCTATGTTCGATGGTTTAATTCAAACCACGAGAGTGTTTCCTAATATTGGGCACTCTGGGCTCTGCGGATCACATAGCTTGACCGAATAACATTTCTATCTAGTTTAATCATATTTTATTGCATATCAAGAGTAAATAAGTCATGCAGAGAAAGATACAATACATAGCATGAAAATGTAAATGGTTTGGGCCACACGTTCCAGTGTGTTTTAGACAACGGCCCGCACCAGAAGATGAAGCTAACGTTTGATTAAACTAAATGATGGAGTGTTTTAGACAACGGCCCACACCAGAAGATGAAGCTAACGTTTGATTAAACTAAATGACATAGTGTTTTAGACAACGGCCCACATCAGAAGATGAAACTAACGTTTGATTAAACTAAATGACTGAGTGTTTTAGACAACGGCCCACATCAGAAGATGAAGCTAACGTTTGATTAAACTAAATAACTGAGTGTTTTAGACAACGGCCCACACCAGAAGATGAAACTAACATTTGATTAAACTAAATGACTTAGTGTTTTAGACAACGGCCCGCACCAGAAGATGAAGCTAACGTTTGATTAAACTAAATGACTGAGTGTTTTATACAACGGCCCACTAGAAGATGAAGCTAACGTTTGATTAAACTAAATGACTGAGTGTTTTAGACAACGGCCAGCTAGAAGATGAAGCTAACGTTTGATTAAACTAAATGATGGAGTGTTTTAGACAACGGCCCACATCAGAAGATGAAGCTAACGTTTGATTAAACTAAATGACGAAGTGTTTCAAACAACGGCCCGCTAAAAGATGAAGCTAACGTTTGATTAATCTAAATGACTGAGTGTTTTAGACAACGGCCAGCTAGAAGATGAAGCTAACGTTTGATTAATCTAAATGATGGAGTGTTTTAGACAACGGCCCACATCAGAAGATGAAGCTAACGTTTGATTAAACTAAATGACTGAGTGTTTTAGACAACGGCCCACATCAGAAGATGAAGCTAACGTTTGATTAAACTAAATGACGAAGTGTTTCAAACAACGGCCCGCTAGAAGATGAAGCTAACGTTTGATTAATCTAAATGATGGAGTGTTTTAGACAACAGCCCACATCAGAAGATGAAGCACTGAGTGTTTTAGACAACGGCCCGCTAAAAGATGAAGCTAACGTTTGATTAAGCTAAATGACGAAATGTTTCAAACAACGGCCCGCTAAAAGATGAAGCTAACGTTTGATTAATCTAAATGATGGAGTGTTTTAGACAACAGCCCACATCAGAAGACGAAGCACTGAGTGTTTTAGACAACGGCCCGCTAGAAGATGAAGCTAACGTTTGAATAAACTAAATGACTGAGTGTTTTAGACAACGGCCAGCTAGAAGATGAAGCTAACGTTTGAATAAACTAAATGACTGAGTGTTTTAGACAACGGCCCGCTAAAAGATGAAGCTAACGTTTGATAATCTAAATGATGGAGTGTTTTAGACAACAGCCCACATCAGAAGATGAAGCACTGAGTGTTTTAGACAACGGCCCGCTAGAAGATGAAGCTAACGTTTGAATAAACTAAATGACTGAGTGTTTTAGACAACGGCCAGCTAGAAGATGAAGCTAACATTTGAATAAACTAAATGACTGAGTGTTTTAGACAACGGCCAGCTAGAAGATGAAGCTAATGTTTGAATAAACTAAATGACTGAGTGTTTTAGACAACGGCCAGCTAGAAGATGAAGCTAATGTTTGAATAAACTAAATGACTGAGTGTTTTAGACAACGGCCAGCTAGAAGATGAAGCTAATGTTTGAATAAACTAAATCACTGAGTGTTTTAGACAACGGCCAGCTAGAAGATGAAGCTAATGTTTGAATAAACTAAATGACTGAGTGTTTTAGACAACAGCCCGCTAAAAGATGAAGCTAACGTTTGATTAATCTAAATGATGGAGTGTTTTAGACAACAGCCCACATCAGAAGACGAAGCACTGAGTGTTTTAGACAACGGCCCGCTAGAAGATGAAGCTAACGTTTGAATAACTAAATGACTGAGTGTTTTAGACAACGGCCAGCTAGAAGATGAAGCTAATGTTTGAATAAACTAAATGACTGAGTGTTTTAGACAACGGCCAGCTAGAAGATGAAGCTAATGTTTGAATAAACTAAATGACTGAGTGTTTTAGACAACGGCCAGCTAGAAGATGAAGCTAACGTTTGATTAATCTAAATGATGGAGTGTTTTAGACAACGGCCCACATCAGAAGATGAAGTTAACGTTTGATTAAACTAAATGACTGAGTGTTTTAGACAACGGCCCACATCAGAAGATGAAGCTAACGTTTGATTAAACTAAATGACGAAGTGTTTCAAACAACGGCCCGCTAGAAGATGAAGCTAACGTTTGATTAATCTAAATGATGGAGTGTTTTAGACAACAGCCCACATCAGAAGATGAAGCACTGAGTGTTTTAGACAACGGCCTGCTAAAAGATGAAGCTAACGTTTGATTAAGCTAAATGACGAAGTGTTTCAAACAACGGCCCGCTAAAAGATGAAGCTAACGTTTGATTAATCTAAATGATGGAGTGTTTTAGACAACAGCCCACATCAGAAGATGAAGCACTGAGTGTTTTAGACAACGGCCCGCTAGAAGATGAAGCTAACATTTGAATAAACTAAATGACTGAGTGTTTTAGACAACGGCCTGCTAGAAGATGAAGCTAACGTTTGAATAAACTAAATGACTGAGTGTTTTAGACAACGGCCAGCTAGAAGATGAAGCTAACGTTTGAATAAACTAAATGACTGAGTGTTTTAGACAACGGCCCGCTAGAAGATGAAGCTAACGTTTGAATAAACTAAATGACTGAGTGTTTTAGACAACGGCCAGCTAGAAGATGAAGCTAATGTTTGAATAAACTAAATGACTGAGTGTTTTAGACAACGGCCAGCTAGAAGATGAAGCTAATGTTTGAATAAACTAAATGACTGAGTGTTTTAGACAACGGCCAGCTAGAAGATGAAGCTAATGTTTGAATAAACTAAATGACTGAGTGTTTTAGACAACGGCCAGCTAGAAGATGAAGCTAATGTTTGAATAAACTAAATGACTGAGTGTTTTTTCCAGAAAAGAGCATACTAAAAGTAGGGTTTTATTTATGTCACCTCATCTGGACTTATTAAAGTCCCAGTATGTAGAACAGATGTTACAGTTCCATACCATAACGGCACACATACTTATTACACATAAAAATATTTGTATTCATAATAGCGGTATTAGATTTGGAAGAACAGAATCTACCCAGGAAATGTAGGAAAGAACAGAATCTACCCAGGAAATGTAGGAAAGAACAGAATCTACCCAGGAAATGTAGGAAAGAACAGAATCTACCCAGGAAATGTAGGAAAGAACAGAATCTACCCAGGAAATGTAAGAAGGGCAAATAGACTTACATTGTGACGCCAGCGAGTAGGCGTAATGGACGCCGGTGTTGTTGTTTGCGCCGTAGTTATATAACTGAAAGAGAATAAATACGAATAGCATTTTGCAAAATGAACAACACAAAAAAGTCGTCTGCTTCCTGACAATCAGACATTTTCATCACATAATTAGATACTCGGCAAAAAGTTTAAACTTTATTTATTTTACAACGATTGCGAAGCAAGTTCTAACAACTTACATTAATCACTCTTGTTGGCGCGGATGTGGTCATTCGTGAGGGAGGAAACCGGAGTACCCGGAGAAAACACACCTGTCCGATCTGGCGACGATTGTACCATCTCACATACTTCCCGGTCCGAGGATCAAACCTGTGTTGCATTGTTGGTGAGAAGTGAGCGCGATAACCACTGCGCTAATCGGACAGCCAAAGCATCGACATACTGGCCTTGATTGAGCTAGTACTGGTTAACCGCTTAGTAAACAATAATAGGTGAACATGTAATTGACCTTGATCCAGATATGATCAGCTGAGGTTCATTAGCCTGGGTTCCAGCCTGTGGATTTTTCACATGTTTGCTTCTGGCAAAATGTTATGTTATATTTCGGGTTTTACGCCTGCATCAGCACCATTTTGGGCTATATCGCCGGCGGGCAGTTTACCTAACAACACCTTTCCTGGGCAGGCTCCAGCGGTTAACCAGTACTTGGGTGCACCAACCTCCGTAAGAAACTGCCAACTTTTTCATATAAATGAGACACGGCCTGAGCGGGGCTCGAACCTGTGACCATAAGTGATGATAGGTTACAGTGGTATACAAGTCAGCGACCGTAACCACTCGACCACGGAGGTGGACTTCTGGCAAAATGACATTATCAGAAACTCAATATGGCCCAATTAATGCTCTCAGTGTTAAACATATAATTATATTACTGACCAGGCAAACTATATAAACGCCTGTTCCCAGGCTAAGTCGAGGTGAACATTCAATGTTTTGCAAGTACACATTCTGGGTTTCTGGGTTTCTGGTTTTCTCCACCAATAGTAGCTGGAAATTCGCCATATGAACTAAGCTGTTGGTGCGACTTTAAACCCAAAAACCAAAACATACCGTTATCACCACTTCCTGGTCAAGTGGACCTTGTGCGTATAGGTACTGATTGTCCCACAAGAGGTACCATTGAGTACCAGCATAACTGACCGGGTCTTTTGTCGTATCCAGAGCTCGATATGTTAAAATTCCTTTACCAGAATCCTTCACTCGTACCTCTTAAAAGTCAAAATAGAATAATTATGTTGTCATTACCCAAAATAATAACTGTTTTTTTTATTAATACTACAGTCAACCCTGTCTTAAGCAGCCAGCCAAGGGATTTACAGAAAGTGGCTGCTTAGCACAGGTGGCTGCTTAATAGAGGTCAACTGTATAATAAAACAACATATTGGGAATCTGGAAGCTGGCTGCTTAATACAGGTTGGCTGCTTAATAGAGGTGACCGCTAACACAGGTTTTACTGTATTTATTAGACGGGTCAGAGGACAAGTGGTTAACACATTGGACTTCGTATCCAGGGACAACGGGTTCGATCCTCCATCTTGCCGTAATAATATTAACAATCTTTCATTTGGGACTTTAAACCGAGGTATCATGTATCGGTGCTATACACCGGGCATGTAAAAGCACCAGGGATGCTTCTGGAATTCGGCACTATATCGATGTATTTGGCTTCAAGTTAGACTAATGTTTAAAGCAACACTACATCGATGCATTGGCTTAAAGTTAGACTAATGTTTAAAGCGACAATACATCGGTGAAAAGAGCAAATTTCTACAGAATGTCATTTCCTATATAGAATCTGAAAATTTCAACGAATATAAAAACGTCATGCTCTTACTATAGACTCCAATAATAAACACACGTCAATTCAGGCTGACCGTTATATGAAATCCTACTTTCACTTTTGATAGCTTGTAAACCACATAAAACACTGTTTTTTGAATGATAGTTAGTATTTGAATTCTTTCGGAAGAATTTGTATTAGCAATTCTATTTATACGTAAAATGTATTTGTTTACATTATACGATATAATTTCCCTTTAAACAATTCGAATGCGTATTGTAACAATGATACGTAATGATTAATACATCACCTAGAAAATGTTTTTTCATCTTGCTATAGGTGAAATAAAACTGAATGAGCGAGGCGTTTGTTGGTAGCACAACTATCGTCAATCGTTCATCTGAAATACAATAATAGAAACGCATATTAACATTGTCTAGTTTAACACGAATTTGACGGAATACAAAGATACGTGACCGGAATATGTGACCGGAATAAGTAAATGGCATGTATGAATACGTGACCAGAATAAGTAAACAGCATGTATGAATATATGACCGGAATAAGTAAATGGCATGTATGAATACGTGACTGGAATACGTAAATGTCATATATCAATACGTGACTGGAATACGTAAATGACATATATCAATATTTGACCAGAATACGTAAATGACATATATCAATATGTGACCAGAATATGTAAATGACATATATCAATACGTGAATGGAATACGTATATGACATATATCAATATGTGACTGGAATACGTAAATGACATATATCAATACGTGACTGGAATAAGTAAATGACATATATCAATACGTGAATGGAATACGTAAATGACATATATCAATATTTGACCAGAATACGTAAATGACATATATCAATACGTGACTGGAATAAGTAAATGACATATATCAATACGTGAATGGAATACGTAAATGACATATATCAATATTTGACCAGAATACGTAAATGACATATATCAATATGTGACTGGAATACGTAAATGACATATATCAATACGTGACTGGAATAAGTAAATGACATATATCAATACGTGACCGGAATATGTAAATGACATGTATCAATATTTGACCAGAATACGTAAATGACATATATCAATACGTGACCGGAATACGTAAATGACATATATCAATACATGACCGGAATATGTAAATGACATATATCAATACGTGACCGGAATACGTAAATGACATATATCAATACGTGACCGGAATACGTAAATGACATATATCAATATGTGACCGGAATACGTAAATGACATATATCAATATGTGACCGGAATATGTAAATGACATATATCAATACGTGACTGGAATACGTAAATGACATATATCAATACGTGACCGGAATACGTAAATGACATATATCAATATGTGAACGGAATACGTAAATGACATATATCAATATGTGACTGGACTAAGTAAATGACATATATCAATATGTGACTGGAATACGTAAATGACATATATCAATATGTGACTGGAATACATAAATGACATATATCAATATGTGACTGGAATACGTAAATGACATATATCAATATGTGACTGGAATACGTAAATGACATATCAATATGTGACTGGAATAAATAAATGACATATATCAATACGTGACCGGAATACGTAAATGACATATATCAATATGTGACCAGAATACGTAAACAGATATATTCAGACAGATGGGTTTCATTACGGGTATATGCTTGTTATTTGATATATATTCAGACAGATGGGACTACATATGGTTGCCGCTTAAAATCAAGACAAAAATAATTTATTTCAATACATACTTGTTGCCAATATGTTTTCATAAATTCCTGAAACGATCTGACAAGTAGAGTTATCTCCCCCGCATACACCGCATCCGTCCGTCTGTTTGTTCCCAGATACCATATCGCAACCAAATAACTGAAACATGTAAATATTGGTGGCTTAACGAACAAAAATGGAAACAATGCATTTGTAATATTATTTCATAATTTAACGCAGTAACATTCCAAATCGCTTGAACATCATTATAGCACTGCACTGCACTGCACTGCACTACTAATCCAGTGGAAGTCGTTATAGCGAAGTGGATGCGCATTCACTTCAGGTGCGAAAGGTCTGGAGTTCGAGCCCCACTGGAGCCGTTATACGATTTTGCCCTTAGGCAAGACATTTGAATTCCACATTGCCCCTTCTCTCTCCCTCATGGCGATGGATTCCATCAGGTCTCAAGAGTGATTAATATAAGTTGAAAGAACTTGTTTTCGCAAATCAAGCTAAAATAAATTTGTATAAACTAATCCAGTGATCGTAGGCCGAGTAGATCCCCCGTTACATCATACTAACATCATATACTCATATTTTATTGCACTGATCAAATATAACATACAACACATACATGTAGGTACACACCTACTAATACCATAGTCTTCCGGGTGAGACTTTAAACTTGTGTCATGTTTGTGTGTGTTTTATGTTTATTTATCATCGCTACCAATTGCCCATATGAGCGACGCCTCCTGAAGAGATTAGTCATTTTAGATTTTGGAGGATAGTTCAATGATACAGACAGAGACCCATTCCAGTCTCCTCTGGTTCCTATACGTGCACAGTGTAAAGCACCGACACGAGACCTCGGTTTAACGTCCCATCTGAAAGACTGTTAATTTTATTAGGGTCAGATGGGGAATTGAACCTGCGATCCCTGGATTACGAGTCCAGCGTGTTACCACTGGACTACATATCCGTCTGTGTGTCGATGTTTTCACGCAATGCGTGGACTGGAGCTCTGTCTGTATCATTGCCCAATACTTCAACAACCTAGTGACTAATCTCTTCAAGTATCGTCTTAGTTTATACACATTTATTATAGCTCTATTGTGAAACAAGTTCTTACAACTTATATTAATCACTCTCGAGACCTCATTCCTTCATGGAATCCATCGCCACGAGGGAGAGAGGAGACAACGTGGAATTTAAATACCTTGTCTAAGGGCACAATCATAATGGCTTCAGCTGAGCGCGAACTTTGGGAATTTCGCACCTGAAGCGAAGGCGCTACCATTGCGCTATTACTACGCTATCACAATCTGCAGCCCCCCTGTCAAGAATCCGTTCTCACGTGGGCTCTAAAATTTAAAATTACAATGTTACTGCTGGAGGCATCGTCTTAAATGTGAGGGCCAACGATGAATCTATGCTTCATAAAGCTATGCACATAGACACCAATCCAGCCAGATACCAATCCAGCCAGAAACCAATCCAGCCAGACACCAATTCAGCCAGAAACCAATCCAGTCAGAAACCAATCCAGCCAGAAACCAATCCAGCCAGACACCAATCCAGCCAGAAACCAATCCAGCCAGACACCAATCCAGCCAGAAACCAATCCAGCCAGAAAGCAATCCAGCCAGAAACCAATCCAGCCAGAAACCAATCCAGCCAGAAACTAATCCAGCCAGAAACCAATCCAGCCAGAAACCAATCCAGCCAGAAACCAATCCAGCCAGACACCAATCCAGAAACCAATCCAGCCAGAAACCAATCCAGCCAGAAACCAATCCAGCCAGACACCAATCCAGAAACCAATCCAGCCAGAAACCAATCCAGCCAGACACCAATCCAGCCAGACACCAATCCAGCCAGACACCAATCCAGCCAGAAACCAATCCAGAAACCAATCCAGCCAGATTGGTTTAAGCCAGAAACCAATAGAGCCAACCATGACAATACATACATGACAATATCCTTGCACGCAGTTCCCGAACATTCCTGATCTTCGAGGTAGGTTGTTTGTCTCAATAAACGACGACAACGATGTTGGCTGGCATGGCGTTCCGTCCGGAATTATACCGTGCCTCTCATTCCAAGCAGGCTTATAATCGTCAACTGTATCACATTTGACCTCGCACTGTCCGTCACCTGTGTAACGAGCCGTGTATACAATTAAGTAATGAATCGCGAGTTAATAAGTTTCCAGAGGGGTATGAACTACATTGAGTGTGCTTAAAGCGGAAATTAAAGTCTCCACGCTTACTTTAGAAATGCCCAATGTAGTTCATATCCTTAATCATGCCAAATGTAGTTCATATCCTTAATCATGCCAAATGTAGTTCATATCCTTAATCATGCCAAATGTAGTTCATATCCTTAATCATGCCAAATGTAGTTCATATCCTTAAACATGCCCAATGTAGTTCATATCCTTAAACAGGCCCAATGTAGTTCATATCCTTAAACAGGCCCAATGTAGTTCATATCTTAATCAAGCCCACTGTAGTTCATATCTTAATCACGCCCAATGTAGTTCATATCCTTAAACATGCCAAATGTAGTTCATATCCTTAAACACGCCCAATATAGTTCATATCCTTAAACAGGCCAAATGTAGTTCATATCCTTAAACATGCCCAATGTAGTTCATATCCTTAAACATGCCAAATGTAGTTCATATCCTTAAACAGGCCCAATGTAGTTCATATCCTTAAACATGCCAAATGTAGTTCATATCCTTAAACAGGCCCAATGTAGTTCATATCCTTAAACATGCCAAATGTAGTTCATATCCTTAAACAGGCCCAATGTAGTTCATATCCTTAACCATGCCAAATGTAGTTCATATCCTTAAACATGCCAAATGTAGTTCATATCCTTAAACAGGCCCAATGTAGTTCATATCCTTAAACATGCCAAATGTAGTTCATATCCTTAAACAGGCCCAATGTAGTTCATATCCTTAACCATGCCCAATGTAGTTCATATCCTTAAACATGCCCACTGTAGTTCATATCTTAAACATGCCCAATGTAGTTCATATCCTTAAACAGGCCCAATGTAGTTCATATCTTAAACATGCCCACTGTAGTTCATATCCTTAAACAGGCCCAATGTAGTTCATATCTTAACCATGCCAAATGTAGTTCATATCCTTAAACATGCCAAATGTAGTTCATATCCTTAAACATGCCAAATGTAGTTCATATCCTTAAACAGGCCCAATGTAGTTCATATCCTTAACCATGCCAAATGTAGTTCATATCCTTAAACATGCCAAATGTAGTTCATATCCTTAAACAGGCCCAATGTAGTTCATATCCTTAAACATGCCAAATGTAGTTCATATCCTTAAACAGGCCCAATGTAGTTCATATCCTTAACCATGCCCAATGTAGTTCATATCCTTAAACATGCCCACTGTAGTTCATATCTTAAACATGCCCACTGTAGTTCATATCCTTAAACAGGCCCAATGTAGTTCATATCTTAAACATGCCCACTGTAGTTCATATCCTTAAACAGGCCCAATGTAGTTCATATCTTAACCATGCCAAATGTAGTTCATATCCTTAAACAGGCCCAATGTAGTTCATATCCTTAAACATGCCAAATGTAGTTCATATCCTTAAACAGGCCCAATGTAGTTCATATCCTTAACCATGCCAAATGTAGTTCATATCCTTAAACATGCCAAATGTAGTTCATATCCTTAAACAGGCCCAATGTAGTTCATATCCTTAAACATGCCAAATGTAGTTCATATCCTTAAACAGGCCCAATGTAGTTCATATCCTTAACCATGCCCAATGTAGTTCATATCCTTAAACATGCCCACTGTAGTTCATATCTTAAACATGCCCACTGTAGTTCATATCCTTAAACAGGCCCAATGTAGTTCATATCTTAAACATGCCCACTGTAGTTCATATCCTTAAACAGGCCCAATGTAGTTCATATCTTAACCATGCCAAATGTAGTTCATATCCTTAAACATGCCAAATGTAGTTCATATCCTTAAACAGGCCCAATGTAGTTCATATCCTTAAACATGCCAAATGTAGTTCATATCCTTAAACATGCCAACTGTAGTTCATATCTTAATCACGCCCAATGTAGTTCATATCTTAATCACGCCCAATGTAGTTCATATCTTAATCACGCCCAATGTAGTTCATACCCGTAAACATGCCAAATGTAGTTCATATCCTTAAACATGCCAAATGTAGTTCATATCCGTAAACACGCCCAATATAGTTCATATCCTTAAACATGCCAAATGTAGTTCATATCCTTAAACATGCCAAATGTAGTTCATATCCTTAAACATGCCAAATGTAGTTCATATCCTTAAACATGCCAAATGTAGTTCATATCCTTAAACATGCCAAATGTAGTTCATATCCTTATATACACCCACTGATTACATTAATTATTCAAAGAATATCAAAGTAATGCTGTCAACCACTGATAATGCGCAAGTGAACATGTCATCTGCATATAATTAATGAAGAAATTCACACACAAATAGATACAAGCAGGACATATACGCTCATCGAAGGAAATGCAATAGCGCTGTAAATATAATACAATGAACAATAGTATGATACAGTTCGGGTCGTGTAGCGGATCGGTGATCCAGTCGTTCACCAGCTGAACTCATCAATGGCTAATACTATAGTAGTTCGGTATCATCGTCGGTAGTTCGGTATCATCGTCGGTAGTTCGGTATCATCGTCGGTTGTTCACGATCATGATACGTAATAGGTTAACAGGTGTGAAAACCGAGATGTTGAATATGTGCTTTACGCAGCACATAAACGAACCAGGGGATTTCTCTCTCCTCTCCCCCCTCCCCTCCTCTCACCCTCCCCTCTCCTCCCTCCCCTTTCCCCCTCTTCTCCCCTCCCCTCTCCTCCCCTCCCCTCTCCTCCCCTGCCCTCCCCTCTCCTCTCCTCTCCTCTCCTCCCCTCCCCTCTCCTCGCTATGTTCTTACCATTATTACGGTATCTTGATCCTGTATTTAGATATTGTGATGAGTTTTTTCCTATGACTTCAAAGAGGCTATTGGATTTCCAGTGAGTGCAAATCTCCCCAGCACTTTGTTGAATACTTTCAAGTTCATCCGAAATTTGGTTTGCACACGGCTTTAAGTATAAAACACTTATGATTACCGGTAGTCTGTATTGATAGAGAGATTACGTATTCTTTCAACATACATACAAAAAATATAAATTTCGATGATCACTCGATGAAATAAAATCCTATTTTACACTAATAAACACAAATATACTCTACATATCATCTTACACTAATCAGATCAGATTATTTGCATTGCACATGGTAACGGACGTATGTTAGGCTATCTTTTAAGTTATTGTGAAAAATATAGCTAAACTCAGTTTCAGTGTGGAAATATAACTAAACCTGGTTACATTGTGGAAATATAACTAAACCCGGTTACATTGTGGAAATATAACTAAACCTGGTTACATTGTGGAAATATAACTAAACCTGGTTACATTGTGGAAATATAACTAAACCCGGTTACATTGTGGAAATATAACTAAACCTGGTTACATTGTGGAAATATAACTAAACCTGGTTACATTGTGGAAATATAACTAAACCCGGTTACATTGTGGAAATATAACTAAACCTGGTTACATTGTGGAAATATAACTAAACCTGGTTACATTGTGGAAATATAACTAAACCCGGTTACATTGTGGAAATATAACTAAACCTGGTTACATTGTGGAAATATAACTAAACCTGGTTACATTGTGGAAATATAACTAAACCTGGTTACATTATGGAAATATAACTAAACATGCTTACATTGTGGAAATATAACTAAACCTGGTTATATTGTGGAAATATAACTAAACCTGGTTATATTGTGGAAATATAACTAAACCTGGTTACATTGTGGAAATATAACTAAACCTGGTTACATTGTGGAAATATAACTAAACATGCTTACATTGTGGAAATATAACTAAACCCAGTTACATTGTGGAAATATAACTAAACCTGGTTACATTGTGGAAATATAACTAATATAACTAAACCTGGTTACATTGTGGAAATATAACTAAACCTGGTTACATTGTGGAAATATAACTAAACCCGGTTACATTGTGGAAATATAACTAAACCTGGTTACATTGTGGAAATATAACTAAACCTGGTTACATTGTGGAAATATAACTAAACCTGGTTACATTATGGAAATATAACTAAACCTGGTTATATTGTGGAAATATAACTAAACCTGGTTACATTGTGGAAATATAACTAAACCTGGTTACATTGTGGAAATATAACTAAACCTGGTAACATTGTGGAAATATAACTAAACCTGGTTACATTGTGGAAATATAACTAAACCTGGTTACATTGTGGAAATATAACTAAACCTGGTTACATTGTGGAAATATAACTAAACCTGGTTACATTGTGGAAATATAACTAAACCTGGTTACATTGTGGAAATATAACTAAACCTGGTTACATTGTGGAAATATAACTAAACCTGGTTACATTGTGGAAATATAACTAAACCTGCTTACATTGTGGAAATATAACTAAACATGGTTACATTGTGGAAATATAACTAAACCCGGTTACATTGTGGAAATATAACTAAACCTGGTTACATTGTGGAAATATAACTAAACATGCTTACATTGTGGAAATATAACTAAACCTGGTTACATTGTGGAATATATCTAAACATGGTTACATTGTGAAATATAACTAAACATGGTTACATTGTGAAATATAACTAAACATGCTTACATTGTGGAAATATAACTAAACATGCTTACATTGTGGAAATATAACTAAACATGCTTACATTGTGGAAATATAACTAAACCTGGTTACATTGTGGAAATATAACTAAACCTGGTTATATTGCGGAAATATAACTAAACCTGGTTACAGTGTGGAAATATAACTAAACCTGGTTACATTGTGGAAATATAACTAAACCTGGTTACATTGTGGAAATATAACTAAACATGCTTACATTGTGGAAATATAACTAAACCCAGTTACATTGTGGAAATATAACTAAACCTGGTTACATTGTGGAAATATAACTAATATAACTAAACCTGGTTATATTGTGGAAATATAACTAAACCTGGTTATATTGTGGAAATATAAATAAACCCAGTTATATTGTGGAAATATAACTAAACCTGGTTACAGTGTGGAAATATAACTAAACCTGGTTACATTGTGGAAATATAACTAAACCTGGTTACATTGTGGAAATATAACTAAACATGCTTACATTGTGGAAATATAACTAAACCCAGTTACATTGTGGAAATATAACTAAACCTGGTTACATTGTGGAAATATAACTAATATAACTAAACCTGGTTATATTGTGGAAATATAACTAAACCTGGTTATATTGTGGAAATATAAATAAACCCAGTTATATTGTGGAAATATAACTAAACCTGGTTACAGTGTGGAAATATAACTAAACCTGGTTACATTGTGGAAATATAACTAAACCTGGTTACATTGTGGAAATATAACTAAACATGCTTACATTGTGGAAATATAACTAAACCTGGTTACATTGTGGAAATATAACTAAACCCTGCTACATTGTGGAAATATAACTAAACCAGGTTACATTGTGGAAATATAACTAAACCTGTTATTTGTGGAAATATAACTAAACCTGGTTACATTGTGGAAATATAACTAAACCCAGTTACATTGCGGAAATATAACTAAACCTGGTTACATTACGGAAATATAACTAAACCCGGTTACATTGTGGAAATATAACTAAACCTGGTTACATTGTGGAAATATAACTAAACCCTGCTACATTGTGGAAATATAACTAAACCCGGTTACATTGTGGAAATATAACTAAACCCTGCTACATTGTGGAAATATAACTAAACCTGGTTACATTGTGGAAATATAACTAAACCTGTTATATTGTGGAAATATAACTAAACCTGGTTACATTGTGGAAATATAACTAAACCCGGTTACATTGTGGAAATATAACTAAACCCGTTACATTGTGGAAATATAACTAAACCTGGTTACATTGTGGAAATATAACTAAACCTGGTTACATTGTGGAAATATAACTAAACCCAGTTACATTGTGGAAATATAACTAAACCTGGTTACATTGTGGAAATATAACTAAACCTGGTTACATTGTGGAAATATAACTAAACATGCTTACATTGTGGAAATATAACTAAACATGCTTACATTGTGGAAATATAACTAAACCTGGTTACATTGTGGAAATATAACTAAACCCAGTTACATTGTGGAAATATAACTAAACCTGGTTACATTGTGGAAATATAACTAAACCTGGTTACATTGTGGAAATATAACTAAACATGCTTACATTGTGGAAATATAACTAAACATGCTTACATTGTGGAAATATAACTAAACCTGGTTACATTGTGGAAATATAACTAAACCCAGTTACATTGTGGAAATATAACTAAACCTGGTTACATTGTGGAAATATAACTAAACCTGGTTACATTGTGGAAATATAACTAAACCTGGTTACATTGTGGAAATATAACTAAACATGCTTACATTGTGGAAATATAACTAAACCAGGTTACATTGTGGAAATATAACTAAACCTGGTTACATTGTGGAAATATAACTAAACCTGGTTACATTGTGGAAATATAACTAAACCTGGTTACATTGTGGAAATATAACTAAACCCGGTTACATTGTGGAAATATAACTAAACCTGGTTACATTGTGGAAATATAACTAAACCCGGTTACATTGTGGAAATATAACTAAACCTGGTTATATTGTGGAAATATAACTAAACCTGGTTATATTGTGGAAATATAACTAAACCCGGTTACATTGTGGAAATATAACTAAACCTGGTTATATTGTGGAAATATAACTAAACCTGGTTATATTGTGGAAATATAACTAAACCTGGTTATATTGTGGAAATATAACTAAACCTGGTTACATTGTGGAAATATAACTAAACCTGGTTATATTGTGGAAATATAACTAAACCTGGTTATATTGTGGAAATATAACTAAACCTGGTTATATTGTGGAAATATAACTAAACCTGGTTACATTGCGGAAATATAACTAAACCTGGTTATAGTACGGAAATAAAACTAAACCTGGTTATATTGTGGAAATATAACTAAACCTGGTTATAGTACGGAAATAAAACTAAACATAGTTATAATACGGAAATTTAAACCGTATGAAAACCGTACTTACCATAATATTGCACTGTTCCGCGTAATATTCATGTCCTTCACACAAGGCGCTATTTTGAGGTCTGAAAATAGGCAGCAAATGACATTTAGTATGGCTTACAATTCAGCTTATTTAAATTTATTTATTGCTATAGAATATAGTATATATAGTGCATAATGTATCGTGTTTCACGATACTTAGATTGTGTTTTAATTGAGCGACATTGCTGGGTATTTACTATTACCTCCCTTACAGAAAAAGTCTGATTTATCTTGAAGTGTATAATTTATTGATCCGATTAGTTGGAATCCTTTGTTTTTACTGTTGCACCCTAGCCAGATGTTGCGTTATCATACATGTGATTTGATAAAAATCATATTAGTATAATGATTTGATAACAAAATTTAATGGTACAGTAAAATATGCATTGAATATACTGTAGGATATCTGTTGATATTGTGTTTTATTTGATAATTATAAGATGAAAACATGGATGTCAATTGACAGCATAATGTGCATGATTAAAATAAAGGAAATCAAGGGCGTTTTAGACAACATTTCCTTAAAGAGAATTCAGTGGGCAATAACTAATTAATGAACAGAAAGTTGATTAAAATAATAATCGAAATCATACACACTGTACGTGTTGTGTGTGTTTTATTTATCGTTGCTACCGGTTGCCCATATGAGCGACGCCTCCTGAAGAGATTAGTCATTTTAGATTTGTGGAGGATAGTGCAATGATACAGACAGAGACCCATTCCAGAGTCTCTTCTGGTTCTTTTACGTGCATGCACGGTGTAAAGCACCGACACGAGACCTCGGTTTATAGTCCCATCTGAGACTGTTAATTTTATTAGGGTCAGACGGGGGATCGAACATGCGATCCCTGAATTACATGTCCAGCGTGTTACAACTGGACTACAGATCCGTCTGTATATGTCTACACAACAAGTCAATATAAATATGATTTGCCATATATTCAAGCGAGCCTTTTAATAGTAACGTCATTCAAAAACGAGTTTCATAAAATATATTATCAAATCACGAGTGTAAACTCATTTTTATGACATTACCACAGTAACAACAACTATAAATTAGAAAAAAACATTTGTTTTGCCAGAATAATTTTGAGCCTTATTACATCTCTAGGAAATCGATGCACCATCCGTACGCCATAGTAAATAGTCCCTGATACTTGTAATCAACCAACCCCACGTAAATAATAGAGGCAATACGTAATGACTACACTATACCCCGTTGAATGTTACAAAAGCAAGCAGTCAATCCTCAACCAATCAGAATCCGTCCAGTGTGTATTACACGTGTGTACATACAAGAAAATATGTGATGGCTGTATGAAACTGAATACAAGCAAAGAAATGTGATAACTATACACATACAATGTATACTAACAACATAGGCGATACTTCATCTTACTATACACATACAATATATACTAACATAAGCGATATTTCATCTTACTATACACATACAATGTATACTAACAACATAGGCGATACTTCATCTTACTATACACATACAATGTATACTAACATAGGCGATATTTCATCTTACTATACACATACAATGTATACTAACATAGGCGATATTTCATCTTACTATACACATACAATGTATACTAACATAGGCGATACTTCATCTTACTATACACATACAATGTATACTAACATAGACGATACTTCAGTTTACTATACACATACAATGTATACTAACATAGGCAATACTTCATCTTACTATACACATACAATGTATACTAACATAGGCGATACTTCATCTTACTATACACATACAATGTATACTAACATAGGCAATACTTCAGTTTACTATACACATACAATGTATACTAACATAGGCGATACTTCAGTTTACTATACACATACAATGTATACTAACATAGGCAATACTTCATCTTACTATACACATACAATGTATACTAACATAGACGATACTTCATCTTACTATACACATACAATGTATACTAACATAGGCGATACTTCATCTTACTATACACATACAATGTATACTAACATAGGCGATACTTCATCTTACTATACACATACAATGTATACTAACATAGGCGATACTTCATCTTACTATACACATACAATGTATACTAACATAGTTGATACTTCAGTTTACTATACACATACAATGTATACTAACATAGGCAATACTTCAGTTTACTATACACATACAATGTATACTAACATAGGCAATACTTCAGTTTACTATACACATACAATGTATACTAACATAGGCGATACTTCATCTTACTATACACATACAATGTATACTAACATAGCGATACTTCATCTTACTATACACATACAATGTATACTAACATAGGCAATACTTCAGTTTACTATACACATACAATGTATACTAACATAGGCAATACTTCAGTTTACTATACACATACAATGTATACTAACATAGGCAATACTTCAGTTTACTATACACATACAATGTATACTAACATAGGCGATACTTCATCCTACTATACACATACAATGTATACCAACATAGACGATACTTCATCTTACTATACACATACAATGTATACTAACATAGGCAATACTTCAGTTTACTATACACATACAATGTATACTAACATAGGCGATACTTCATCTTACTATACACATACAATGTATACTAACATAGGCGATACTTCAGTTTACTATACACATACAATGTATACTAACATAGGCAATACTTCATCTTACTATACACATACAATGTATACTAACATAGGCGATACTTCAGTTTACTATAGACATACAATGTATACTAACATAGGCGATACTTCATCTTACTATACACATACAATGTATACTAACATAGGCAATACTTCATCTTACTATACACATACAATGTATACTAACATAGGCGATACTTCATCTTACTATACACATACAATGTATACTAACATAGGCGATACTTCAGTTTACTATACACATACAATGTATACTAACATAGGCGATACTTCATCTTACTATACACATACAATGTATACTAACATAGGCAATACTTCATCTTACTATACACATACAATGTATACTAACATAGGCAATACTTCATCTTACTATACACATACAATGTATACTAACATAGGCGATACTTCATCTTACTATACACATACAATGTATACTAACATAGGCGATACTTCAGTTTACTATACACATACAATGTATACTAACATAGGCGATACTTCATCTTACTATACACATACAATGTATACTAACATAGGCGATACTTCATCTTACTATACACATACAATGTATACTAACATAGGCAATACTTCAGCTTACTATACACATACAATGTATACTAACATAGGCGATACTTCAGTTTACTATACACATACAATGTATACTAACATAGGCAATACTTCATCTTACTATACACATACAATGTATACTAACATAGGCGATACTTCATCTTACTATACACATACAATGTATACTAACATAGGCAATACTTCATCTTACTATACACATACAATGTATACTAACATAGGCGATACTTCATCTTACTATACACATACAATGTATACTAACATAGGCAATACTTCATCTTACTATACACATACAATGTATACTAACATAGGCGATACTTCATCTTACTATACACATACAATGTATACTAACATAGGCGATACTTCATCTTACTATACACATACAATGTATACTAACATAGGCAATACTTCATCTTACTATACACATACAATGTATACTAACATAGGCGATACTTCATCTTACTATACACATACAATGTATACTAACATAGGCGATACTTCATCTTACTATACACATACAATGTATACTAACATAGGCGATACTTCATCTTACTATACACATACAATGTATACTAACATAGGCGATACTTCAGTTTACTATACACATACAATGTATACTAACATAGGCAATACTTCAGTTTACTATACACATACAATGTATACTAACATAGGCAATACTTCAGTTTACTATACACATACAATGTATACTAACATAGGCGATACTTCATCTTACTATACACATACAATGTATACTAACATAGGCGATACTTCATCTTACTATACACATACAATGTATACTAACATAGGCAATACTTCAGTTTACTATACACATACAATGTATACTAACATAGGCGATACTTCATTTTACTATACACATACAATGTATACTAACATAGGCGATACTTCAGTTTACTATACACATACAATGTATACTAACATAGGCGATACTTCAGTTTACTATACACATACAATGTATACTAACATAGGCGATACTTCAGTTTACTATACACATACAATGTATACTAACATAGGCGATACTTCATTTTACTATACACATACAATGTATACTAACATAGGCGATACTTCATCTTACTATACACATACAATGTATACTAACATAGGCGATACTTCAGTTTACTATACACATACAATGTATACTAACATAGGCGATACTTCATTTTACTATACACATACAATGTATACTAACATAGGCGATACTTCAGTTTACTATACACATACAATGTATACTAACATAGGCGATACTTCAGTTTACTATACACATACAATGTATACTAACATAGGCGATACTTCATCTTACTATACACATACAATGTATACTAACATAGGCGATACTTCATCTTACTATACACATACAATGTATACTAACATAGGCAATACTTCATCTTACTATACACATACAATGTATACTAACATAGGCGATACTTCATCTTACTATACACATACAATGTATACTAACATAGGCAATACTTCATCTTACTATACACATACAATGTATACTAACATAGGCGATACTTCATCTTACTATACACATACAATGTATACTAACATAGGCGATACTTCATCTTACTATACACATACAATGTATACTAACATAGGCGATACTTCATCTTACTATACACATACAATGTATACTAACATAGGCGATACTTCATCTTACTATACACATACAATGTATACTAACATAGGCGATACTTCATCTTACTATACACATACAATGTATACTAACATAGGCGATACTTCAGTTTACTATACACATACAATGTATACTAACATAGGCGATACTTCATCTTACTATACACATACAATGTATACTAACATAGGCAATACTTCATCTTACTATACACATACAATGTATACTAACATAGGCGATACTTCATCTTACTATACACATACAATGTATACTAACATAGGCGATACTTCATCTTACTATACACATACAATGTATACTAACATAGGCGATACTTCAGTTTACTATACACATACAATGTATACTAACATAGGCGATACTTCATCTTACTATACACATACAATGTATACTAACATAGGCAATACTTCATCTTACTATACACATACAATGTATACTAACATAGGCGATACTTCATCTTACTATACACATACAATGTATACTAACATAGGCGATACTTCATCTTACTATACACATACAATGTATACTAACATAGGCGATACTTCATTTACTATACACATACAATGTATACTAACATAGGCGATACTTCATCTTACTATACACATACAATGTATACTAACATAGGCGATACTTCATCTTACTATACACATACAATGTATACTAACATAGGCAATACTTCAGCTTACTTAATACACATACAATGTATACTAACATAGGCGATACTTCAGTTTACTATACACATACAATGTATACTAACATAGGCGATACTTCATCTTACTATACACATACAATGTATACTAACATAGGCGATACTTCATCTTACTATACACATACAATGTATACTAACATAGGCGATACTTCATCTTACTATACACATACAATGTATACTAACATAGGCGATACTTCATCTTACTATACACATACAATGTATACTAACATAGGCGATACTTCATCTTACTATACACATACAATGTATACTAACATAGGCGATACTTCATCTTACTATACACATACAATGTATACTAACATAGGCGATACTTCATCTTACTATACACATACAATGTATACTAACATAGGCGATACTTCATCTTACTATACACATACAATGTATACTAACATAGGCGATACTTCAGTTTACTATACACATACAATGTATACTAACAACATAGGCGATACTTCATCTTACTATACACATACAATGTATACTAACATAGGCGATACTTCAGTTTACTATACACATACAATGTATACTAACATAGGCGATACTTCAGTTTACTATAGACATACAATGTATACTAACATAGGCGATACTTCATCTTACTATACACATACAATGTATACTAACATAGGCAATACTTCATCTTACTATACACATACAATGTATACTAACATAGACGATACTTCATCTTACTATACACATACAATGTATACTAACATAGGCAATACTTCATCTTACTATACACATACAATGTATACTAACATAGGCGATACTTCATCTTACTATACACATACAATGTATACTAACATAGGCGATACTTCATCTTACTATACACATACAATGTATACTAACATAGGCAATACTTCATCTTACTATACACATACAATGTATACTAACATAGGCGATACTTCATCTTACTATACACATACAATGTATACTAACATAGGCAATACTTCATCTTACTATACACATACAATGTATACTAACATAGGCGATACTTCATCTTACTATACACATACAATGTATACTAACATAGGCGATACTTCATTTTACTATACACATACAATGTATACTAACATAGGCGATACTTCATCTTACTATACACATACAATGTATACTAACATAGGCGATACTTCATCTTACTATACACATACAATGTATACTAACATAGGCGATACTTCAGTTTACTATACACATACAATGTATACTAACAACATAGGCGATACTTCATCTTACTATACACATACAATGTATACTAACATAGGCGATACTTCATCTTACTATACACATACAATGTATACTAACATAGGCGATACTTCATCTTACTATACACATACAATGTATACTAACATAGGCGATACTTCAGTTTACTATACACATACAATGTATACTAACATAGGCAATACTTCAGTTTACTATACACATACAATGTATACTAACATAGGCGATACTTCATCTTACTATACACATACAATGTATACTAACATAGGCGATACTTCATCTTACTATACACATACAATGTATACTAACATAGGCGATACTTCAGTTTACTATACACATACAATGTATACTAACATAGGCGATACTTCAGTTTACTATACACATACAATGTATACTAACATAGGCGATACTTCATCTTACTATACACATACAATGTATACTAACATAGGCAATACTTCATCTTACTATACACATACAATGTATACTAACATAGGCAATACTTCATCTTACTATACACATACAATGTATACTAACATAGGCGATACGTCATCTTACTATACACATACAATGTATACTAACATAGGCAATACTTCATCTTACTATACACATACAATGTATACTAACATAGGCGATACTTCAGTTACTATACACATACAATGTATACTAACATAGGCGATACTTCATCTTACTATACACATACAATGTATACTAACATAGGCGATACTTCATCTTACTATACACATACAATGTATACTAACATAGGCGATACTTCAGTTTACTATACACATACAATGTATACTAACATAGGCAATACTTCAGTTTACTATATACATACAATGTATACTAACATAGGCGATACCTCATCTTACTATACACATACAATGTATACTAACATAGGCGATACTTCATCTTACTATACAACAGTAAACAAAACCAGAACATTTCTAACTTTGGACTGTCACAAACTCTTTGTCTGTAGCGAACACCAGTTCCACACGTGCGACTACACGAGGTCATCGATCCCCACTCGGACCAGCTTCCGGCGACCTTGGTGAACAATGAGAGATGAAGTCCAGTGTCAGTCCATCCGATACATTCATATCCACTGCCCACTATTTGCGATGAACACACCTTAAATGGAACAGTAACAGAATCTTAACTTTCAGATTTTATTAAATTTATTTTTCAAACAAGTTATCTGCCCTACATCGGTGTAGGTTCGAATCCCACTGGGAGTGTCGACTTATTTCAAATGAGTAAACTATCCAGTTGACTTGAGGTAGATCGGTGGATATATCCGGGTGCATCCACCAATAGTAACACGAGAATCGTCATTTGACCTATCGTGGTGCGACTTTCAGCTTCAAAAACAAACATCAAACCGGTAGCAAGTAATTTACGTTCGTGCACAAATATCAACGGACCAACCCACACCCCAAGCACCCCGATACAACACATTGTATTCACATTGGAAAGTAGATACAGCGGCCAATGAACATCGATTGAACAAAAACTACAGGTTAGTTGCAGTTGTTTCAATAGTATTTTATGTTTCATTGCATTTATTTTCACAGTAAAGAGCTGGTGCATCGCACAGGGATTCGGCACGTTTGGGGGTACTAGTATATATATTTAAGTACAGGGATACTATTCTGTGGGCCGTCAGATTTCGCATCGATCAGTAAAATGGCCCTATCTGAGACAATTTTGTACAAAGCTGTCCAAATATAACGCCTATCCCGAGTCTTTATATTGTTCTTCAAATAAAACACAACTTTAAGCTGCATGCATGTATACTTTGCAAACAATTGCCACAAACATTGGCCATAGCAGGTCACATTTCCGTACTAGGACACGGGTTCTGTCAGCAAAAAAAAAAAATCTTCGTCGGGAGAGTTTTAACTGTGAATAACATTATCAATAAAATGTGTTTCCACTAACGTGTAGGTTTATTCGGCAAAAATGTACGTCAAAAAGAGATTTCGTAGCATTTTCAATTTGTTTTGAAAAATTCTAAAGCGGCGCAATTCGCGTTGAAACGAGCGTTCTGATTGGATTATTAGAATGTAACAAGATGTTTTTTTATATATGAAGAATAATCATAACCCAATCAGAACGCTCGTTTCAACGCGAATTGCGCCGCTTTAGAATTTTTCAAAACAAATTGAAAATGCTACGAAATCTCTTTTTGACGTACATTTTTGCCGAATAAACCTACACGTTAGTGGAAACACATTTTATTGATAATGTTATTCACAGTTAAAACTCTCCCGACGAAGATTTTTTTTTTTTGCTGACAGAACCCGTGTCCTAGTACGGAAATGTGACCTGCTATGGCCAATGTTTGTGGCAATTGTTTGCAAAGTATACATGCATGCAGCTTAAAGTTGTGTTTTATTTGAAGAACAATATAAAGACTCGGGATAGGCGTTATATTTGGACAGCTTTGTACAAAATTGTCTCAGATAGGGCCATTTTACTGATCGATGCGAAATCTGACGACCCACAGAGTAGAATCCCTGTACTTAAATATATATACTAGTACCCCCAAACGTGCCGAATCCATGTGGTGCATCGCAATAGATAGGACGAACAATATAATTATCATTAACCCTTTCAACACCACATACCTCTAAATTGGCTTACAAAAAAGTGTAGATCCAGATGAACCGTCTCGTGACGAGCCATCTCATCAGGATCTGCACTTTTTTCAAGTAATATAACTATTTTTAGAAATAAAATTACCCATTTTGATAAATGAACTGATCCAAATGTAATTTTGTTATTAATTTATTGGTCTAAAAATATCATGGACCAGTCCATGTCAGTTACTTGGTGTTGAATGGGTTAATGACCTTGATTTATGATTGAATGTATATGGTATTCCTCGTGTTTATTTCATTGTCATCTTGTTGCGTCATTGTATGATATCTATGTTTATGCTTGTATTTTCACATGGGCCGCTGGCTTACTGAATTTGAAAACACTATCTATCTGTATCTATCATTAACTATCTATCTATATAATTATATCATAAATGGTAAGCGGATGAAAGCGTATAAGTGGTCATTCGTGTGGGCGGAAACTGGATTACCCGGATAAAACCCACCTGTCCGATCTGGCGACCACCGTACCATCTCACATACTTCCCGGTGCGAGGTTCGAACCTCAGATGTATTGGTGAGAAACGAGAGTGCTAACCACTACGCTAATCGGAGAGCCTATTTCTGTATTTGAATTTCTACTACACGAATACAGGATTTTACGATTTCAGCTTCATGAACTCCGTGAAGTTGAAATCGTGATTTAGTGAAGTTAGAAATCGTGAAGTCATGAAGTTGAAATAGCGATGGTCATTACGGGTGTTTCGTATTACCATTTCGTTGCCGCAGTAACTGCCATCTGTGGGCGTGGCATGTATGAAGCTGACACCATACTGCACGGAACTCGTGTCCATGTTGATGCACGAGTAGGAAGAACATTTCACCTGTAAGAAAACGACATTTGACAGAGTATTCTTTATTATTGCATATATACGGTAGCACAGACACACTAAAGCATACAACAGTAACTTACGCCCACATATGTGAATTTTCACCAACACGCTAGTGTACGTTGACATAAGTTAGAGGTAGGTTTGGTATAAGTTATATATATATACGTTAAGAGCACGCTGGTATAAGCTGACATGCGTTGTTGTTCACAAAGGCCGAAATAATGTGTTGTGCAAGCACAACAATATGGGGTGTATGCCACCATCTTCAAATGTTAGACATACGTTAGACATATGTAGGTCCTCTTAAGTTGTTTTCTCTGTTTTTATCGTTGATTCATTTGCACAACATGCTATCAATTTTCTCATATTATAATTATTATGTTACTATCATATTATCTCGACCGATGGGTAAAACATACGTAAATAATTGTTATCAATTAGCTAAAACAATTTGGATAAAATCACATTTATCATAACGCAACATATGGTTAGGGAACAACTATAAAAACGTAGGATGCCAACTAAAAGGACCGGATAGTATAATCGACATTGCACATGTAACAAGGTATTCTCGTCACATAACCGTAGTAGAAATGGTAAACATATATTTATATATATGCAGTCTTAGATATCTTAGAAGTTCACATGCACCGGGTATGGTATTCACCCGGTCTACCCCCGACTATCGGTGGCACACATTCTTGTGTGAGCGACAGTCGGAGATATGAAAACAGAACACACATTGAGATTACAGCAGCCCTCATAGCCCTCTAAACATCTAGTTATAATAATTACGATAGGCAAAACCAGCATTTTTAGATGATGTCTATTTTAATCGTCTTAATCGTCCAAATGCATTTATGCGGTGGCGACTTTGCATTTAGGGATAAATCGGACTTTATCTGCCAAGGGAGGTAATAGAAAAGCCAGTGAAGTCCCTCATTGCTTGCACACTCAAATATTAATATAAAGTAATGTTATATAAACAATAATCATAATATACATCATACTTTATTGTTAGGATTTTTCTTAAACCTGTATCCAGCTCCATTGTTAAAACCACATATTTCGTCATCAGAATACACCATTCCTGAATAAAGCGTACATGTTTGGTTTAACCCATTCAACACCAAGTAACTGACATGGACTGGTCCATGATATTGTTAGACCAATAAATGAATCAGAAGATTACATTTGGACCAGTTCATTTATCAAAATGGGTAATTTTGTCTAAAAATAGTAATATTACTGGCAAAAAGTGCAGATCCTGATGAGACGGCTCGTTACGAGCCGGCTCATCTGGATCTACACTTTTTGTAAGCCTATTTAGAGGTCTGTGGTGTTGAAAGGGTTAATCCTATTTATTCGATATTATATACCATAATTTACTACAAATAATTATGTACACAATAAATACAAGTGGACTGAAATGAAAGCTAAAAGCTTATTAAATTTCTCTCCACTGCATACTTGAAATCGGTATAAGGTATTGCGATATTTATATATATGATTGACGAAAGTACAAATATAAATGTAATAATGGTAAGCTTAGCATTAGTAGCTGATAGCAAGCAACCAAAAGACACTCGAAATATTTAATTTATGTAATTATATTTCTACATTCGTGGAAGTCGTGACAGCGTAGTGGTAGCGCATTCGCTTCAGCTGCGAAAGGCCCGGGGTTCGAGCCCGGCTGGAGCCTTATGCAAGGCATTTAAATTCCACATTGACTCTTCTCTCTTCATCGTGGCGATGGATTCCACCAGGAATGAGTTCTCGAGAGTGATTAATATATGTTGTAAGAACTTGTTTCTCAATCGAGCTAAAATAAATTTAACTAAACTGTTCAAATTCACAATATTTTGAAGCATAGTATATATACAGAGTACATACCTGGCCACGCCTCTGGGATATTTATTTTGTTTTCAACATTTACGTTGGTTGTATAAACACAGCTTGCTGATGTCTGGCTGTAAATTAAATACGTTGAGTGTTTTATTAAATTTTAATGGATATACCTAACATTTACTTTAAAGATATGTTCACGGAAGCCATATTATAAGTTGTACTTTAACGGTAGGTTAACGGCAGCAATATTACAAGTTGTAGATATGGACTGTTACATTTAGCCTACTTTAAAGGTAGGTCAACGACATCCATATTACAAGTTATAGTAATGGACTGTAATATTTACTTTAAAGGTAGGTTAACGACATCCATATGACAAGTTGTAGATATGGACTGTAATATTTACTTTAAAAGTAGGTCAACGACATCCATATTACAAGTTTTAGATATGGACTGTAATGTTTACTTTAAAAGTAGGTCAACGACATCCATATTACAAGTTTTAGATATGGACTGTAATGTTTACTTTAAAGGTAGGTTCACGGCAGCCATATTACAAGTTGTAGATATGGACTGTAATGTTTACTTTAAAGGTAGGTTCACGGCAGCCATATTACAAGTTGTAGATTTGGACTGTAACATTTACTTTAAAGGTAGGTTCACGGCAGCAATGTTACAAGTTGTAGATTTGGACTGTAACATTTACTTTAAAGGTAGGTTCACGGCAGCAATGTTACAAGTTGTAGGTATAAACTGTTACATTTACTTTAAAGGTAGGTTCACAGCAGCCATATCACAAGTTGTAGATTTGGACTGTAATGTTTACTTAAAGGTAGGTTCACGGCAGCAATGTTACAAGTTGTAGATTTGGACTGTAACATTTACTTTAAAGGTAGGTTCACGGCAGCAATGTTACAGTTGTAGGTATAAAACTGTTACATTTACTTTAGGTAGGTTCACAGCAGCCATATTACAAGTTGTAGATTTGGACTGTAATGTTTACTTTAAAGGTAGGTTCACGGCAGCAATGTTACAAGTTGTAGATTTGGACTGTACATTTACTTTAAGGTAGGTTCACAGCAGCAATGTTACAAGTTGTAGATTTGGACTGTAACATTTACTTTAAAGGTAGGTTCACGGCAGCAATGTTACAGTTGTAGGTATAAACTGTTACATTTACTTTAAAGGTAGGTTCACAGAAGCCATATTACAAGTTGTAGATTTGGACTGTAATGTTTACTTTAAAGGTAGGTTCACGGCAGCAATGTTACAAGTTGTAGATTTGGACTGTAACATTTACTTTAAAGGTAGGTTCACGGCAGCAATGTTACAAGTTGTAGGTATAAACTGTTACATTTACTTTAAAGGTAGGTTCACAGCAGCCATATTACAAGTTGTAGATTTGGACTGTAATGTTTACTTTAAAGGTAGGTTCACGGCAGCAATGTTACAAGTTGTAGATTTGGACTGTAACATTTACTTTAAAGGTAGGTTCACGGCAGCAATGTTACAAGTTGTAGGTATAAACTGTTACATTTACTTTAAAGGTAGGTTCACAGCAGCCATATTACAAGTTGTAGATTTGGACTGTAATGTTTACTTTAAAGGTAGGTTCACGGCAGCAATGTTACAAGTTGTAGATTTGGACTGTAACATTTACTTTAAAGGTAGGTTCACGGCAGCAATGTTACAAGTTGTAGGTATAAACTGTTACATTTACTTTAAAGGTAGGTTCACAGCAGCCACATTACAAGTTGTAGATTTGGACTGTAATATTTACTTTAAAGGTAGGTTCTCCACAGAAAGTTGTATATATGGGCTGTAACATTTACTTTAAAGGTACGTTCATGGAAGGGAAGCCATATTACAAGATATGTTGAAGATATAGACTGTAACAATTACTTTAATAGTAGAGTTAGGGCAGCCACACTACAAGTGCTCCAATTTGAGGTTTTAAGTCCCATGATACCATTTCTTGGATACGGACAACCCACATCGCCATCATGACGCATACCCATACTACAATGAAACAATAATAATAATAAATACTTTAATTAACGAGATAACTAATTTTAACAAATAAGTCAATCTACAATGAAACATGTAAACAAGCTGCACGAACTAAATACTGTATACATGTATAATTATTATTGTTCATTATGTTAACGGTCTGCTCTTACAGACAGATCTGTAGTCCAGTGGTAACACGCTGGAATGGTAATCCAGGGATCGCAGCTTCGATCCCCTGTCTGACCCTAATAAAATTAACAGTCTTTCAGATGGGACGTTATACCGAGGTCTTGTGTCGGTGCTGTACACCGTGCACGTAAAAGAACCAGAGGAGACTCCGGAATGGGTCTCTGTCTGTATCATTGTACTATCCTCCAAAAATCTAAAATGACTAATCTCTTCAAGAGGCGTCGCCCATATGGGCAGCCGGTAGCGACGCTAAATAAACGTAAAACACACGGTCTGCTCTTTGCACCACCTGCTATATAAAGCCTTTAAATGTGGAACAGAATGTGTTTTTTGAAGTCATAAGGGAGGGAATTTCACTAGGATGACCCTGCATATATGAACGATTGCCTAAAAAGTTCACTGTTTGGATAAGGAAGGTAAAGTTGGAGATTGGAGAATGATCACAATATAGCAATATTAGCTCAATATTTTATAACATTCTTTAGTTTAATCATATTTTATTGAATTCATCATGATATAATATACAACACAATGTTACAAAAAGATAGCATGATAATACAAATGGTTTCGACCACAAGTTTTAACATCATTAGAAAACGTCCTGCACCAGAACGTCAC
Source organism: Archivesica marissinica (assembly GCA_014843695.1). Lineage (NCBI taxonomy): Eukaryota > Metazoa > Mollusca > Bivalvia > Venerida > Vesicomyidae > Archivesica > Archivesica marissinica. Next base: position 39,675,271 of record CM026389.1, on the reverse strand, counting down.
ATGTATGCAGAATTAAACAAGTGACAAGAATAAATGAAAAAACTAAAAAAAGGCATAAATTAAACGAAAGCATTAACTATTTTAGTACGTAACATGTGCGTAACACGTCACCCACACACATTATTGTTATAATCTTCATAATTTGTCTACTTGTCTATTTATCAAGGAATGTAAAACTAAGTCTAAAACGTGTTCACCTGTGGCCTAGCTCGTGTGCAGTTATCATGTATTCGTTGAAACGTGTATCAGTCGACACAGCACATTTTTGTCCAGTCTTACAAATCTTTCCTGTGTACGCTTTACCTGCTACATCTGTATGTGGAATTCTAAAAATAGAAGTACATACTCCATGTTCCAATCTTCCGCCATACATTAAATAAAGTCATTACTATTGTCATCAGTATGGTTAGTATTAAGAATGTATGTCTCTCCCATAATTGGTCGTTGAGATTAATGTCCGTCACCATATTACCATACATGTTTCACTTTTTAATGTTTTGTATTGATGCTTTGTTGAGATTAGTGTCCGTCACCATATTACCATACATGTTTCACTCTGTAATGTTTTGTATTGATGCCTTGTTGAGATTGGTGTCCGTCACCATATTACCACACATGTTTCACTTTGTAATGTTTTGTATTGATGGTTTGTTGAGATTAGTGTCCGTCACCATATTACCATACACGTTTCACTTTGTAATGTTTTGTATTGATGCTTTGTTGAGATTGGTGTCCGTCACCATATTACCATACATGTTTCACTTTGTAATGTTTTGTATTGATGCTTTGTTGAGATTGGTGTCCGTCACCATATTACCATACATGTTTCACTTTGTAATGTTTTGTATTGATGCTTTGTTGAGATTAGTGTCCGTCACAATATTACCATACATGTTTCACTTTGTAATGTTTTGTATTGATGCTTTGTTGAGATTAATGTCCGTCACCATATTACCATACATGTTTCACTTTGTAATGATTTGTATTGATGCTTTGTTCATGTGCCAGACATGGCTTATTACGAAATAAAGATATATCATATATACATATAGATATATCATATATACATATAGATATATCATATATCATTATAGGCTAAGAAGAAACAGTGGAACCTCCGTTGTACTACAGGAGCTTGCACTTGCATACAGCACCAACATAAGAAGATCAAGAAGAGCCTTGAACCTCTATGAAAGATCTCTCCAGCTTCTACATGTTTCATATATAGTTGGTGGTCTAGGATGGAGGTACAAGGTGTTCAGGGAACTATGGATACTGTATAACCCTACAAGCTCCAGTGGTTGTAAAATGGATACGATGTTCGCCTAGAAACAGAGGGGCCTGGCTAGGACAAGGACCATGGTGTCTTTCAAGCAAGACATTCTTTACATCTACACCGCCGTTGAGGAAGATGACTTAAATAAGATTCTATTAGGCTTTCGTTCTTATCTTTTATAATTGTAACGTTATTCCCAGAATGCAGTATTCGATGGATGTCCGATTAGCGCAGTGGTTAGCGCGCTTCTCACCAATGCAACCCGGGTTCGATCCTCGGACAGGGAAGAATGTGAGATGGTACAGTGGTCGCCAGATCGGACAGGTGGGTTTTCTCCGGGTACTCCGGTTTCCTCCCACACGAATGACCACATATACGCTTTCATCCGAGCCAAGGAGAGTGATTAATATAAGTTGTTAGAATTTGCTTCGCAATCGTTATAAAATAAATAAAGTTTAAACTTTTAGTATTCGATGACAGATTACAAATGGTTTATGCAACAATTTCCCTCAGTTATAGATATAACATTGTTCTTCTCAGGCGCATACTATTCCAAGGTCTCTGTCCAATCTGTCTCTGTTCGTCTTTATTTAAGTCGCATCCATGTACATACATATAATACAAACTCAAATTTAAGAAAGCATCTTAAAAGAAAATTCTGAATAGAATTAAAATAAAGATAATAATACTAATTATTGCAACAAATCATATTGCAGACAGATCTGTAGTCCAGTGGTAACACGATGGACTGGTAATCCACGGATCTCTTGGGGACGTTAAACCGAGGGCTCGTGTCGGTGCTTTACACCGTTCACGTAAAAGAACCAGGAGATTCTGGAATGGGTCTCTGTCTGTATCATTGCACTATCCTCCAACAATCTAAAATGACTAATCTCTTCAGGAGGCGTCGCTCATATGGGCAACCGGTAGCGACGATAAATAAACGTAAAACACGCACACAAATCATATCTTGTTTTAGAACAAATTTATCATTATATAATGTTTGTGTTATATATACCACATTCTAAAGTAACCACCTATTTATAATATAAAGCCAAGAAACAATTGCTAATTTCAATTTAAATACTATTTAAAACAAAAGGGCACTGAACAATGAAATAAAAAACAAGCACTTTATGTATTCATTTGGTGCTTTAATATTTGAAAATAATGTTCAAAGACTTACACATAACATTTTAGATTAACTGACTGTTCTAGATTGCACCTGTCAATCATAATCTTGACTGATTGTTCGGCAGTTAATCTAAAATGTTATGTCCACGTTTTTGAAGTTACAAGGTGTGTCATTCGTGTTTTGTTTGCAGAACTTGTAGAAACTGTTGTTGTCTGTAGGATATTAGAACACGAGTGGGTTTGTGATGGATATATACCCAGTAAACAAATGCATGCTGTTGTTGTCTGTAGGATATTAGAACACGAGTGGGTTTGTGATGGATATATACCCAGTAAACAGATGCATGCTGTTGTTGTCTGTAGGATATTAGAACACGAGTGGGTTTGTCATGGATATATACCCAGTAAACAGATGCATGCTGTTGTTGTCTGTAGGATATTAGAACACGAGTGGGTTTGTGATGGATATATACCCAGTAAACAGATGAATGCTGTTGTTGTCTGTAGGATATTAGAACACGAGTGGGTTTGTCATGGATATATACCCAGTAAACAGATGAATGCTGTTGTTGTCTGTAGGATATTAGAACACGAGTGGGTTTGTGGTGGATATATACCCAGTAAACAGATGAATGCTGTTGTTGTCTGTAGGATATTAGATCACGAGTGGGTTTGTGATGGATATATACCCAGTAAACAGATGAATGCTGTTGTTGTCTGTAGGATATTAGAACACGAGTGGGTTTGTGATGGATATATATACCCTGTAAACAGATGAATGCTGTTGTTGTCTGTAGGATATTAGAACACGAGTGGGTTTGTGATGGATATATATACCCTGTAAACAGATGAATGCTATCATAGTTTGTCCACAACCCTCGGGATTTTGCTCCAAAGCAAACACGATATAATACTGTATTTAAGTCAGTAGACGGTGTGTACCAAGCCTGAAATACATAACAACATCATGTGTAATACAACAAGGAAGTTCAGTTGGTAGGTGGTGCGTCATTACAACCCAAGGAAGCTGAGTGAATTTCACTCGTAACTATTTTGCATTAATACAGAGCAAGTTCTGTTCGAAAATCCGTATAGGTTAACACAGGCTTCCGGTGCATACTCTGGACCCCGCTCCCACCATACCCACTGCACCCACCATACCCACTGTACCAATCATACCCACTGCACCAACCATACCAACTGTACTCACCATACCCACTGCACCCACCATACCCACTGCACCCACCATATCCACTGTACTCACCATATCCACTGCACCCACCATACCCACTGCATCCACCATACCCACTACACTCACCATACCCACTGTACCCACCATACCCACTGTACTCACCATACCCACTGCCACTACACCCACCATACCCACTGCATCCACCATACCCACTGCACCCACCATATCCACTGCACCACCATACCCACTGCATCCACCATACCCCACTGCACCACCATACCCACTCACCCACCATACCCACCATACCCACAGTACCCACCATACCCACTGCACCCACCATACCCACTGCACCCCCATACCCACTGCACCCACCATACCCACTGCACCCACCATACCAACTGTACCCACTGCACCAACCATACCCACTGTACCCACTGCACCAACCATACCCACTGCACCCACCATACCCACTGTACACATTGCACCAACCATACCCACTGTACCCACTGCACCAACCATACCCACTGTACCCACTGTACCCACCATACCCACTGTACCCAATCCACCAACCATACCCACTGTACCCACTGCACCCACCATACCCACTGTACCCACTGCACCAACCATACCCACTGTACCCACTGTACCCACTGCACCAACTATACCCACTGTACCCACTGTACCCACTGCACCCACCATACCAACTACACCCACCATACCCACTGAACCCACTGCACCAACCATACCCACCATACCCACTGTACCCACTGCACCCACCATACCCACTGTACCCACTGCACCAACCATGCCCACTGTACCCACATATCCACTGCACCCACAATACCCACTGTATCCACTGTACCCACTGCACCCACCATAC
>CM026389.1:39598523-39669789 GCA_014843695.1 Archivesica marissinica | reverse complement strand
CTGTACCCACCATATCCACTGTACCAACCATACCCACTGCACCCACCATACCCACTGGACACACCATACCCACTGCACACACCATATCCACTGTACCCACCATATCCACTGTACCAACCATACCCACTGGACACACCATACCCACTGCACACACCATACCCACTGCACACACCATACCCACTGCACCCACCATACCCACTGTACCCACCATACCCACCATACCCACTGCATCCACCATACCCACTGCATCCACCATACCCATTGCTCCACCATACCCACTGACCCACCATACCCACTGTACCCACATACCACTGCACCACATACCCACTGCATCCACCATACCCACTGCACCCACCATCCACTGCACCCACCATACCCACTACACCACCACAACCACTCACCCACCCCACCCCTGCACCCACCCACCCCCCTGCATCCCCACACCCACTGCACCCACCATACCCACTGCACCCACAAACCACTGCACCCACCATACCCACTGCACCCACCATACCCACTGCACCCACCATACCCACTGCACCCACCATACCCACTGCACCCACCATACCCACTGCACCCACCATACCCACTGCATCCACCATACCCACTGCACCCACCATACCCACTGCACCCACCATACCCACTGCACCCACCATACCCACTGCACCCACCATACCCACTGCACCCACCATACCCACTGCACCCACCATACCACTGCACCCACCATACCCACTGCATCCACCATACCACTGCACCCACCATACCCACTGCCCCACCATACCCACTGCACCCACCATACCCACTGCACCACCATATCCACTGCACCCACCATACCCACCATACCCACTGCACCCACCATACCCACTGCATCCACCATACCCACTGCACCCACCATACCCACTGCACCCACCATACCCACTGCACCACCAACCACTGCACCCCCATACCCACTGCACCCACCATACCCACTGCACCCACCATATCCACTGCAACCCAACCACTGCACCCACCATACCCACTGCACCCACCATACCACTGCACCCACCATACCCACTGCACCCCCATACCCACTGCACCCACCATACCACTGCACCCACCATATCCACTGCACCCAACCCACTACCCACTGCACCCACCATACCCACTGCACCCACCATACCCACTGCACCCACCATACCCATTGCACTCGCCATATCCACTGCACCCACCATACCCACTACACCCACCACACCCACTGCATCCACCATACCCACTGCAACCACCATACCCACTGAACCCACCATATCCACTGCACCCACCATACCCACTGCATCCACCATACCCACTATATCCACTGCATCCACCATACCCACTGCATCCACCATACCCACTGCACCCACCATACCCACTGCATCCACCATACCCACTGCACCCACCATACCCACTGCATCCACCATACCCACTGCACCCACCATGCCCACTGCACCCACCATACCCACTGCACCACCATACCCACTGCACCCACCTACCCACTGCACACACCATACCCACTGCACACACCATACCCACTGCACACACCATACCACTGCACCCACCATACCCACTGCATCCACCACCCCACTGCACACACCATACCCACTACCCAACCACATCCACTGCACCCACCATACCCACTGCACCCACCATACCCACTGTACCCACCATATCCACTGCACCAACCATACCACTGCACACACCATACCCACTGCACCCACCATACCAACTACACCAACCACATCCACTGCACTCACCATACCACTGCACCCACCATACCCACTGCACCCACCATACCCACACACCAACCACATCCACTGCACCCACCATACCACTGCACCCCCATATCCACTGCACCCAACATACACACTGACCCACTATGCCCACTGCACCACCATACCCACCGCACCCACCATACCCACTGCACCCACCATACCCACTACACCAACCACATCCACCATATCCACCATGCCCACTGCACCCACCATACGCACTGCACCCAACATACACACTGCACCCACCATACCCACTGCACCCACCATATCCACTGCACCCAACATACACACTGTACCCACTATGCCCATTGCACCCACCATACCCACCGCACCCACCATACCCACCGCACTGATGTTATGGTGAGTAGAAGAGGGGACAGGTTTCTGTGCCCACACTGTAAAACCATTGAAGAGTAAGACACGTGTAAATAATTCCTTATAAACAATAATTTCCGACGAGTTGAGCATAATTATATTCCTGGATTGTTGATGCCAATAGAGGTTGTTTATTGGATGGGCGATATGACACAAGACAAGGACAGGGATTCGAATAAGTTACTATGTAACTGTGCTGTTGCAACTATTCCTGTGTTATGTACCATTCTTGAATAAAATAGTGTTTAAACTAATCAAGACAATATTAAACATTTCCATTTTATTGGCCTTAAAGTCTTGGGTATTGTTTGAAGAACTGTGAAATAATACAATTTTACTACAAAACGGGCACTGACTAAGCCACCATGTTCGCTTACATTAGAAACAGGCATGTCTTCTCCTATCTGCGGTTTATAGTAATATGAATAATAATATGAATAATTAAGAAATAATAAGTAACAACCGTGGTATATCGCAGAATAACCCTCGTTTGTCGTTCTTATGCGTAGAAATATATCACCCAGGCCGCATGGTATATCGCAGAATAACCCTCGTTTGTCGTTCTTATGCGTAGAAATATATCACCCAGGCCGCATGGTATATCGCAGAATAACCAGAGTTTGAAGTTCTTATGCGTAGAAATATATCACGATGGCCGAAGGCCTGGGTGATATATTTCTACGCATAAGAACGACACACGAGGGTTATTCTGCGATATACCACGGTTGATACTTATTATTTCGATTCTAACACGACTTACTTCTAATAATTGTAGACGAGAATCAAAGGAGTATTTTCTTCAAACGCCGTGCCACTCCGCTGCATTTGGCTTTCGAAATGTCCTCCCCCGTAAGGGGTGATGACGTTATTTTATATCGAAAATATTAATCTAGTGCATAAATGAACAAAAGTTGTAACTGATCAATAATTTTATTTATTTTATCAAATAAAACTGTACAGAATAGTAACTGAAACGTTACTTAACAGAAAAACAAGACGGACAAGAGATTATCTGATTCTAAAAATAGCTCACTTCCGCGAATTCCCAATTACAAACATCACGTGACTTCCATTCATAAAACTTTACACGCATTGTATAAATGGAATAGCCAAAACACGGTGCGCGCAGCATAGTTCAAGGTAGGTATATCGCAGAATAACCCGAGGTAGATTTTACTCTACAAGGATGCATGTTATTAGCTGGGTCGTGTTAGAATAATTATTATAAAACCTTTATTAAAACGAGAGAACTCATTTGAAAACTTAATCAATTTACCATGAGGCCTTCGCAAAATTAAAACATCAAATAGCATAATGAAACATGTAAACAATGACCAGTAAAACTTCCATAGGAAATAAGATATAAGCTGCAAGAACTAATACATATATACGTTTATACTTATGTTATCGATCTGTTTGTGTGTTTTACGTTTATTTATCGTCGCTACCGGTTGCCCATATGAGCGACGCCTCCTGAAGAGATTAGTCATTTTAGAATGTTGAGGATATTGCAATGATACATCGTATCCTCTGGTTCTTTTATGTGCCCGGCGTACTGCACCGACACGAGACCTCGGTTTAACGTCCCATCTGAAAGACTTAATTTTATTAGGGTCAGACGGGGGATCGAACCTGCGATCCCTGGATTATCAGTCCAGCGTGTTACCACTGGACTACAGATCCGTCTGTATCGATCTGTTCTTTACACCACCTGATATATAAAGCTTTTAATTGTGGAACAGAACGTGCTGTTTTGGTGTGATAAGGGAGGGAATTCCACAAGTGTGACACTGACTATAAGAAAGATTGTCTAAAAACTACAGATCCGTCTGTTATTTAACAGCTGTCTACTGTGCTTTCAAAGTAAAGTAATAACGGTTGTAAACAAACATTCGATACACTATTGCATTATAGGTAAGTCAGGTATAACCTAGCCTGGGTTCCAGTCTGTCGATTTTTCACTTTTTAACTTCTAGCCAAATGACATGTTCAGAAACTCAATACGGCCCAATTAATAGTCTCGGTGTTAAAATATATTTATTTGACTGACCAGGCAAAATAAATCGACGCCTGTTCCAAGGCTAGGTATAACCTATTAAACAATAAATCACAGTACCTGTAAGCTATCGTATATTGCCTTACCTGTACAGTAGTGTAATATTCCAACGGTATTATTACTTTACTTTGAAAGCACAGTATTGTACGTACGCATTTACTTGAGACATCTGCATATTCGGCTGACCTTAGGTCATATACGAAGTTACAATCAGTATAAGGCCGTTCTAACTTAATGTTTTAATCAAATCCGATTGATGGCGCAGCGTTAATGCCACTAATTATGACGGTAGATGTCCCGGGTTCGATCCCCGAAAAGGTTATTTTTATTATTTCTTGATTTTATAAAAATGCTACACATAGCACGAACTCTCGCTTTGCACGATTTTATTAACATTCATTGATTGGCAAGATGCAAGCATCAGATCACTACGTGGAAGTCGTGATAGCGCAGTGGATGCGCGTTCGCTTCAGGTGCGAAAGGTCCGGAGTTCGAACCCCGCTGGAGCCGTTACGAGTGTGCCCTTAGGCAAGGCATTTAAATTCCACGTTTCCTCTTCTCTCTCCCTCGTGGCGATGTATTCCATCAGGAATGAGGTCTCGAGAGTGATTAATATAAGTTGAAATAACTTGTTTCGCAATCGAGCTAAAATAAATTTGTATAAAAAAAACAAAAAACAAAAAAAATCACTACTCCGGAGAAAAGCCGACTGAGTAGTAGTGATTACCCTACATGGCTAGGATACAGAGGATACTGACTCGGCATATGAGTGTGGCAGCTCCACTGACACAGTGAGCGAAGATGGATCGTAATTTTGAAATTGCATGATGCTCGTAAAATTGTATAAGTTGTCAGTGTTGTAGAAAAATAAAATAAAATATCATAAAAATAAGAAATAAAAAATAAGAAATAAAACACATACTAGCATCAAAATGGGAATCGGGAAACATTGATTTAAAATATAAAGTATATAACTGAAATAATTTATAAAAAATATCTATATCATCGTAATAAAAAATCTTTCTTTCTATTTTTGCAACTTCGCAATTTTTAAACAGTGAGGATTCGAATCCACGAGAACTAGATCATTTCATTGAGTTTAGTATCAACCCTTTAGACCGTTCGGCTACCGGCGCTTGCGTTCATTGCATAGATTAAATACATTCATGAAGTTATTTAATTACTTTACCGCTGTAATTGAAGCCTGTAATTTATGATAATGTCTCAAGTAAATGCGTACGTACAATACAGTTCTAATTTATAAATAACAACAGTAATAATAACCGTTTGTAAATCCATCGCGTCACCGTACTATATTTCACTGAACAAATATTCCGCCCTACGTTTTTATCAAAGTACAGCTAAATCACACCCATTCTATTCAAGACTATGATTCACCCATGCCCATTAAGTGTATATAGAAACCCCGTGCAAGTGTAGGTTTCCTTTCATCATACTTTAGTAAATGAATGCAATCACGTGCGAATATTACCCTGTAAAGGAATGCGCAGTAATCCCCACGCACACGATTGACCAAAATAATATGTGACATTATGTCACGCAATAAAGTGCGCTTGGTTTCACATACAAGTGTTATGAACAAACTACATATATGTACAACCATTTGCACCCTTGTACACTTATACAATTACTTTACTATATACATGTTGTTTGTTTTTACGTTTATTTATCGTCGCTACCGGTTGCCCATATGAGCGACGCCTCCTGGAGAGATTAGTTATTTTAGATTGTGGAGGATAGTGCATGATACAGACAGAGACCCATTCCAGAATCTCCTCTGGTTCTTTTACGTGCACGGTGCAAAGCACCGACACGAGACATCGGTTTAACGTCCCATCTGAAAGACTGTTAATTTTATTAGGGTCAGACGGAAGATCGAACCTGCGATCCCTGGATTACCAGTCCAGCGTGTTACCACTGGACTACATATCCGTCTGTAATATACATGTATATGATCCCATGTTATATAAACACCCACATTTAGTATGTATTGATTTTTTGTTTCATAATAATCATGTTTTATGACCCTGATTTCAATAACGCAAAGTTCTGTTCTGTTCGTTTTGAGTTCGAGCATTGGAGGTAAATCTGAATGACTCTTGCAGATAGACAGGTGCTAGGCCATTGAGTGTTTTAAACACTCCCTTTTGAAAGCTAACCCTTTCTGGGAAAGTCATCCAATTGAGAGTTGAGAAAAGTTCGGAAGAAGGAGTGTAAAAGTCTATGTCAAGAATTAGTCTTGCAGCTCGTTTTTTGGAATCTAACAATTTTATCAAATATAACAAGGAATTGCATTTATTGATAGCATTATCAAGTTGAGAGTTCCAATACAGTGTATTGTCTATTGCTATGCCAAGACGCTTAACATTAAAGTTACATAATATTATGTCATTTTAAAAATGAATATTACGAGCATCGGTATAAATATGACTAGCCGTCGGCCTTAGTTTAAACATATTTTATTCGGAATACATATATACATATATAAACACAATTTATTTATACATTTTTTTATACCGTCGGTCTTGAAGAAATATACATAACTTAGGTTATTGTTGCATTGTTGCCATACGATTCAAATCACACCAATTATCAACATTTAGAAAATCATTAGCGCAAGAGAAGTCACTATAGTACAAGCATTCCGTTACATACACAGGGATTCGGCACGTTTGGGGGTACTAGTATATATATTTAAGTATATATACTAGTACCCCCAAACGTGCCGAATCCCTGTGGTTACATATACCATAACAATTATGCAAAAAAATGGGAAAAGCATGAAATGTTGACCAGTTATTCTATAGACATGTGCAATATTCCAGCAATAGAGAACCACTTCATATCTCTCAAAATGGTCGAATGGTGGCCATTTTAAATATGGCCGCCAAGTACATTGATTTTAAATATGATAATTATGCAATGGTATATATAATAATATGAGACATGCATTTATAATTTCTTATTTATTGATATAAATTAGTTGCATATAGTTGAATATATTATTATAATCCCAAATAAGTGCCAAAACATACACAATGGTGGAGTTTTAAACAAAATGGCCGCTGTGAAGCAAGATTGTCCTAAACAGAACATGATTTTATGTGAGATTATGCTTTTTATTCATTTGTTTCCAAAGTGGTGTTCTCTATATGATATATAAGATATGATACGCTTATTAACATATATCATATTACAAATACAAAATCTTTCTGAAACTAATTATTAATAAATGAACATGTATGTGAAACATACTCGTGTATCTCTTGTACTCTTGATCTTGTATTTGAAATCTTATATCTGGATGCTGATCCAAATAAATGCTGTGTTATTTAGAACCTAAGATCATTTTGTAAAGTGGCAACATCCTCCATGGCAGTAATCTGTATGATAATATTATATTGCCTAACCTGTTGCTAACCTAATTATCATTCAGTGGTAGTAAACCTAAATCTACTAGTTCACTCCTCAGCGATGCTGACGTATTTAAGGACTTTGAAGGAGGGAGACTTTAAGGGTTATCAAGAGTCCCTTATGTGCCTCATTGGGTGGTTCTTCGCATTGGACCACCCAAACTATATTAGATGGGCATCTGTCCACACAAGGGACATGAAATTGTTAGAAAGTAGGAATACAGATGTCGCAAAAGAGTTTGCAAATGGAAAGTTTGCTGTAAATAAGTCATTACATGCATTTTCTGCAATCCCTATTGATCAAGCACACGAGCAGAACAACAAGTTGGTTAAGGGTGATGGTGGAGCTGTTGGCCTGCTAGTAAACCCATCACAACTGTTACGATGGATGGTAAGTGGTCCAGAAATAGCACGAGTTGTCCAAGCATTCGAGGCTGAGGTTGATAACATCAAGACTGAGCAGAGAATGGGTCCAAATCTTAAGCACCATGAGCAAAGTGAAAGTGTCCAGAAGCAATTCAAAAAGCAAGTAACTTACATGACACAATTGAAAAGCTAGGTAATCCCTTTCTTGAAATCGCAGGTTCGATCCTCCGTCTGACCATAATAAAATTAACAGTCTTTCAGATGGGACTTTAAACCGAGGTATCCTGTCGGTGCTTTACATCGCGCACGTAAAAGAACCAGAGTGAACTCTGGAATGGGTCTCTGTCTGTATCATTGCACTATCCTCCAAACATCTAAAATGACTAATCTCTTCAGTAGGAGTCGCTGATATAGGCAACCGGTAGCGACGATAAATAAACGTAAAACACACAAAAATTAAATTGTGAACAGACGGATCTGTGGTCCAGTGCTAACATGTTGGACTGGTAATCCAGGGATCGCAGATTCGATCCCCCGTCTGACCCTAATACAATTAACAGTTAGGACTTTAAACCGAGGTATCGTGTCGGTGCTTTACACCGTGCACGTAAAAGAACCAGAGGGGATTCTGGAATGTGTCTCTTTCTGTATCATTGCACTATCCTCCAAACATCTAAAATGACTAATCTCTTCAGTAGGAGTCCCTGATATAGGCAACCGGTAGCGACGATAAATAAACACATTAAATTATGCTGGGAGTACATATAACTTTTAATACAGCAACTATATATATTATGCTATTACCTTAATTAATATGCTTTCTTTGTCATTGTATAAATGTTGAGGGTTTTATTTGTATTAGCCATGTGTAAAATATTCTTCTTATTATTTTTATTATCATTATAACTTTATCATTATAATACTTATTATTATGGTTCATCAAAGAATTATCATAATTTGATTATGGTATTAAATACATTAACTCATTATTACAGTTAAGAATGGTGGAATTAATACCGGATTAGTTTCCCATAAAACTATTTCTTTGATGGCGACTGTAACATCTACTTGTAGAACGTCCTCTCTCCCCCACTCTGCCTGTACCTGCAGTGAAATACGCATAACTTATAGATCAGATATAGCTATTTGTAGAACGTCCTCTCTCCCCCACTCTGCCTGTACCTGCAGTGAAATACGCATAACTTATAGATCAGATATAGCTACTTGTAGAACGTCCTCTCTCCCCCACTCTGCCTGTACCTGCAGTGAAATACGCATAACTTATAGATCAGATATAGCTACTTGTAGAACGTCCTCTCTCCCCCACTCTGCCTGTACCTGCAGTGAAATACGCATAACTTATAGATCAGATATAGCTACTTGTAGAACGTCCTCTCTCCCCCACTCTGCCTGTACCTGCAGTGAAATACGCATAACTTATAGATCAGATATAGCTACTTGTAGAACGTCCTCTCTCCCCCACTCTGCCTGTACCTGCAGTGAAATACGCATAACTTATAGATCAGATATAGCTACTTGTAGAACGTCCTCTCTCCCCCACTCTGCCTGTACCTGCAGTGAAATACGCATAACTTATAGATCAGATATAGCTACTTGTAGAACGTCCTCTCTCCCCCACTCTGCCTGTACCTGCAGTGAAATACGCATAACTTATAGATCAGATATAGCTACTTGTAGAACGTCCTCTCTCCCCCACTCTGCCTGTACCTGCAGTGAAATACGCATAACTTATAGATCAGATATAGCTATTTGTAGAACGTCCTCTCTCCCCCACTCTGCCTGTACCTGCAGTGAAATACGCATAACTTATAGATCAGATATAGCTACTTGTAGAACGTCCTCTCTCCCCCTCTCTGCCTGTACCTGCAGTGAAATACGCATAGCTTATAGATCAGATATAGTTACTTGTAGAACGTCCTCTCTCCCCCACCCTGCCTGTACCTGCAGTGAAATATGCATAACTTATAGATCAGACATAGCTACTTGTAGAACGTCCTCTCTCCTGCACTCTGCTTGTACCTGCAGTGAAATACGCATAACTTATAGATCAGATATAGCTACTTGTAGAACGTCCTCTCTCCCCCCTCTGCCTTTACCTGCAGTGAAATATGCATAACTTATAGATCAGATATAACTATTTGTAGAACGTCCTCTCTCTCCCACTCTGTCTGTACCTGCAGAAAAATATGCATAACTTATAGATGAGATATACATGTAGCTATTTGTAGAACGTCCTCTCTTCCCCCACTCTGTCTGTACCAGCAGTGAAATACGCATAACTTATATATCAGATATAGCTACTTGTAGAATGTCCTCTCGCCCCCACTCTGCCTGTACCTGCAGTGAAATACGCATAACTTATAGATCAGATATAGCTACTTGTAGAATGTCCTCTCGCCCCCACTCTGCCTGTACCTGCAGTGAAATACGCATAACTTATAAATATCTCTAACACATTTACCCCCATCCATTAGTTAATAACACTAATGTACCAAGAGTAAATATCTCTAACGCATTTATCCCCATCCATTAGTTAATAACCCTAATGTACCAAGAGTAAATATCTATAACACATTTACCCCCATCCATTAGTTAATAACCCTAATGTACCAAGAGTAAATATCTCATAACACACTTACCCCCATCCAGTAGTTAATAACATTAATGTACAAGAGGAAATATCTCTAACACATTTACCCCCATCCATTAGTTAATAACACTAATCTACCAAGAGGAAATATCTCTAACACATTTACCCCCATCCATTAGTTAATAACACTCATGTACCGAGAGGAAATATCTCTAACGCATTTACCCCCATCCATTTGAGTGTCATTAATTCAAAGAGAGATTCATTCGTGCTGTGTCCGTGAGCCCTCATGTTGGATATATAATCTTCATCAAGAATGACAACCGTTTCTATGACAACGTTATCAACTGCCTCTCGTTCTCGTCTTTCAGCGGGTACTCCTGACAAAAACAAAGCACATATTGTGAATTTGTATTTAGTTTAACCCTTAACCTGCCAATCAAAACTGAAATCGCTTTTGCAAACAGCATAGAGACAGACCAGGCGGCACCGAATATATCATCTGCACAGGCTCTATGCTGTTTGCTTTTCAGATATTGGATCTAAAGCACTTGGCTGAATAGCAAACAACATAGATCCTCATACGCCTCGACTGATCTGGATATATGCTGTTTGCACTGTCCGTCCAATGTATACATCCCGTGTGATATATCTTTGACATAACCTAATTACAAATAACTGTGGTGAATGCACACACGCAGTTATTTTTAATTAGGTCAAAGGCTATGTCAAAGAAACAACGAGAAACACCATGTGTGTGTGTTTTTACGTTTATTTATCGTCGCTACCGGTTGCCCATATGAGCGATGCCTCCTGAAGAGATTAGTCATTTTAGATTTTTGGAGGATAGTGCAATGATACAGACAGAGACCCATTCCAGAGTCTCATCTGGTTCTTTTACGTGCACGGTGTAAAGCACCGACACGAGACCTCGGTTTAACGTCCCATCTGAAAGACTGTTAATTTTATTAGGGTCAGACGGGGGATCGAACCTGCGATCCCTGGAATACCAATCCTGCGTGTTACCACTGGACTACAGATCCGTCTGTAACGCGCCATATGGTTCATTAGTTAAACTGTTAAGGCGAAATGTAAATAAACAACAACAAAAACCCACAATTACTCGACCTACATACCTATATCTGAGGCTATGTCCTGTGTTTGATGCTGATTTGTTCCTGCGCATGCATGTACATGTATCTGCAATGTTTGGTAAATATATAATAATAATAATAATAATAGTAATAATAATAGTAATAATAATAATAATAATAATAATAAGAAATTTATTTAATGAAAAAACTGATAGTTTATAAACATCCATTTGAGCTCGATTGCGAAACAAGCTCTTACAACTTATATTAATCACTCTCGAGACCTCATTCCTGATGGAATACATCGCCACGAGGGGGCACTGATATGTTGGACAAGGTCAATCTTCCAAAAGGCACTCAAAACCCAAACCGATTATATATAGCATCATTTATTTATATACATAAAATTAAACAATCACACTACATGATATTATTGGACTTTAGTTATAAAAGATTTAGAGAGCTGCATGTAAATATAATATGCATCTATATTGGACTATAATAAATTATAATTGTGACCTGCTCAAAATTAAGCAACATGACTTAAATTGACTGACTAATGAGGCACTTGTAATATTATTTGGAAAGCATTCCAGATAACAGTGCCAGAGTAGACACGTGACTTCGTGACAACTCTTTGAAATATAACACTTGCTAGAAATGTCATCCAATTTAGTGAGGAAGCTATCCAGCTGGCTTGTGGTAGGTCTGGTGCCCGTCACTGTATGACATACAGCTCGGGTGGATTGCCGGAGTTTTCCTCCACAATACTAGTTGATAAATCGCCATATGACCCAAGCTATCGGTGCGACCCATAAAAAATAAAAACATATCTAATTTAGTTCAAGGAATAAATCAGCGGAAGATCATTCTTGGAACAATATCATGCACCGTCTGTCTCTGGAAAACATCAACATTCCTTCCGAAAACCAGCTGGATATAGCTTCCTAACTTAACAGAATTCGACACCCACACTGGGATTCGAACCTACAGTGGTGCCAGGTCAACTACATATATTTTACTATGGAATATAAATGAATCATTAGATAAGTTATATAACATTGTAATAATTACCTGCAACAGAATGATGCATGCCACAGCGGTGCGAATATCGTTCCGTTGTATCGACCCCATGTCATTACCATTTCCAGTTCACTATGATCAATATAAACATATCAGTATCCTGAAGAATGCAAACGTTTTATATAAAATGTTATCTCAAAAAGCATGTATTATGTACACATATATAATCGCAGCTTAACACAACACGTAAACAACAGACGGATATGTAGTCCAGTGGTAACACGCTGGACTGGTAATCCAGGGATCGCAGGTTCGATCCCCCGTCTGACCCTAATAAAATTAACAATATTTTAGATGGGACGTTAAACCGAGGTCTCGTGTCGGTGCTTTACACCGTGCACGTAAAAGAACCAGAGGAGACTCTGGAATGGAATGGGTCTCTGTCTGTATCATGCACTATCCTCCAAAATCTAAAATGACTAATCTCTTCAGGAGGCGTCGCTCATATGGGCAACTGGTAGCGACGATAAATAAACGCAAAAAACACGCGCAAACAGTTGAATTTGAAAACAACGTTTGACTTGTCAATAACACAATAAAAATAGGAGAATAATTATCTACGGTTCTGTCTTTCATTCGAATCATTTTCCTGTATTTTAATATGTGTAATTGTTCAATATATATTAGATTGGGAAATAAAATATGTTTAAACTAAAACATATATTTTAGTGCTAAATCATACCTGTTCAAATTTCAAATTTATAATAAATCTAGTTATCTGAATGAATACTGTGTTTAGTTGGTTAAAATTGAATTTCTCACGACAAACAGTTTATATTTACTATTATAATCTAGTACCTGATACGGTAACTAGATCTTTAATGTGGTATACACAATGCAGGTTGCAAAACACTTTTGTATCTTAAAATTTAGAATTCTATACCGAAAAGAAGTACTCTTTCCCGTTTATTAATTCGTTTATAATTTCCGCCGTAGCAACGGGGGTTATTGTTTTTGGCTGCGTCTGTGTTTATATGTCTGTTTGTCTGTATGTCTGTCTGTCAATCTATCTCTGAACAGGATAAAACTTGTTGACGAAACTGTGTGGGTATATAAAAGGTTGGTATAGGAGGATGTTATTCAATTTTGGGAGAAATCGTCGAACGCCCATACATATATGGTCAGGTTCGCTAGAACCTACACTTACAGCCACTTGTAACCCGACACTTAAATAATCTTTACATTAAACATGCTTTAAACACACGAAATACTATATTAAATACCTTGACTTCTTAGATTTAAATATGATATTAGAGTTTATCCTCCGTGCTACATGACATAATTCGTAGCACTTGTATATAATGGCTATTACATTGATTGATTGTGATATGTAATTATGTTTTTATGTGTGGATATATATATATATATAATTATGTATATATATATCTATATGCATGTATGTATATTTCTATTAATGACTATGTACTTATGTATACGTCAAAATAAACATATGTTCTGTTCTGTTCTGTTCTGTTCTGTTCTGTTCTATAATTCGGTATATTTGGATTATTTGTAAACGGATTTCATTAACATTTGGACTAGGAATAATTCAACACGGTATACGTTCTTCCTAGAAATTTCTTTTCAACTGATCAACAAAAAGATATAAAACTTAACAAATAAAAAACATCACTGTAAAATCCGAATTCACAAAATGACACAACTCAAAACCCGACGGTCACGTATTTTACAATTTTGCACGAGGAAATTTAGCTGAGAGAAAATATCGATTTTTATATTTGATGATTCTAGAAGGGAATTCACACGGAAAAACAAAACTTTGAGTTTAAAATTGTTATGGTTCGAATGAATATCCAAGAGCGCGGTCCCGCTATTGGCATGTTGCACGCAGGCCTTTCACACAGACACGTATGTAAATGTATTTTATTTATATAACAATAATTTTAATTGCAAAAATATGCAATATGAACTTATTCAGTATAAATCATAACAAAAAGTGAAATTTTATCTCTGAAAACTAGTTTATATTGTATTTTGTTTCTTTACAGGTAGCTCGAGTCTTTGGCAGGCATGTGCCCACCATAGTCAGCCTACTGCAGAAGTTCCAACGCACTGGCCGAGTTGATGACGAGCCCAGGCAGCCTCGAGGAAGGGTGACTACGCCGGTACAGGATGCACAGATTGTTGCGGATCATCTTCAGAATCGTTTCAAGACCGCAACATGTACTGCGAGGACTACCAATGGAACGCACGGTAGGACAGTTAGTAGACAAACAGTCCTCAGTCGGCTCCACGATCAGGGAATAAGAGCTAGGCGGCCATTCCGAGGCCTTATTCTGACACCACGCCACCGGCTGTAGCGGGAGCGATGGCCCCGTCGGCACCAGCGTATGACTCGGGCGGAGTGGGCAAACGTCCTGTTCACGGACGAGAGCCGATTTAACTTGTACCACAACGATGGAAGGATGCGCGTGTACAGGCGTCAAGGTGAAAGATTGAACGACGAGTGTGTGTTTCAGCGAGACCAGTATGGCGGCGGCTCCGTGATGGTGTGGGCCGGAGTGTCGCTACACACCAAGACCGACTTGGTAATTGTTCAAGGGAACCTTAATGCTGCTAGGTATCAGCAGGAGATTTTGATTCCAGTTGCAATTCCGCACCTGCGAGCCGGTGGACGTGGTATGGTATTTATGCAGGACGGGGCACCAGCCCACACAGCGCGTACGACACAGACATTACTTCAGCAACAGAACGTCCGGCAGCTGCCTTGGCCTTCAAAGTCACCGGATCTTAATGTTATCGAGCATCTGTGGGACGAGCTGAACAGGCGAATACGGATGCGACCAGCAGCCGCTCGCAACCTACGTGAACTGGAACAGGCCCTTGTGCAGGGATGGAGGAATATTCCCCCAAGGTTTCATCCGAAACTACGTCTTGTCGATGAGACAAAGGTGTGTGCACGTCGTAAGAGCCATGGGAGGACACACGCGGTATTAGTTACTTGGACGTACGGATTTTGTGATTCGGTGACTTTTCACATTGTTCGGATTTTGCGTTGTATCATTTTGTGAATTCGGATTTTACAGTGATGTTTTTTATTTGTTAAGTTTTATATCTTTTTGTTGATCAATTGGAAAAACAATTCTAGGAAGAACGTATACCGTGTTGAATTATTCCTAGTCCAAATGTTAATGAAATCCGTTTACAAATAATCCAAATATACCGAATTATATAAGTGTCTGGTTACAAGTGGCTGTAAGTGTAGTCCTGGTCACAGGCTTTGACCGATTTCTCCCAAATCGAACCCCTTCCTCATAGACGAAACCTCTATATATTCATAACTTTAAATTTACATCGCTATTGCAATTCCTTCGATGAACGCATATACAATGTTATGCATTTATTTTCATATGAATTTCCTCACTATTGGTATGCAGCTGACATGCGCACTGGAATTTACGGGCATGCGCATTCGCAGTGTTTGACAGCGTTCTCGTAAACAAAGGCGTGGCTAACAGTTTACGCTGTTCCAAGAATGATCTAATTACTAGCCCCGCCACACGGCAAGTCGCAAATGTATTCTAAGTACACCGAGACCCCAATTTTTTCTCAACGTAGCTGAAAGAATGATATTTCTCTCTAGTTGATGGAAAATCTGAAAATCAAATATGTAATAACGATATGGCGTACCATAGTTTCAAAGAAAGTATACAATGGATACCAAGTACATTACAGTGAAATATTTAATGAATAAACGATTGGTTATTTTTAAAAACCCAGCGGGGAATGCATGGATATATGCTCCGTTAAGAGATTAGTATAAATATATTGTATATCCAAATATTATACAGTTTGTATACTGTTGAATGGTCCTGTATTCACATCTCATCACATACACTATTTACAATAATATTACACGCATAATTTACATCATAACAGTACAAAGCCACTCCAACCACAGGCACCAGACACAACGACACCATTTCATGCCCTGTTCACGATGAAACAATGCGCCGTTCAGGTGTTATTTGATCGATCTCGATGAAATAAAAAGTATTTGTTGATAGAATAAGGTCTTCCGGTCGGGACCACGCGGGCATATCAGTGATCTGGTCGTTTTTACCTAGTTTCTTGTCGATGTTTCTGCATGCATGTTTCAATTTCGTTGGTTGCCTTTATTATATATTACTTACTATATGACCATAGGCCAAAAATAAAATAAAAAATTGTGTCTGGTGCCTGTGACTCCAACACGGAGTTAGTCGAGATGAATATAACACACGTATCAATTTATAGAAAAAGATAATTAGAATGAACGGCAGAATATTCTATTATTCTTCAGTAAAATGATAGAAAATGTGAAATATGTAATAAGTTACTACTAATAACCGTAACCTATACCTTGTATGCTAGTCCTACTTCCGCAATATTTATAACATCTAACTTTATCTAGCGCGAGGTTGTGTATTAAGAATACTTGAGATGAAATCAGATTTGAATAAAGTGTTATTAATAGCATGTTCATATTTGGAAATGACGTTTGTGTATCAAACATCGTACACAATTTATAAGGACAGGTAGGCTATAAATGGTTACCTTTTTTCTCTCAATATAACAGATGAACTTATAGTTTATACAAATGTATGTTAGCACGATTGTGAAACAAGTTGGTACAAGTGGAAGTCGTGATGGTAGCGCGTTCGCTCCAGGTGCGAACTATCGGGAGTTCGAGCCCCACTGGAGACGTTAAGATTGTGCCCTTAGGCAAGGCATTTAAATTCCACATACTTCTTCTCTCTCCCTCGTGGCGGTGGAGTCCATCAGGAATGAGGTCTCGAGAGTGATTAAGATAAGTTGTAAGAACTTGATTCGCAATCGAGCTAAAATAAATTTGCATAAACTAAGTTAGTACAACATTAGTTAAATGGCTCTAGAGACCTCATTCCTGGTGGAATCCTTCGCCGAGAGAATAGGCAATGCGGATTTAAATGGCTTGCCCAAGGACACAAATACCGTTGTTCTGACGGGGTTCGGACTCACACCATCTCGGCTACAAAGAGGTCACCGAATCCGTTACTCCACCTTGGATTAGTTACGAGATCAACACATACATATAGATTATGCTTCTTCAACAACATGCATGTATATTATTGACTTATAATGGCCGAGTTGTCTAACACGCGGTCGTTAGAACTCGCCACTCACCGCTATCATCAGGGCTGCAGTATCGTCCCCCTATCAGAGACAAGAGATAAATTAATGTGTTTTTCTGATTTTCTGGTTTTCAATAACATAGTTTCATATTTAAGAGAGATTGTTGGATTAGGGAAACCACATTTTCGCTGGACTGTCATCATAAATAGAACTTTCTTTTTGTCTGTATTAATCTTCATTCCATTTTGAAAACACCAGTCTTCCTAAGCTTGTTGTAATCGTGTTTCTAACACTTCTTTCTGGTATGGGTATCATATAATGTAGTATCATCTGTATATAAATCGATACCGGTGATTTTGTTTGAAAACACCAGTGGTAAGTCATTAATAAAAAGTAAGAATAAAAGTGGTCCACTCCTAATAATGAGCCCTGTGGGACTCCACAATTAACAGTTTTTAAAGAAACAGTTTTGTTTCTATCACAAAATAATACATCATCTGTTATGTCATCAATACCAGCGCCACTTATTGAATGTGTATGCGTTCCTTGTGGTAGACCTTGTGGGTTAATACAATGAAGTATAGACGGTCCATTTATATGTGTTTTAGATCTCGTAGCAGTATGCGTACACTTCCTTGGTCTGATTTCTTTCCTATTGTGTGTCAGAGGAGTTTGGTTATGTATATGCTTAATGTGAACATTTTGTCTGTTCCATTGACTAAATGTTGTAAATCTGAGAGTCTTTGCATCTTTCACTCTGCTTCTGTGCAGGTAAGGACTGTGAAACATGGTTAGTCTGCTCACTATTTTGGACAGGACTATCATCGCGCAACACTCCATGATATTCTCTTCCTTTTAATGCAAAAACAAATTGATCTACATTGCAAGCAAATTCTTATTACTTTTTGTGATATGTTCAGCATTTAGTTGAGACTGATTTCTGTGTCATTTTCCAAGTACGCGGGGCTTCGTATCAGTAGGTTGTTTCGGCTGGACTGATGCCATTTCCTGTTTATAACAGTTATTACTGATATCATGTTTATTTTTTTGGTTTAAGTACTGGAACAGAACCTGTTTAGCACCATTAACTAAACTACGAGATCTCCAGACCATGTGTCTAACTCCAGTAGCTGTTACAATGGACACATGTAAGTCAATTGAAATGTTAGTTTTCATACTTTTAATGTGTGTAGTACACTTCAGATTTTCATTATTCCCGAGAACAAAGTCAGACCTTATTTTATTTACAAATATGTTAAATATGTCTCTTTTGCAAAACACAACAATAGTCGCGGAATCACCCTGTACAGTTGTATACAAAATGCCTTCAAATTGGTCTGTACACTTGCCACATAATGCTGGAGAGTGGTACTCCCCCCCCCCTTCTGTTGGCGCAAAAAAAGGAATATAGTTCACTAAGAATAATGTTCAAATTTCTGATCAAGGCCCGGTGTAAAACGACGAATGTTGTTCCATACCAACGAATACGGGATTGTAATCATGCCCATCCGAGTTATTTAAGAAATAATAAGTATCAACCGTGGTATATCGCAGAATAATCCGAGTTTGAAGTTCTTATGCGTAGAAATATATCACGAAGGCCGAAGGTTAAATATATGCATGCACTATGGTGTTCTACATAATTTATGTAAATATGCATGCTACTTGATTTACTTTAGTTTACAGAAAGGTACTTTAGCTGTGCAATGGTGAGAATACTATTATACAATGAACATTCGTAATTGTTGAATTTGTGCAACACATTTCAGTAAATGTGCATTCCGATTATGAATTATCTTAACAGCTTACGACACAGTGTCAATGTGAAACTGCTGTAGCAATCGATAGATCAATATGGAAGCTTACCAATTCATTTATTAAATCCATCCTAAATAAACCTTAGTGATAAAACTCATGACAATATGTGGAAATTTGTATTCACTTCCGCATTCGGTCAGCAATATTTGCTACCGAGCTCGTGATATCGATATGACGTCATCATGTGATCATTATTATGACATCACCAGCCAGTATAAAATGTGCCTTGTGATAGAGTGGTTAAGGTCGCTGACTTGTAAACCAATGTATATGGAACGCCAAAGCTGCCTTCTGTTGGTACTGATCTGTGTGTTGTGTGCATTTACTAAGTTGTTCTGTGTTAACATCGTTATGTTATGAGTATTTGCCAAATCGTTCTGTACTTAAGACATTTTGTCTTGTGCAAACACCAGTTCTTTCTGTGCATTTGTCATTATGTTATGTGCATTTACTAACTCGTTCGGTACAAACGACATTTTGTTGTAGGCATACACTGTTTCTTTCTGTGCAGGTGTCATTGTGTTATGTGTATTTAACAGGTTGTCATGTAGACACTATGCTGTCCTGTGCATGTGTCAATACATCATTTCGTCCTGTGTGTTTGTCATTATGTTATGTGCATTAATCATGTTGTTCTGTACTTACAACATGTTGTCATGTGCGTACATCATTTCCAATATCGTATGAGTCAGACGTCATTTTATGAAGAGCATTTTATTATATAGTTATAGAGAATAGAACATACCATAGAAGTCTTCAAACGTATTAGTCAGTTGTCACCGGCACCAGTGAGTGAGTGGTTGAATGTGTAGCGGACGGTGGAGAGAATAGCGAGAAGTGTGTTACAGAGACCATATCTCTGCGTAAGTTATTGTATTGGTCTATGTTGTATATTGTCGCAAACCTCTCTTCCTTCCTATGTCTATTGTCCGATATAAATGCTCTAACCAGGATCTATCCTATCGTAGATTCGCTGGAGTTTTCTAGGGGGTTTCTCTACGGTCCTTCAATAATGCTCTAACCAGGGTCTATCATATCGTAGACTCGCTGGCGTTGTCTTGGGGGTTTCTCTACGGTCCTTCAATAATTTATAACTCAACACAGTCTATCATTTTCCTTTGTATAATATAATTTACAACAATCGCCTTTATTTTATATTTATACATGTATCATATATTCGTGATATCTCGTATCTTATTATTCGCCTCACTATTTCAATGTGTTCA
Organism: Archivesica marissinica; assembly: GCA_014843695.1. Taxonomy (NCBI): domain Eukaryota; kingdom Metazoa; phylum Mollusca; class Bivalvia; order Venerida; family Vesicomyidae; genus Archivesica; species Archivesica marissinica. Next base: position 39,648,824 of record CM026389.1, on the reverse strand, counting down.
TTATAGTTCTATGACTATACTAATTTCCTTCCTTAATCAAACTATTCCAATAGATATATTAGCCAAAACAATTGTTTCTTACAAGGCCTAATTATCTTCCGTTCATGTATTTAATACGACTTTAATATTTAGAGTTAATACTTCTTTAAATATTAATTTCTCTAACTATCATATAAACAGTTTATATCTTAAAAGTGAGTTACATCATTTCCTTAATGCCTCCTTGGCTGGATAAAAATGGACTAATTTCTTCATCATTTCTCATTTCTTAAATAGCAGAATTAACATTTATAACAGACATAACGGCGCCAAACATCTATGATGTTATACATGTTTCTCTGTCATCAAAAAAGCGGCGATTATCTTACATAACTGACCACCTGCACTCGGTAGTGACAACATATAATTTGTTCCCGCGCAAACAGAGAACTGATAATTTAGGCGCGAAAATAATAGCAGACGATTATACATATTACATAAAAAGCATAATCTTACATGATTAACAATGTGTCATATATATAAATAAATAAATGTATTTATATAATACATTTCTATTTATATATGACAATAATTTATTCGTGCAAATAGATTGTTTGTTTTTTCTATCTTTTGCACAATATGTCTATGTTGCATATGTCTATGTTTCATCAGAGACATGGATGTAACATAGATTACCTCTGTGTTACTGATGTCATATATATTTAAGTAAGAGTAAGCGTTATTACGAACCACGAACCTGACGAGAGTATATATAGTGCCAACGTATATAATATGTTGTTGTTGTTAACCCAAGCACCGCACATCATCTATATATATTTATATGATGTATATGATTTAATCCTATTCTTAATGTGTGTATATATATATGTGTGTATATATATATGTGTGTATATATATATGTGTGTATATATATATGTGTATATATATATGTGTGTATATATATATGTGTGTATATATATGTATATATATATATGGGGTATATATATATGTGTGTATTATATATGTGTGTTATATATATGTGTTATATATTGGTGTATATATATGTGTGTGTATATATATATGGTGTATATATAATGTGTATATATATATATGTGTGTATATATGGTGTATATATATGTGTGTATATATATATGTGTGTATATATGTGTGTATATTATATGTGTGTATATATATATGGTGTATATATGTGTGTATATATATATGTGTGTATATATATATGTGTGATATATGTGTGTATATATAATATATGTGGTATATATATATGTGTATATATATATATGGTGTATATATATGTGTGATATATATATGTGTGTATATATATATGTGTGTAATATATATATGTGTGTATATATATATGTGGTATATATATATGTGTGTATATAATAATGTGTGTATATATGTGTGTATATATATATGTGTGTTATATATATGTGTGTGTATATATGTGTGTATATATATATGTGTGTATATATGTGTGTATATATATATGTGTGTATATATATATGTGTGTGTATATATATATGTGTGTATATATATATGTGTATATATATATATATGTGTATTGCATTCGAGAGCCTTGGAGATTGAATAGATTGATGAAAGGAATAAGGTGTTGTCATTCTACTGATCTCCCAGAATCCGAACCCTACCACAATGGCGCCAGACGAGGGACGACGAGGCAGAGTACCGAACGTACAGTTCACCATAGGAGCCGATCATTTTTGAAGAGCGTGTATACCACATAGTGAAGTTTGACGGACAGTTGTGAACACTATTAAAAAAAATGATTGTGTAATTTGTGTGGGTTCACTACCTACTTAGGACACATATTAAGTGCAGTGCTGTGGGTTCATCAAATTCATGGATTTATAGAAGTGTTCCAGGGGTGAGTGTACGTAGTTCTAGAGATGTTTGTATGTTGTATGATTTTTCAGCGCGATGACGACGGCGATTTTTGAGAGTGTCTGTGCACACATCACCAGCATGAAGATAGCCTCATAACCATTCACGTACATTTGCATGAGTCACAATTCTTAATATATTATCATCAGAGTAATTCACCAGATTGCCGACAGTCAGCCGATTCCATTTCCCCCATTTTCCAGTTGTATTTCTTTCCCCGTCGATTTCCCGCCATATATGTTTATTTTTGTAAAAGTTCTCGTGGTTTCTCACGTCCAGATATTCCATTTTCCTGTTGAATGGTCGTAATATTGCGTTGCTAAGACATAGTTGAATGTTTAAGTAGATAAGAAGTATTATAGGAAATACAACGAGTAATGTATCGTAGATTGCTTAAACACGTTTATTTCAGTTTTTCATTGGTGTAGCTCTACAAGACCCCTGACGTCAGATGATTCGCCGATATTGTTCAATCAGATTTCACATACTTACCACATGGTGTAGCCACGTGATATGATATTTCCCGTGACGCGATAGTATTTGTCAGTAATAACCATTCAGAGCGAAGCAAGCGCCCACATTCTTGCATAATTATAAATAAAGATTGTGTATTGAAATGTACTTTTATTTCAGCTGATAGTTTTGACAACAACTCCGAGATAGTTTTTATGGTTTGGAGAATTGATGAATATGCTAAGTTTACATTGTTATTACCCATGCATTTAATTGTCAGTACTTTGCAGACATTATTTGCTGACTGCTAATAAAATTGATAACATGCCTTTAGCAATAGGATAGTTAGAATAATGTTGCTATTGATTTAGTTTTTCAGAGGAGGGTCCATACTGTTTGTTATTCTATAGAATTATGATTATTTAGTTATATGCTCAATAATTAGTATGCATTCATATAGAACTATAGTTAATTAGAAACTAAAACATACTAACACATAGATTTAATTAGTTGATACTTGTAGTAAATATGCTTTAGCTACAAGCATATATAGATGTTTAGAAATTTATTTTCACCAAAATACTTTGATTATATTTTTTTGACATTTGTGAATCAAATAGACAATAGTTGATGTATATGTGCATACATACTACATAAGTAATTTGTAATATTAAAGTTTATCCTCTCTAAAAACAAATATATATCTATTCTAATTCTATTCTAAAATTTCTACTCAATACATGTATAATTTGCTTGTATGACATTGGTCACGTGTAAATAGTATGTATACTATGTATATAATTATGACTATGTACTATATGTATACGTCTAAATAAATAAATAAACATGATATATATTTGTTTGACATGTGTGAATCAAATAGACAATAGTTGAACTAGTTACGCATACAGGTTGGATTTGAAGTCGATTGGTATGAATTAATGATGAATTAGTGTGACATTAGTGACACATAGGGTTGTGAAATTATCTGATCTGAAATTATCTGGTTGTTGTGTTTGAAGGTTGTGTATAACTTGTAAAGCGAAAGTGAAAGTAGATTGAAAGTGATAGTTGAACTTTGATTTTTTATAGTGAATTTTGTATGATGTACTACAGTTGAATTCATAATTGAATTAATTAGTTGAACTTGAATCAATTAGTTGGATCATTGGTTCCATGGTTCAGTGGCATATTGATTTAAATAGTTTGATTGATTTGTTTTGGTTAGTGGTATAGTGATGTATAATTAGTCTTGATTTGGAAATAAATCTGACTCTTGTATTGAACTTATACAATACTGATGTAACCAAATGAAATACCTAGCTAAGTGTCATATTGATGTAACTTTTACATAAAGTCAGTGCACATATGAACTAACTTGAATACAGCTTTGGTACTTCAGTGTTTGATTGAATATGGAACAGAGCTGTTGAATTTTATTTTTAATTGAAATAGTTGCAATTTGATCTTATATGGTGATTTGAAAATTACCATTTGGTGCAATACTGCTTTAACTGTTAATGCGGATCAGTGTACTGGTTGTTTTGAGTTTATTGAGACAATAGTGCATTACTTGTAACTATACTTTGAATTACACTTCAGTACTTACAGATATTTACAGGTATTTAGTTCGGTGTATTTGCACTAGTGAACTTTTGATCTTGGTGAAGTGATTATTGAAAGGCAGTAGTATCAGTATGGAAGAGGATAAGTTAGGATATGCTGCAGGAGGGGAAGAGTAGGAGGAGGAGGTGATTTTAACAACAGAATACCTTGAATTATTAAAGGCATTTAAGAGGTTGAAAAGGAGACCTGTTTCTTCAAAGGAGGAAGAGTTGGCTTCATTTATGAGCAACATGAGAGGAGTTAAGGAGGATAGAAAGCCTGTGAATACTAGGATGGAGATGCAACAGGATATGCATAAAGGAAATTATCAATACCCTAAGCTATCTACATTTTTTGGGACTGTTAACAAAGGTGAAGTGTCATTCTCGATTTTGAAGTTGAAGCTGTGTGTGCTTCGAAGTCCTTCACCGATGCACATATACTGCTTGGAATACGTCGTTCCCTGAAGGGACACGCAGGTGATATAATCAGGAGATTAGGAGTAGAGGCCACCAGACAGGAGCTAATGCTAAAGCTTAATAGTACATTCGGAATTATCGAAACATCTGAGACCATCATGAAATTGTTTTACTCATGTAGACAACAGACAGGTGAATCGATAACCACCTATGCTTCCAGACTTGAAGAGTTGTTTACTAGAGCCTGCAACCTCAAGGCAATGAAGAGGACAGATAACCATATCATGAAGAGTGTTTTATACCAGGGTCTACACAAGGACTTGAAGCAAATGGCCATCTTCCAGTACAGCACATTGGAAGATTATGACAGATTCCTGATAGAACTTAGGAAGATAGAAGCAGAGTTGAAGGGCGACGTAAGTGAGGAACCAAAGGCCAAGCCAGCTGCCAATAAGGAAGATGAGGATAAGATAAGGAAGGACAACGACCTTTTGAAAGCTATGGCTGAGCAGATGGAAGAGATGAGGAAGACTAGTATGGCTAGAATAGACAGCCTGGAGAAAGGTCAAGAGGGAAAGAAGGCAGACGGGGCCACATCAGAATATATGACTTATACCAACCAAGGAGGATATCGAGGTAATAGGAGGGGGCGAGCCAACTATAGAGGGCGATCCAAGATAGAGGCAGAGGGAGAGGCGACTACAAGCCAACTAGACATACAGGCAGCACTAACTTCCAGCCCACCTACTATAACTGCAACCAGAAGGGACACCTAGCCAACGCATGTCTCAAGAGGGATGAGAGAGCCTGCTACACATGCAACGAGACAGGACACCTTGCAAGAAACTGCCCAGAAGAGTAAGTGCCTCAGTTACGGGATCAAACTCGAGCACCGATGCAGGATACGAAAGTCCCAAATTAGTTGGTGAAGTAAACGAGGCGACAGCTACCATCAATGGAGTTGAGACGAAAGCCTTACTAGATACAGGCAGCTGCATCAGCTTGATGTCAGAGAAGTTTTACACATAGCACTTCAAGGATATCCCAATACAGCCACTGAAAGGGATCATCAATGTAGAATGTGCGGATGGAAGCAAGCTACCCTACCAAGAATATATAGAAATAGATCTTCAGATTTTGACAGGACTTCCAAATTCTGCTTCACATCCCTGCCTTCTACTAATTACACCAGGGACTCAGTACAGTGCGTTGACACCTATTCTGCTAGGAACCAACATCCTTAGTGAGCTGATGGCAGAGTGCAGAGAAACACATGGTGAGAGATACCCACAAAAGGCCAAGCTACACACTCCTTGGATTTTAACATTCCGATGCATGACCGTGAGAGACAATGAGTTGAGTAGGAATAAAGACAGAGTGGCAGTAGTAAAGTGCGTAGAGATAGCCAGAGTGATCATAGGCCCCAATGATAGTGTGAACCTACGTGGCTATACCGACAAGGAGATAGACCACCAGCCAACGACAGTGATGATACATGAGTGCGAGGACTGTGCACTACCAGACTTCATAGATCTAACCCCTACAGCCTTGCACTACACATACAAGAAGACGGGAGAGGTCATTGTGAACATTACCAACCTCACTACGAACACCATCACAATAGCTCCCAAAGCTATGCTATGTGAATTACAGCCAGTTACTGTAGAAGAGACAGAGCAAGAGAGTGCAGAGAGGAGAAACGACATAGAGAAAGTGTTTAGCGAAATTCATATTGCTTCAGACTTGGATAAAGAGCAGGATACTAAGCTAAGAGATATATTAGCAAAGCATGTTGAGATTTTCTCCAAGAGTGACACGGATATCGACAACTGTGATTTGATCAAACACAGGATAGATCTCATAGATCCGATACAATTTAAACAGAGACATCGACGCATAGCACCAGCTATGATAGAGGAGGTCCGGAAGCACTTACAGCAACTTCTGGCAGGAAGATCATTAGGAAGTCGAAGTATCCATGGTCTTCGAATGTGGTGCTAGTGCGGAAGAAGAATGGCAAGTTGCGCATGTGTGTCGACTACCGGATTCTCAACAACAAGTCGGTGAAGGACGCGTATGCACTACCGAGAATCGAAGAAGTCTTCGACGTCCTTCACGGTGCCAGGTACTTCAGTATCATCGACATGAAGGCAGGGTACTACCAATTCGAGTTCGAGGACACACACAAGGAGCGGACGGCATTCACAGTTGGCCCACTTGGCTTCTAGATATATCTCATAGATCCGATACCATTTAAACAGAGACATCGACGCATAGCACCAGCTATGATAGAGGAGGTCCGGAAGCACTTACAGCAGCTTCTGGCAGCGAAGATCATTAGGAAGTCGAAGTATCCATGGTCTTCAAATGTGGTGCTAGTGCGGAAGAAGAATGGCAAGTTGCGCATGTGTGTCGACTACCGGATGCTCAACAACAAGTCGGTGAAGGACGCGTATGCACTACCGAGAATCGAAGAATTCTTCGACGTCCTTCATGGTGCCAGGTACTTCAGTACCATCGACATGAAGGCAGGGTACTACCAAGTCGAGTTCGAGGACACACACAAGGAGCGGACGGCATTCACAGTTGGCCCACTTGGCTTCTAGATAGATCTCATAGATCCGATACCATTTAAACAGAGACATCGACGCATAGCACCAGCTATGATAGAGGAGGTCCGGAAGCACTTACAGCAGCTTCTGGCAGCGAAGATCATTAGGAAGTCGAAGTATCCATGGTCTTCGAATGTGGTGCTAGTGCGGAAGAAGAATGGCAAGTTGCGCATGTGTGTCGACTACCGGATGCTCAACAACAAGTCGGTGAAGGACGTGCATGCACTACCGAGAATCGAAGAAGTCTTCGACGTCATTCACGGTGCCAGGTACTTCAGTACCATCGACATGAAGGCAGGGTACTACCAAGTCGAGCTCGAGGACACACACAAGGAGCGGACGGCATTCACAGTTGGCCCATTTGGTTTCTACGAGTACGAGAAAATGCCGTTTGGCCTAAGTAACTCGCCAGCCACTTAACAACGCCTGATGGAGGAATGTCTTGGAGACTACAATATGACGATTTGTATCATATACTTAGACGATCTGATCATATTCTCCAAGACCTACCAGCAACACATAGTGATACTAGACCTGATAATGACGAGGCTACAGGAGTGCCAGTTGAAGCTATCACCAGAGAAGTGCTTCTTCCTACAGAAGAGAGTGAACTTCCTGGGTCACGTAGTTAGTGAGAAGGGAATCGAGACTGACCCTGAGAAGATCGAGAAGATCAAGCATTGGCCACAACCGAGGAACTCTGATGAGCTACTGTCATGTTTAGCATTTACTGGTTATTACCGAAGGTTTATAAAGGATTATTCGAAGTTGACGAAACCACTGTCAGACTTGTTGCCACCCACCTCGCAGAAGAAGTCCAAGCATAAAGACAAGAAGAAGAAAGAGTGGAGATGGACCACAAATGAACAGCAGATCTTCGAAGACTTGAAGGAAATACTCACCTCGCCACCGGTTTTGGCGTATCCTGACTTTACCAAGAGCTTCGAATTACATACCGACGCATCAACGATAGAGCTGTGCTGTATCAGATGGTTGACAACAAGAAGCGCCTCATAGCCTACGCGAGTAAAAGCCTGTCCAAGAGCGAGAAGAATTACCCGGCACAGAATTCTTGGCGTTGAAGTGGGCAGTCACAGACAAGTTCGCGGACTACCTGAAGCTGAACCACTTCATCGCCTTGACCGACAACAATCCATTGACCCACATACTTACCTCTGCAAAAGTAGACGCCACAGGTCAGCGATGGATTGCAGCCTTGGGTGAATACGATTTCGACATCATATACCGACCAGGCATCAAGAACGCTGACGCTAATGGGATGTCAAGATACCCGTATGAGAGATTAGAAGAAGATGGAGACATGGTGAAGATTGATGACCAGACTGTGAAAGCTATATGCAGCTCTGTGACTCCGAGCCCATACATAGAAGCGATTCCAGTTGGTAACATCAACATCATAGATGCGACAGAGACACCAGGAACTCCGATGGCGCAGATAGAGATCCGGAGAAGTCAACGAGAGGACCCTGTGATAGGCAGATGGACAAGAGCCACCATGGACAAAAGATTACCCGATATGAGATACCAGACCGATAAGTTAGACGTCATCATGAGAAGGAACTTTCAGTATTTTTCCATGAAGAGAGGCGTACTATACAGAGAAGTCAAAGAGGGAGAGAGTTCGATCACCCAGCTTGTTCTGCCTGCGATATACAGAGAGACTGCACTAAGTGGATTGCACGACGATATGGGACATCCAGGGAGAGATCGAACATGGTCGCTAGTGAGAGAACGATTCTTTTGGCCAGGGATGACTGCGGATATTGAACGTCATGTAAAGCAGTGCGGACGTTGCCTCAGGCGGAAGAGTAAGACCAACATGAAAGCACCACTGGTGAACATAGTGACAACCTATCCGTTAGAGCTCATTTTCATGGATTATATGACCTTAGAGCCATCCAAAGGAGGTACTTCAAACATCCTTGTGATAACGGACCATTTCACCAAGTTCGCCATGGCCATCCCTACCAGAAACCAGACAGCAGCTACCACCGCCAACGCCTTCTACGAGAATTTCATTCTTAATTATGGTATTCCCACCAAGATCCATTCAGATCAAGGCACTAACTTCCAGTCGGAATTACTGAGGGAGGTGTGTAGACTCACTGGCATTGAGCAATCGAGGACTTCCATATACCATCTGATGGGAAACGGACAAACCGAGAGATTCAATCGCACATTACTAGCCATGTTAGGGACACTTGAGCCTGAGCAGAAGTGCGATTGGAAGAAATACACGTCACGAACTTGGTCTACGCCTATAACGCAACGCCTTACGAGAGCAGCAAAGTAGCGCCCTTTGAGCTGATGTTCGACCGAAAAACAAGATTGCCCATAGATTCCGTGTTCCAGACTGATGTCAACAACGACCTGAACCAGTCTACAGTCACATACATCGCAGAGCTCAGGAAGCGGATGGAAACAACACAATATATAGTCAAGAGAACGACCTATAAGGCTATAGAAACCCAGAAGTTACAATATGACACGAAAGCAAAGGCAGTGAAGTTGACCATCGGCGACAAGGTGTTGGTTAAGATCGTTGCGTTCGAGGGCAAGCACAAGATTGCGGATAAGTTTGAGCAGGATACATACGAAGTCATTAGACAACCACTAGCAAATATCCCAGTGTATGAGGTTCGAGCACCAGACGGGAAGGTGAAGAAGCTGCACAGGAATAATATGTTGCCATTAGGATTCGTCGCTGATGAACCAGAACCGGAACATATGGCGAAGATTCCACCCGTACCAAGACCCAGAAGAACTTTAGAGAGAGAAGTCGTTAGAGCACAGAGCACAGAGAAGACAGCTGCAACGAAGAACAGTGGTACCACTGAAGAGAGTAGAAATGAGGAGACGTCAGATGAAGAGTCATCAGATGATGAATCAGATACACTTGTAGTACCTATGAGTATAGATGGGGACGCCCAGAAAAGATCTGATAGAGTATAGATAGATGAGACCGTGCAAGAGAGAGAGAGTAGCTAGAGATGATGGTGAAGATGAAGATAGCAGGCACGATGACAGTTGTGATAGCAGAGCTGTTAGTGGTGATGATGAGACCGAAGAGGTAGAAGGAGACTTAGCTACAGAAGGTGCTAGAGAAAACAACGACACTCTTGTGACTGCAGAAGATACAGAAGAACATACAGACGAGAACAGGGATGAGGAGGATATTGTTGATAGAGTTATACCGGATAGAGACAAAGAAGCAGAAGAAGTACCGCAGCCAGTTAGAAAATCAGGGCGAGCGAGGAAATTACCAGATAGATTGGATGCATATGTGATGAATACAGTACCGAGCAGACAAGTGAATGAGAGATTACATGCGTTAGATGCTCTCATGCACTCAGGTGTTTTTAATTCGTTGAATACGGAGATGACGACGACAATTTTAAATTCTGTCATGAAATAATTAGTATTGTACTGTATTGCTATTATCCAATCATGATATTGAGGTGTTTGTTTTACCAGTTAGAAGTTAGCCTAGAAGTTACTAGTACTTTTGACTAATAATATACATATTTTTGTTTTTTCTAGGTTTGCTGCAGTTTGTGTTAAGCACATGCAGGTAGAAGCATTGAGGACAATGTTTGCAGTAAGAGGAGAAGAAGAGGCATATATTATGTTTAATGTTGTTTTATGTTTTATTTAGGTTTATAGAGAAGTTAATATAGAATTTAAGGTGTTAGAATTACATTATATTAATAAGTTTGAATAGATTAGATTCAACAATAGCATGTCTTATACTAGCTTTTGCTTAAGTTAATTAAATGTTGTAGTTATTAATGACTATAATATTGATGTTTATAGTAAATATGTTTTGGTATTCTTTACAGATGCTAGTACAACTGTAGATGAGGGAGCATGAGTGATGGGTTATTATATTAGATATTAAAAGTTAGTACTTAGAGTTAACTTATATTGGAATTAGTATTTTTTAGCTTATTTATGTGTATGTGTTGATTTATGGTTATGTATAAGCCAACAATCCTAAATTGTTGAATAGAGATATAATCTACTAATTAATAGTGATTTTGATTCCTTTCAGTGTAAATGACGGGACGTCATTTCCCGGAGAGGGGGAGTATGTAGTAGGGTCCGTTTTAGCCTCCATACTTTAAACCAGTTATTCCTTGTAGATATACACGATGTGTAATGGTCAGTGAGACGCAACCGTGCGTAGCGAGTTTAGCTCGAGGATACGTGTGTGAGCGACATGTAGCGTGGTATTCCAATGCAGTCATTTCCAATATCGTATGATAGTCAGACGTCTTTTTATGAAGAGCATTTTATTATATAGTTATAGAGAATAGAACATACCATAGAAGTCTTCAAACGTATTATTCAGGTATATATAGATATGCGTGAGATATTGAATTGGTTGATTTATACGCTGTACATAGTATTGGGTTCATTATGTTGTACGCGGGTTCGGTTCAGTTGGTCCTTTGTGTCGTTGGTCCTTTCCCGAGTCTTTTCCCTTGGTCCTGGCTGTCGGTATATCAAACCTCATCATTGCACATAACTTAACAGAAGCATGTTATTTACAGTTGTCACCGGCACCAGTGAGTGAGTTGTTGAATGTGTAGCGGACGGTGGAGAGAATAGCGAGAAGTGTGTTACAGAGACCATATCTCTGTGTAAGTTATTGTATTGATCTATGTTCTATATGTCTATGTTGCATATGTCTATGTTTCATCAGAGACATGGATGTAACATAGATTACATCTGTGTTACTGATGTCATATATATTTAAGTAAGAGTAAGCGTTATTACGAACCACGAACCTGACGAGAGTATATATAGTGCCAACGTATATAATATGTTGTTGTTAACCCAAGCACCGCAAATCATCTATATATATTTATATGACGCATATGTTTTAATCCTATTCTTAATGTGTGTATATATGTGTATTGTAGAACCAAAGCATTCGAGAGCCTTGTTGTCTACAAGGAGATTGAATAGATTGATGAAACGAATATGATGTTGTCATTCTACTGATCCCCCAGAATCCGAACCCTACCACTTGTGTTTGTCATTATGTTATGTGCATTTATCGTGTTGTCTTGTGCTTACAACATGTTATCATGTGCGTACATCATTTCGTTATGTGTGTTTGTCATTATGTTGTGTGAGATAACTTGAGACACCAACTTCATAGTTGTAGATCGAGCAAGACTATTGGAAACCGCATTCGAAAATGTTTCGACACTAGAGAATCTTAGGTTAACATTGGAAGTTCAATTTTGTGAAGAAGTGAGTTGTTTTCATTTCGCCATTTTTATGCCCCAGCCATTCAAAGAATGGTGAAGGGGCATTAAGTGTCCATGGACAATTTATCTTAGTTGACTATGTACAGGTTGGCCATGCGCTTAAAGGGAAACGGCAAAAATGATAAAATCTGGCAATGATTTTCTACAAATTACTGTTCTTAGCTCGCTTTAAAGCACTAAGTGCTTGTGATGAGCTTATTTTGGTCATTCATCTGTTGTTGTCAACTGTTGGTAGATAAAACTTGATTATTCTATTAGAATTAAGCCACATTTTTATGCCCCCGATAGTAATCGAACCATCCGTCTGTCCGTCCGTACCCACTTTCGTGTCTATTCTGTAACTCCCATATGCCTTGAAGGATTTTCATGAAACTTAGGTCAGATGTTCACCTGAATGAGACGGTGCAAAACCCACCTTTCAGGTGTGCCAGCCCACGGTCAAGGTCACAGTTGAAAGTCAAATATTTGAGCGTCACATTTCGTGTGCGCTCTATAACTCACACATGTCTTGAAGGATTTTAATGAAACTTGGGTCAGATGTTCACCTCATTGAGATGACGTGCAGAACCCACCCCGTGATAAAACTTAGGTCAGATGTTCACTTCATCAAGACAATGTGCGGAACTCACCTTCCAGGTGTGCTGCCCCAAGGTCAAGGTCACAGTTCAAGGCCAAAAGTTTGATTAATAATCTCCCTTTCTCGTGTAGGTGGCTCACATAATGAGGCTCACTTCGGGGGCATATGTCAATGTACAGTGACAGCTCTTGTTCATGTAATATTGATATTTTGGTCAGAATGTTTGTCTCCACAAAATCTAACTAGAGCTTTGTCGGTAGGCGTGCCATTGAGTGTTCCCTCGGTGATGAATCCCTAAGCACACAATATTGTTTCAACCTTCATGAAACTTGGTCAGTATGTGTGTCTATGAAATATTGGTAAAGTTCGAATATGGGTCATTTTGGGTCAAAAAATAGGTCACAAGGGCATATAATAGAATAACCTTGTAAGCAGGCCACAATGTTGGCCTGATCATCATGAAAATTGGTCAGTTTGTTTGTCTCTATGAAATCTAGGTCAAGTTTGAATCCGTGTCATGTGGGTTCAAAAACTAGGTCAATGTCATTGTGGCATGCTATTGCAAAACCTTGTAAACACAAATGTTTGGCCCAATTATCATGAAACACATGTTAAGTATATGTTTGTCTCTATAAAATGAAGGTCTGGGTCATATGGGGTCAAAAACTAGGTCACTAAGCAGGTGACCAAACCAGGGTCCTCTGGGTCTCTTGTTCCTTGACCTTTAACCTAGCTACCCAAACATTAATCGGAGTCATCTACTACTGATGATGGGCAATAAGGTTACCAAGTTTGAGGGTCATAATATTTATTGAACAGACACTGTTTTTCAAGTAAAACCCAGCCCCTGGCCCGCACATATCCCCACCTCCAGGGGTCCAATCGAAATTCCGAAACTTTTGTGCTCTTCCATGACCACATTTCAACTACCTTTCCAAGTTTTCTAGCTTGATCAGTGTAAGAGGAGTTAAGGGGTAAGATGTACAACTGACCAGACATATGACGAAGCTCATCACATCCTCCTTTGCTCCATTGATAAAAATATTTGCAGGTAGCTGAGGATTATGGAGGACCTCGTAAAGAATTCTTTTCTTTGGTCCTAGGAGAAATATATGAAAAGTACTTTGATCCTATCAAGGATTTCCTGGCTGAGGTTTACGAGACTGTTGGAAAAATTTAGTTTAATCATATTTTATTGCATTCTTTATATTCAATGTACAATACAACTCAAATTTACAAACATGTTACAGATGAAATAAATAAGATATATGGTACAAACATTATCAGTATGTATATACATGGAGAAGCAAAAGGGTTGGGCCACAAATTTTAACAACATTAGTTTCGGTCTGCCCCAACATACTAGTTTGTAATTAACAAAGAGACTGAATATAGTATAAGAGCATTGCAATTAGGATACCACTTTTGGTGCACGTGCACGTCGTGACCTAGGCACAGCTCACAACAGGAATATGGTTCAAGGACTTCGCTGACGGAAGACGCGCCATCGGAATCGCGTGACTTTGTACATATTCATACAGAGTACCATTCGACTAACTTACCTACTTGGCGAGACAGCACCACTTAGTGCTGGAGACGACGGACAGCTGGATTTTTTTAGCCGGCTCCTTCAAGGGGAGCGATCTCCTTCAAGGAAGACGGTAGGACGCAGACTTCTTGATGGCGTGAGAACCCCAGCGAAGAAACCGGAACCATTATTGCTGTTGTGAGCTGACAAATCGTGGAGGATGTGGCCCTGCAAGGGACCCCTTCGAAAGAGGATACAGGATTTGTCACTCTGCGAAGAACGAAGATGCCTTCCCAGTTGTCTTCATAAACAACTTAGATGTCTACATAAACAACTTAGATGTCTACATAAACAACTTAGATGTCTTCATAAACAACTTAGATGTATACATAAACAACTTAGATGTCTACATAAACAACTTAGATGCCTACATAAACAACTTAGATGTCTACATAAACTCCTTAGAGAAACCAGTCGCCCATGTACCTCGGCGGAGGCGACTATAAATAAAACTACTACTACTACAAGTTTTGATTACAATTAAGGGGATAATAATGGATATGATTAAAAAATACCAAAAAAAAGAAAGAAAAGCATTAAGAAATGCAATTCGCAACTACTACACCTTCCCAGTGCCACACCGTACAATACCCTCAGCCAGCCAAACCCGCAGCCACACCCAGGCAAAAATCGTATCAAGAGAACAGCATAACTTTTAACATAGTTAGGTATGTCTGTGCTCAAACAGTAGTTTTCTTGTGCTTAAAGGGTGATGTGTACGTGTGCTTATGAATAGTAAGCGCCTTTGATTTACATAAAATAGACAATGAAATATATAGTGTTCCGCATCCTCATTCTCATTGAGCTGACATGGGCATGTTGGGTTATCGCGTAAATGGTTGTTAAACAAATCGGCATTCAGGTTGCTACAAGCATTTCTAATGCGAGCATGATATATCTGTTGACAGCGGTCTCCGGATTTAAAAAATGATGGTACTATTGGCGGCTTGAAGATTTCTTTCAGCTTTCCTTTGAATACCGACATGTTATTTATATTACGAGTATCAAAATCAAGTTCATTCCATAATTGTATTGATGAATGTATAATAGATTTCGAATAAATTTCAGTACGCCTTGCTAAAGTAATAACATATGCACTGTTTCTTAAACTATATGGGTTTGTTTCCTCAACGGATGTTGGAAATAAGTCGGTTAAATAGCTTGGTAAGTTTTCCTGTTTTTGCTTATAAACGAATAGTAATCTTTGCATTTTTCTACGGTTATTAAGTGTAACCCAGCCAATTTCGTGAAGTAGTCTGTTGATAGAGACATATCTTGTAAGCCCCGTAACAATTATGGCAGCTTCGTATTGAATTTTCTCTAAGGATTCATATGATGTACAGCTATTCCAAACAATAGAGGCATATTCTAAAATGGGTCGAAGATAGGAAATGTATATCTGATTTAAGGTATTGCGTTTTAATTTAAATTTTAACATTCTCATTGATCCTAATGTTCTTGAAGCAGAATTAGTAATGTTTGATATATGTGTGTGCCACGTACCGTCCTCACTAAGAGTAACTCCGAGATGTGTGTGATGATTCACGAAACTTAATTGCGTGTTCTCAAACAATAAAACCGATTAACATTACATAGTGAAAGAAACATGACTTCTGTTTGTGTTGGATTAAAATTTACTAGCCATTGTTTAGACCATTTTGATAATATGTTTAGATCATGATTCAGTGTAGCCTCAATAACATTTGTATCTTTGGAAGTCATCAGCAAATAATCTTGTTAGACTGAATAAAGATTCAGCAATGTCATTAACGTATATTAAAAATAGTAAGCGCCCCAAGACCGAACCTTGTGGAACTCCAGCATTAAGATATATTTCGTTTGAGAAAGTTGATCCAACAAAAACCTTTTGTTTCCGCTCGTTTAGATAGCTAAATAACCAGTTGAGTATGTGTCCAGAAACGCCATACTGTCGAAATTTAACAAGGAGACATCTGTGCCAAACGCGATCAAATGCCTTACTAATGTCACAGAATACAATACAAGTTGATTTAAGCTCATCAAAAGCTTTGCAAATTTGGTTATATATGTAGATCAATTGAAACTCTGTAGAATGTCCTGGCAAAAATCCAGAATGATTCTTATATATTAATTCATTCTCGTGTAAATATTTAAACATAACTCGTTCCATTACTTTCCCTACACAACTAATTAATGAAATAGGTCGATAGTTAAATGGAATATCGCGTGTACCCTTTTTGAAAAGCGGCATGACAGTTGCACTCTTCCAAATAGCTGGATAAGTCTCTTCTTGGACCGATCTATTAAACAGTATACATAGTGGGTGAGATATAGTACGAGATGTTTCTTTAAGCATACGATGGCTAATTTCATCTGGCCCGCTGGCTTTATTTACAATTAAATTTGACAAAAACTTCAGTAATGTCTTGTTCATTAATTATTATATTTCTAATTGTTTCATCTGTTTTTTTAGTAAAAATCGGCAGATCTATTTGTGAATCGTCTATTGTTGAAATGGATGCAAAGTAGTCATTTAGAGTATTGGCTTTATCTGAAGTATCACTTGTTAACAATGGAGGAATCATTTCACAATTTGCATAGTTTTCTTTGACCAGCATTTTAACTATTTTCCAATATTGTCGCGGATTAGTTGAGCTTAAATCACATAGTGTAAATTCAATATCGTTAAAAAATATTTCATTAGTCAGGCGCGTAGCTAGGCCTAAATATGGATTATGCACCACCCTAGTGGGTCCGGGGATATGCTTCACCCGGATTTTTTTTATCCCACTGTATGGTCTCAGGTGACTTTTGCCTACTATGAACATCAGCTACAATCAATATATGTTGGAATTTCGTTAATGTCACCTTACCCCCTTACGATCCAGTTTATATTGTATTTTTCGCATTTATTTCATTTTCAGGAACTGTCAAAATAAATCTTACGCACGTGCGTACATGCGTAAGCCTAGCTACGCGCGTGTTAGTGTGGTATTTCATATTATTTACTTTATTTCTTAATTTTTTATAACTATTCCAGTCACCCAATTTTCCGGTTCGTATTGCAGAAAGTTTATGTCGGTCGCGTTGTCTAGATGTTTTCCTTATTTCTGAATTATACCATGGTTTGTCGTTTGGGCGAACTGTAACTAAACTGGTTGGAATACATGACTTTACTATGTCTAAGAATTTATCAATAAATAGTCAAGTTGCAATATCTATATTATGGGAATAAATGAACGACCAATCAGTGGCACGTATTATATTATTGAGTGACTCAAAATCAGCCCGTTTATAATTCCACACCCTTCGTTTATTTAGTTTAATCATATTTTATTGCATTCTATATATACAATGTACAATACAAAACAAATGAACAAACTTGTATAACTATCCATAATGCATGATTCGTGGCATTGTTTGCTCAAGGATTGTCATTATATGTTGAAGCAAATGGGTTGGGCCACAAGTTTTAACAACATTAGTTACGGCCCTCCCCATAAGACTAGATTGTAATTAACAAAGAGACTGAATACAAGAGTTGTGCTAGTACTTTACTAAATTTAATGATACTAATAGAAAAAGGGTAAAATGATTAAGAGAATAAGCAACATTTTAGATAATAAGAATTTAGAAACAAAAAACAACAATAAACAAACCAAAAAAAAGTTTAGGAAATGTAACTGTAATAGCTACTCCAATCAAGTGTCCCACCATACAACGTTACCCAGCCAGCCACACCCGTCACCACACCCTAACATAGATCGTCACAAGAGAACAGCCTATATATATATACAGATCATGTGGTTATTTGCTCGAAGCGTTTAGTCGTTTTAATATATGTTTGAACTTGTGTGAAAATATATTCATTTTCATTGTCCGCTAAGTTTTCGAAGCCTAACAGTAGTTTTCTTGTATTTAAGGGATGATAAGTACGTGTGTTTACGAATAGTACGCGTCTGGAATTTACATAGAATAGACAGCGAAATAGATAGTGCTTCGCATCCTCATTTTCGTTAAGTTCACACAAGCATTTTGGCAAATGATTATTATAAAGATCTGAATGCAGGTTGCTACAAGAATTTCGAATGCGAGCATGATATACTTGCTGACGTCGAGTTCCAGATTTAAAAAATGATGGTACTATTAATGGTACCCTTCGTTTATAAGGATCCTTCGACTGAAAATCGACTTTAATGTAGGCAAATATACCGAAATGATCACTAATAGCATTTTGAGTTTCGGAGTGAACCGGAGTGTAATGAAGTAATGTTATTTGAAATTGCCACTGGATCTATTAAAGTTCTTGAATGTTCTGTTACTCGCGTAGGTACATTAATAATATTTACCATGTTGTTTAGTAGTAGGATGTCTTTTAGTCTATTAGTGTTGTAATTCAGTTGATCCTCATTGATATCTCCGACTAAAACAATATTGTTTGATAGTTCGGACGCTCTTTCTAGGCAAGCATTAATTTTACCCCATAGATCAACTGTAGAATTTTGAGGTCGATATAAATTACAAATTAAGTATGTCTGAGAACGGTCTCTAATTTCAATCCACATTGATTCTTCCAGTATATTCTCTAGTTCAAGAATACGTTTAGGTATTAATTGAGACGAGGTATAAATTAATAATCCCCCTGAATGGGCAGTGTTTCATTCAGATCCAACTTGAGATGGGTTTCGGTAAAGCATAGAACGTCAAAATCAAGAAAATTGTCCTCTATATATTTTAACTTGTGTCTAATGCTTCTAATATTTTGATGTAATATATAAAAACAGTCACTATGATTTATATCCGGCCCTGGATTTCTTTCTATATCACCAGACAGTATTAACAGCAAAAGAATTAATAAAGTACAACTAATGTTTGTAATGAATGTTTCGTAGATATACATTGATAAAAGACAGTATGTTGGTGTAGACACGTGTATATCACATGTAATAAGTAAACCAATAGTAGCAACAGTCAAATTGTTGGTACTTGTATACAATAACGTATTCAATGCGAGCAACAGTTTATAAAGTCTGCTAACAATTTGCTTAAGTAAATGTAGTATTGAAGTTAAAGGATATGTATAGAATGTGCATAATTTAGCTATCGACTGTCCTCTAATAATATGATACAGTCCAATACTCGATCTCCATTAGCTCACATCATTACCCATTTGGGTACAGTAAAACAGATTTAAAGAATGAGACTGTGTATTGAACTGTGGTCAACGTAACTTGAGAAGGGGGACGAGGGAGACTGGCGTAGGATGGGCACACATGGGACACTGACAATAACATACCTTTCACAAACAACATTTCTCTAAATATACTCAGAATCGAACTAAAATGAACTAACCAAAGTACGTTATCCTGGTAAAAAGCTATACGTATCACTGGATTTGTAACATGTGGTTACGTAAGACTGATACATGATATAATTTTCAGCAATGATACCAATGAAAGCACAAAAAGAAAGATACAACTTGGTGCAAATGGTGGAGAAAACATACGCTATAATGAAGTTATTAATTCACCATGCTGGAAACTGAGACATAACGTGTTCACAAATTGTAATGATAGTGAACATTAACACTTTATGATTAATCTGCAAATGGTAATAACAATTTTGTTACAACTGTATGGAGAACAATTTGAACGTTTTATTTAAGTATTAATAAATATATATTCTTTATTTATCCTCCAGTATTGAAGAGCATACAATTCACATATTACAAGAACAATTACATAGGTAGGGCATCCACAACTCAAGTCTCCAATCCTGAAGCAATATGGGCTTCTTTCTACTTCATTCATTAGTTCGTTTATGAAGACGAGGTAGAGGAACGGACTCATACATTGACCTTGGCGGGTTCCCTGTAGGATAGGGAACCACTCAGACATGTAACCATTGGACTTAACGCAACTTAAGCAGTTATCAAAAAATGACATGATAGCTTTGAAAAGCATAACATGGATACCAGTGTTGTATAGTTTGACAAGCAACGATGCAATCCAAGTCCTGTCGAAGGCTTGTCTAGCGTCCAGGAAGCAAGCATAAATGGGAGAATGGTGTTCCATACCATAATTTACACATTCTCTTAACATGAATGACGTCATTAGGCAGTTTACTTTCTTCTGAAAACCACACTGAGATGCATTGAATGTTACTTTTTTGTCCTGTTCAATAAAACTTAATAGGACCTTCTCATATAGTTTGAGAATGACTGAGCACAATGAAATCGCTCTGTAGCTATTTGGATCAGTTTTCTTTTTGTTACCGCCCTTATATAATGTTACTATAATACCGTTTTTCATTTCAGACGGTGTATATGAATATGTAATCATGTAATTAAACAGTTGGGTTATGACTTTTATTAATAGTGAACCACCATATATGACATTTTCGTAGCATATATCGTCATTTCCACTGGCCTTTCCTTTTTTACAAGATCGAAGTGCTGTCTGTACCATTTCAACACTAACAACATGTTTACTAGTGGTTTGTGGAGAAACTATGGACTTAATAGTTAATAATTTGGTTTCCACAGAATGTTTATGTTCTTCGCTAAAACTTGGGTCGGCCGAAGGAGAATACAAGTCACAGAAGTACTTTCCCCATTCATAATTTATATCCTGGGGGTTATTATAGGTGGTGCCACCAAAGCACATTTCAAATCCATTGTTGTCTATTGTTTTGTTTCTACGTTTATTTATTAACCGCCAAAATTCGTTGTTGTCACATTCAGCGGCCGTGTCAACTTGTGCGTCTTGCTCATTTAAGTATGTCAACACTGCCAATCGATGAGCAGAGCGGAATTTTCTCTTATAAATCTTATATTGTTTAAAATACACGGAATCGTCATTCGTTGGCCTGTGGTGTTTTATCCATTCAGTGCGTTTTATGACCATTTCTTTATGTAAACGTGTGAGAAGATCATTCCAATAGGGTTTGATGTATGATTTAAATTTAACCTTTGGTATGAACAATTGAGTTGCAAGGTTTACAATGACAACGATTCCTGAGTATAAATCGTCTATATCCGAGGTGTGTCTGACAGGGAAATCGAGTGCACAAGACAAAACATCGCTGCATTCTAAAAAGTGCATATATTGGTCAACATGTTCTTGTTTAACATTGTGCCAATTGATAATATTTGGGGAAATGACACGAGTCTTAGGACCATGACTCGTCTGTATAGACAAAGAACAAATGATTGGACGATGGGTTGAAACATTTAGTGCGCTATCTTCTAGGATTTGACAGTCCACTATGGTGCTTAAGATTCTATCTAATATCACAACATGATCTATCAACGTTTCTCTGTTTGTGTTATATGGAACGTTACTGTATTTAGCCCCACGGCATATGTTCAGAGTATTTATTGGTATAAGGGAGTACTTGTTCAATAATTCTAATAATAGTGTACCTCTAGAATCTATATTAAAATATGTAGATAAA
The DNA here is from genome assembly GCA_014843695.1 of Archivesica marissinica. Classification (NCBI taxonomy): domain Eukaryota; kingdom Metazoa; phylum Mollusca; class Bivalvia; order Venerida; family Vesicomyidae; genus Archivesica; species Archivesica marissinica. The sequence goes on along the minus strand of CM026389.1, from coordinate 39,626,934 downwards.
CGTTCAGTGCCTAGTTCGGTATTATAATCCCCCATTATAATCAATGAGCCTTTATCTTCATACATACATATTATGTTCTCCAGTTCTTCCAAACAGTTTCTGTATATATTCATACTATGATTCTTACATGGTAAGTAAACCTGAAAAACGAAAAATTACTCCCCAGGATTCAGTACAATTTGTATACCAATAAAGTGTTTTACATTAGTTTCTAATATTGTTACAAATTGCGTCATACGCTTATGCCATAACAGGGCTATGCCACCTTTACCGACCCGCCTATGACTACACGTATCAAGATCGGGGTCCGAGACAGCGTAGCTCACATAATCAGAGTTAATACAATCGAGAAAGTGCAGATTTTGTTTGAACAACCAGTGTTCTGATACCCCACATATATCAACGTCGGACTTAGTTAACATGTCACACAGGTCGCTAGCACTGGAAATGATACCGGTTGAATTCCAAGTTGCAATATTTATTGCATATTTATTAGGTTTAGTATTCATGATCTTCGTCACATTCGTCGCGCAGGGGCGAATAGGGATTATAATTCTGGTTATTGTAGTGTTTCCACCTGTTTAACCCATTATGTTGGCCATTGTTATAACTGTTACGGTATGTATCTCGGCCACGACGAGATGATCTTTGCTCGGGGTAATCATCATCTGTCTGGGTGTTATAACGGCTTTTATAAGCATTCATGGATAACCACGGCCTACAGGTTACTCCTCTTGGCCAGAAATGTGGGTCATCAACGAGAAGGTTGGCATTGCCGTCATCTTCTACATTGATGCGAATTACAACCGTTCTAAGCTTACGGTTTCTAAATATAGTCACCTTTGTGACCGATGGTCCATTCCTCTCAATACCTTTGGTTAATTTAGTCTCAGTAATGTTATGCTTGAAACCTCCCACATAGAACCGTTTGGTACGTCTCCTAACATATTGGGAGAAATCGTCATCATCATCATCACCTACCTGGGAATTGGGTGCAGGGCGCGTATTGTGCGTGTGGTTATGAGTATCATTGCGTGACCCACTAGTCGCCGGGGGCGTATTTTTCGATGGGGGATTGGTGTTGTTGTTCGATTGGGGGATAGGGGTTCTTTTACTGTGAGCTACGACATTGCTATACGAGGGTCTCCAGTCGGGCCTTTTTGCATAGGGTCCAACATGGGCGCGTATTTGCGAAAATGATATGTCATTTGCTGATCTATTATCATCCCTTTTTGAAACAATGGTAGGGATTAATACATTGTTGCGGGACATATCTACGTCCTTGTTAAGATTGTGAACATAGGTATTTTCGATATAGGGTGTGGCAATAAACGTATCAGTGTACATATGAGGCATGTCGGTAGCAGGTGACAACTTATTCTCTATGTCAGTAGAGTGTGGTACTCTATCTTCTATTGCTACATCTGTGGTTACACTCTCAGACGCAGGTGTCAATATACCGGTGGGTATTGGGGAGTCGCTTATAGACGGGGGGTTAGAAATATATGTTTCGGTATTTGACACTGGGTCTGGAGAATGATCCCGTTCACCATTACGGCAATTTTCTACACATGTTTTCAAATGTGAATATGCAGATGAAAGCTTCAGTAAGCTATCTTGCGACTGTTTAAGTGAGTTAGAGTTGGAATGAATGAATGTTTTACACGTTTTTACTTCTTGTATTACATTAGCTTCCAGCTTTGTTATACGCACTTTTATGTTATCTACACATGTCTGCACAAGCTTCTGATTTCTCGATATATCATTTTCGAATATCTTCACCGCATCATATATGTTCTTCAATTCGTCGGTACGAGTGTTTTCTGAAACGCTACCTCTCTGTTTTATTAACAATATATCTGCTTGTAGGGATGCTATTGTCGATTTTAGATGAGTTATCTCCTCTTTGCATTGACATTTGTCGTTTTGTTGCATTGTAGTAGTAACTACAGCAGAAGATTTACGTCGGTTCGATTTCTTCGACATACTGATGATGTCTTTCAATACTGAGTAATTCTCACCCTCGACAACCGTTAAGACTGTGTGTATGTCATAGGCCAGTTTCACATCAGCAGAATCGCCATTTCTAGTGTTAATTCGACGCTTCAGGTCACTATTTACATCGAATGGAAAATCCTCCGAGCCGCGAAGAATATTGAATAACATTTGACGGCTGTGTTCTAATTTCGTTTCTGACTTGCTGTATTCTAATAGCAATTTATTTACAAACATATCTCTTGGTAGTTCATTGAGCCAAGTTTGCAACACATGGATGTTACGGCCCTCCCCATAAGACTAGATTGTAATTAACAAAGAGACTGAATACAAGAGTTGTGCTAGTACTTTACTAAATTTAATGATACTAATAGAAAAAGGGTAAAATGATTAAGAGAATAAGCAACATTTTAGATAATAAGAATTTAGAAACAAAAAACAACAATAAACAAACCAAAAAAAAGTTTAGGAAATGTAACTGTAATAGCTACTCCAATCAAGTGTCCCACCATACCACGTTACCCAGCCAGCCACACCCGTCACCACACCCTAACATAGATCGTCACAAGAGAACAGCCTATATATATATACAGATCATGTGGTTATTTGCTCGAAGCGTTTAGTCGTTTTAATATATGTTTGAACTTGAAGCCTAACAGTAGTTTTCTTGTATTTAAGGGATGATAAGTACGTGTGTTTACGAATAGTACGCGTCTGGAATTTACATAGAATAGACAGCGAAATAGATAGTGCTCCGCATCCTCATTTTCGTTAAGTTCACACAAGCATTTTGGACTATCGCGCAAATGATTATTATAAAGATCTGAATGCAGGTTGCTACAAGAATTTCGAATGCGAGCATGATATACTTGCTGACGTCGAGTTCCAGATTTAAAAAATGATGGTACTATTAATGGTACCCTTCGTTTATAAGGATCCTTCGACTGAAAATCGACTTTAATGTAGGCAAATGTACCGAAATGATCACTAATAGCATTTTGAGTTTCGGAGTGAACCGGAGTGTAATGAAGTAATGTTATTTGAAATTGCCACTGGATCTATTAAAGTTCTTGAATGTTCTGTTACTCGCGTAGGTACATTAATACTATTTACCATGTTGTTTAGTAGTAGGATGTCTTTTAGTCTATTAGTGTTGTAATTCAGTTGATCCTCATTGATATCTCCGACTAAAACAATATTGTTTGATAGTTCGGACGCTCTTTCTAGGCAAGCATTAATTTTACCCCATAGATCAACTGTAGAATTTTGAGGTCGATATAAATTACAAATTAAGTATGTCTGAGAACGGTCTCTAATTTCAATCCACATTGATTCTTCCAGTATATTCTCTAGTTCAAGAATACGTTTAGGTATTAATTGAGACGAGGTATAAATTAATAATCCCCCTGAATGGGCAGTGTTTCATTCAGATCCAACTTGAGATGGGTTTCGGTAAAGCATAGAACGTCAAAATCAAGAAAATTGTCCTCTATATATTTTAACTTGTGTCTAATGCTTCTAATATTTTGATGTAATATATAAAAACAGTCACTATGATTTATATCCGGCCCTGGATTTCTTTCTATATCACCAGACAGTATTAACAGCAAAAGAATTAATAAAGTACAACTAATGTTTGTAATGAATGTTTCGTAGATATACATTGATAAAAGACAGTATGTTGGTGTAGACACGTGTATATCACATGTAATAAGTAAACCAATAGTAGCAACAGTCAAATTGTTGGTACTTGTATACAATAACGTATTCAATGCGAGCAACAGTTTATAAAGTCTGCTAACAATTTGCTTAAGTAAATGTAGTATTGAAGTTAAAGGATATGTATAGAATGTGCATAATTTAGCTATCGACTGTCCTCTAATAATATGATACAGTCCAATACTCGATCTCCATTAGCTCACATCATTACCCATTTGGGTACAGTAAAACAGATTTAAAGAATGAGACTGTGTATTGAACTGTGGTCAACGTAACTTGAGAAGGGGGACGAGGGAGACTGGCGTAGGATGGGCACACATGGGACACTGACAATAACATACCTTTCACAAACAACATTTCTCTAAATATACTCAGAATCGAACTAAAATGAACTAACCAAAGTACGTTATCCTGGTAAAAAGCTATACGTATCACTGGATTTGTAACATGTGGTTACGTAAGACTGATACATGATATAATTTTCAGCAATGATACCAATGAAAGCACAAAAAGAAAGATACAACTTGGTGCAAATGGTGGAGAAAACATACGCTATAATGAAGTTATTAATTCACCATGCTGGAAACTGAGACATAACGTGTTCACAAATTGTAATGATAGTGAACATTAACACTTTATGATTAATCTGCAAATGGTAATAACAATTTCGTTACAACTGTATGGAGAACAATTTGAACGTTTTATTTAAGTATTAATAAAGCGGTCTTTATAAGAAATGAGAGGTAAATATTGTGACATTTTACATAGCTAGTAGGATAATATACCAATACTGGTATAATATATGACATTATCAATTAGCAATTATATATGAAATAGCTTAGATGTAATATTATTCGGATATCGGCTACTAGTAAGCAGTAGGACATTTCCAAGAATCAATGACAGAGATATTGGAAGATGTTGGATGTATATACATATATATACATTTGTAGGGTCACCCGAGTAGTACAAACAGTTCATGTATACAATTATATTTACATATTAACAACAATAATAGACCTTTCTAAATTGAATGAACCTCGCAGACAGAACATCGAACCCACAACGGCAAACGCCAGTCTATGGTGTAAAGGAGTTGCAACTAGTGTCTCTCTTACATCACAAACCGCCGTCAACACCCACGAAGCCAACAATCCGTCTACGAAATCATAAAGGACTAATACTCACAATGCATGCTTCAAACTAATGTGTGTGTAATTCATATAAAGCGAGATAATTCGGTAATTAGCCCGGTTTTGATTAACTCCCTTAATTTGGTAATTTTAACACGCATAATTCACGTGATCTCATGTTCCACGTGCATACTATTGATAATTCTAACACGAGCCAGCTAATAACATACATACTTGTAGAGTATAAACTTGCTTGGGTTATTCTGCGATATACCTACCTTGAACAATGCTGCGCGCGCACCGTGGTTTGGCTATTCCATTTATACAATGCGTGTAAAGTTTTATGAATGAAAGTCACGTGATGTTTGTAAAAAATACCGTGGGAATTCACGGAAGTGAGCTATTTTTAGAATCAGATAATCTCTTGTCCATCTTGTTTTTCTGTTAAGTAACGTTTCAGTTACTATTCTGTACAGTTTTATTTGACAAAATAAAAATAAATATTGATCAGTTACAACGTTTGTTCATTTATGCACTAAATTGATATTTTCCATAAAAAATAACGTCATCTCCCCTTACGCGGGAGGAAATTTCGAAAGCCAAATGCAGCGGAGTTTGAAGAAAATACTCCTTTAACATTATTAGAAGTAAGTCGTGTTAGAATCGAAATAATAAGTATCAACCGTGGTATATCGCAGAATAACCCTCGTTTGTCGTTCTTATGCGTAGAAATATATCACTCAGGCCTATACTTATCTTCACCAAGTGAGTGTGTGTTATTCTGATAATTATGGATATATAACATAGTTAAGAGACACTTTGGAATTTCGTCTACGTGTAGTCACAGACTTAACAATTTAGCAAATTGGTGAAATATTATGAATGATTTCGTTATTCAAGCAGGTCATCTACGGAACGGTAAGCAGACACTACATGTATATGAATTAATGGAGTATCCGGTGTTGTATACGACATTAGATAACGCAGTCGCTACTTCATACTGTAACCGTTATCGACAATATAAACTGAAGTTGAAAGGTCACTATTCTGGTCAGACCGGTCATATATAAATAATAGTAAATATTACTTGGCAACATTAAACTGAGACTCATTAATCTCCGCCAAAGTCTTCGTAAGTTTCCGTGAACTACGACCAGGACATACGTTAGGTTTTTACCGTTAATATTTGAATCAAGTCAGTAAGTAAGTGTACCATAATCTAAAGCTCATATTTTACTTCGGAAATCCGATCATTAACGAAGTAAGTTCACGGAATATGCAAATGTCTCAGTTTAATATTGCCTTTTAATAATTTCGCTAGGATCAATAATAGTGTCACATGTTAAATGGTTTTATGTGGAATGTGCCACATGTAACTATTACATAGATCTACTTAATAGTTGAATTTGGGTCACTAGCTATACACATTACAGGATTATGTCTAGTATACCATCTGTAGTATAATACTACAAACAATGTATCACACAGAAATTTGACTATTCAAAGGACATCAATTGATAGCACACAGTCCGTTATACACAATTTATAGCTGTGTCAAGACTGGCATAGTGTAGAAAATTGTCACGTGTTATACCGATTGTATTTTATAGAAACAATTTAATTTGTGTCAAATGGTCTTAATATCGTAGATCTATATGTGAATTTGATAAATATTACATTCAAAAGCAATAGACAATATCAGATTTAACATGGTATGGGTTGTCGTATAAATCCCCGGCGATAACCTGTTACATAGATACGTGTAAGTTGCGTATTCACAATTATACCTGTTTGTAGGCGTAATATGAATTAAGTAAATATGGTCAACTAGTATTTATAGCAGAGATCAACGACATAAATACATATATACATATATACATACATATATACATTTATATCATTGATATCTGCTATAAACACTCGTGACATCGAGATCAATACATGTCACGTGGTGTAAATATTTACATATATCACAAAAACATAAACATTGTAGTTCGTCCACACTCGGGCCCCTGTTACTCTCACAGTTCTAAGACAGTCACTAGCACTACTCTATGATAACGGTATGCCTGCCTTTATGCTCTCGATCACGTCCATGCTGTTGATATGTACCTTCCTCTCGGGAGTGCTTCGCCCCTCACCAGGTATGGTTGCATAGATTCCACACCCAGCTACCCACGTTTTGTTCAGTTTTTTACTTCGAACCAACTATCTTGCCTCGAAAGACAGCCGTTCCCTGAATCTTGTCAAGTTTTCCTGGACGAAGATGCCATTACCTAGCGACTTCCTGGCCTCATATACTCTTTGTCGAGCTTTAGTGTTCGTGAATTTCACAATGATTTTTCGATTTCTGATGTTTTGTTTCGTGATCGAGGCGGCCTAACAGGTGGCATATGTCAATGTCACTCCTACTTAGTTGCAACCCGTGTGTTGCGGCGTGGTCTATGATCTTGCTCTCGATATCCTCTGTATAATTCCCGGAATCACCAGGGATTCCTGAAATATTGAGACACATTCTCCTCCCATACTGTTCCAACTCGTCAACCTCCAACATAGTTGAACTCTGTGTAGTTTTCAGGTGTACATTTTCCTCTCTCAATTTTGCAGTTTCCTGTTTCAGAATAGTCATTTCGTCCAACAAATGTTTTGTTTCATAAAAACACATATTTTGGAAAGATTATGCTATTCTTATTACATTTGCAAAGTTTTAAAAGTACACGACTAAATTTGTGTAATATACAGCTGCTTAAAAACGGCATGTGTTCAGGATATTGTCATACACTTGGGACACATACTATAACATGTATCAAAATCAACACTTCTGACAAACAACTATTATATTGATGCCAACCTTGTGCAATTTGCCATTACCATGGAATTAAAAGTACACTAAAAATGATTTTTAATTTTACTTTTTCATTCAATAATTGATCAGTTTCATTGACAAGTATAGTGTTGTATATTGTACGTTTATTTATCGTCGCTACCGGTTACCCATATGAGCGACGCCTCCTGAAGAGATTAGTCATTTTAGATTGTTGGAGGATAGTGCAATGATACAGACAGAGACCCATTCCAGAGTCTCCTCTGGTTCTTTTACGTGCACGGTGTAAAGCACCGACACGAGACCTCGGTTTAACGTCCCATCTGAAAGACTGTTAATTTTATTATGGTCAGACGGAGGATCGAACCTGCGATTTCAAGAAAGGGATTACCTAGCTTTTCGATTGTGTCATGTAAGTTACTTGCTTTTTGAATTGCTTCTGGACACTTTCACTTTGCTCATGGTGCTTAAGATGTTGGCCCTTTCTCTGCTCAGTCTTGATGTTATCAACCCCAGCCTCGAATGCCTGGACAACTCGTGCTATTTCTGGACCACTTACCATCCATCGTAACAGTTGTGATGGGTTTACTAGCAGGCCAACAGCTCCACCATCACCCTTAACCAACGTGTTGTTCTGCTCGTGTGCTTGATCAATAGGGATTGCAGAAAATGCATGTAATGACTTATTTACAGCAAACTTTCCATTCCAGAGTCTCCTCTGGTTCTTTTACGTGCACGATGTAAAGCACCGACACGAGACCTCGGTTTAACGTCCGATCTGAAAGACTGTTAATTTTATTAGGGTCAGACGGGGGGTCGAACCTGCGATCCCTGGATTACCAGTCCAGCGTGTTACCACTGGACTACAGATTCGTCTGTATATTGCCACAATTTGTTACAATGCACTTAAACCAACCTTGCAATAACAGCAGCTGAGCATTATATCAATTATTGCCATTGCTAAAAAAATATATAATGCTCAAAACCCTACAGAGTGTTTTAATTATGTCAGAGTTTTAAACGATATACATACATTTTTTAATATGTGCAATAGTGCCCTCATACAATCATCAGCATTTTATGATATCATTTTGATTGTAAGCTTATTTTAGGTTAGATTAGCGTAGGCTATTCAGATGTATCATGTGTTGTTTACAAATACATATATGTATATATACATGTGTTATATCATACTATATTATTACAACTGCATAATGTGATGTGTTTTATACTTTGATAAATACCGTCTCTTGTAACTCATTTATGAGTGGCAATGTACTATACCATGTATTATTTTAATGTTGTTCTGTTATTGGTGTACATTGATGAGACATAAATAAATAAATACTTTAGTACATTTGGGACATATTACTCATTTTATCAATTACATTTATTTTATTGCAATGATAAATACTTTAATTGTTATGCTTAGTGCTTACATTTAAAATCATTCATTATTTGGAGACCATTTAATCCTTATTCTAACACGACCCAGCTAATAACATACATACTTTTAGAGTTAAATCAATCTCGGGTTATTCTGCAATATACCTACCTTGAACTATGCTGCACGCGCACCGTGTTTTGGCTACGTCATTTATACAATGCGTGTAAAGTTTTATGAATGAAAGTCAAGTGATGTTTGTAAATACTACCGTGGGAATTCGCGGAAGTGAGCTATTTTTAGAATCAGATAATCTCTTGTCCGTCTTGTTTTTCTGTTAAGTAACGTTTCAGTTACTATTCTGTTTTATTTGACAAAATAAATAAAATTATTGATCAGTTACAACTTGTGTTCATTTATGCACTAGATTGAGATTTTCCATAACAAATAACGTCATCACCCCTTACGCGGGAGGAAATTTCGAAAGCCAAATGCAGCGGCGTTTGAAGAAAATACTCCTTTAAAATTATTAGAAGTAAGTCGTGTTAGAATCGAAATAATAAGTATCAACCGTGGTATATCGCAGAATAACCCTCGTTTGTCGTACTTGACCTTCGTGATATATTTCTACGCATAAGAACTTCAAACTCGGGTTATTCTGCGATATACCACGGTTGATACTTATTATTTCTTAAATGTAATCTCACAATGTTTTAACATACAAATGATAATACTAATAATAGAAATATCTAATTAACTGGAAAATACAAATCTGTTGGATTGAGTTGTATTGGTTTGCGTAGGGGTTGAATGGGGTTCAATATGGATTGGAGTCTGTTTGGGTTAGATAGAGTTCTGGTGTGGGTTGATTGGGATGCTGTAGGTTTGGGCTGGGTATGGGTTGGTATGCGTTTGAGTTGTATGGGGTTTCATTTTGTTTGAGTTTAAGTGACATTTCTCTCCATGTCACAACTTACCTCATATTGAAGAGTAATCATAATTTGTTGGGTATTAAATTCCTCAGTTTCGAGTAACAATTATTACTATGCCCAATGTTAATTAGCTTTTTGGAACTTAACTGTAATCAACATTTCTGTTACATGAATGTTCAAGGTCGGCCGATAATAGGTACTTTTTTCGACGCCATGTTGAAATCACAAGTTGAAAGTATATTTTATTTTGAACATTTGTTATGCAATCTCAGTTTAGACAATTGCATTAAATGCTAAAATGATCACTTTACTTAGTAATAGTATTTCACCTGCTGTAAAACAGACTGACAAGAAGTCGTTCACCGAAAAGCCTTAGACGGCCGATTACCGCTACGCCAATGGTTTATGTCCGAAAAGCTTCAAAATATTGGTCAGAAATCCCGCCATCGGATCAGGGCGGAAAGTGCTATGCGAAAATGAGCTTTAATGATAAGACCTCGAAATAACAGAAAAAACATTTTTATGTAGAGGTCTTATTTATAGGACTAGTGTGAGGCATATTGGATTCGATTACAAACGAACGACCATCGTAATCGTGAAAGTACTATCTATCTATCTTCCGCTAATGTCGAACCCCTCGCGGGGACGTAGACATGTTGCGCGTCAAAAACCGCAAAGAAGTTAAAAGTATGAGTAGTTAAAAGTATAATTTAAGATGGTAATGAAAATAAGTTGTGGTAAAAGTTTAAAAGCAGCTGCGCAGAACATAAATTTCCATTTACTATATAACAAGTACTTACATTTATATACCAGTTTCTCCAAACGTGCCGAGGAGAATACTTATATATGACTCTGTCGTTCGTTCTAATCCTTGTTCTGTATTTTGATATGTGTAGTGTATGCATTGTAAACTCTGAACTATACGGTATTTTCTAATCTGTTTATTCTTTCATCGATTCCGCGTTCTAATGGCGCAATTTCTACTAAGGGAAATAACCGATCACGCGCAAGTCGACAGTCTGTTATGAGACGCATAGAGAAATGCTCCCGAACATGTCTTTCATTTCTTTAGTTCCGTATACCACTGAAAACATTGAAAGCAGATATTGAAGCGATAAGTTATTCATGTGTTTTGCTTGAAACCAGAACTTGGAGTGAATAAGTTATTCATGTGTTTTGCTTGAAACCAGAACTTGGAGTGAATAAGTTATTCATGTGTTTTGCTTGAAACCAGAACTTGGAGTGAATAAGTTAATTCATGTGTTTTTCGTGAATAGTCATGTAATTTACATAAACAAGCAGAACTTGAAGTGAATACAATTATGTTAACGTCTTTTAGTGTACTGAAAACTGTGGAAGTCGTGATAGCGCAGTGGATGCGCGTTCGCTTCAGGTGCGAAATGTCTGGAGTTCGAGCCCCGCTGGAGCCGTTACGATTGTGCCCTTAGGCAAGGCATTTAAATTCCACGTTGCCTCTTCTCTCTCCATCGTGGCGATGGATTCCATCAGGAATGAGGTCTCGAGAGTGATTAATATAAGTTGTAATAACTTGTTTCGCAATCGAGTTAAATAAATTTGTATAAATTAAAACAGAAATTCACATTCACATAAATGATGAAATTTAGCTGAAGAGAAAACTGGTTATGAATATTTCAGTATTGACTTTTACTCTTTTTTTTAACTTTATTTATTTTACAACGATTGCGAAGCAAGTTTTAACAACTTATATTAATCACTCTCGTTGGCGCGGATGAAAGCGTAAATGTAGTTATTCGTGTGGGAGGAAACCAAAGTACCCGGAGAAAACCCACTTGTCCGATCTGGCGACCAACTAACCATCTCACATATTTCCAGGTCCGAAGATCGAACAGTGATTGCATTGACGAGAAGCGAGCGCGTTAACCACTGCGCTAATCGGACATCCACTTTTACTTTTACTTGAATTCCGGACATTGGTTTCCATATGTGAAAATGTGTTTTACCCTGTAAGCAGAACTTTAGCAGATAAAAAATTTCTGTCCAAACCTCGGCAACATATGAAATACTAACGGATCTTCAGAATCAATCCACCTACTGTATGCTATGGCAAGCATTTTGTGACATTAACAAGACATTGTTTTAAACAATGCTGATCTCACCAACATACAATATAAACTTACATGACAACAGTAATGCAATGCTTTGAATAGTCCAGCACGCTATCCTTCCGACAGCTCTTGTTGCTATTGACAGTTCCTGAAATCCGACAGCAATAGTAAATAGTGATCACAAAGTGCGCGTGCGCGGTTCAGTTGGATTTATTCTGATATTACCGTTAATTAATATTCACCAATATTAGAATCACTGGGGATATATGCCTACTCCTGTGCAAGCTTCTTGGGCATATAGTCTCATCAAACCTCTCTCGTCACTTTACCAGACACAACATATTGTATAATCTGCAGCATGGATTCCGGGACAGATGTTCTTGTGGAACTCAGCAACTTACAACATATTGTATAATCTCCAGCATGGATTCGGGGCCGGATGTTCTTGTGGAACTCAGCAACTTACAACATATTGTATAATCTGCAGCATGGAATCGGGGCCGGATGTTCTTGTGGAACTCAGCAACTTACAACATATTGTATAATCTGCAGCATGGATTCGGGGCCGGATGTTCTTGTGGAACTCAGCAACTTACAACATATTGTATAATCTGCAGCATGGATTCCGGGACATATGTTCTTGTGGAACTCAGCAACTTACAACATATTGTATTATCTGCAGCATGGATTCCGGGACAGATGTTCTTGTGGAACTCAGCAACTTACAACATATTGTATAATCTGCAGCATGGATTCCGGGACAGATGTTCTTGTGGAACTCAGCAACTTACAACATATTGTATTATCTGCAGCATGGATTCCGGGACAGATGTTCTTGTGGAACTCAGCAACTTACAACATATTGTATTATCTGCAGCATGGATTCCGGGACAGATGTTCTTGTGGAACTCAGCAACTTACAACATATTGTATAATCTGCAGCATGGATTCCGGGACAGATGTTCTTGTGGAACTCAGCAACGCCTGCACTGTTTACAGCAGCATTGCATCGTAATAAAGGATGTTTTGGGTAAAATATAAATACTAATGTGTGTGTGTTTACAACAATCGAAATAGTCGCTCAGAAACGATAAAATTCCAATAAATTTAAACCGTCGTATACGCGAAATTGTTTATCAACACACGAAATGTAAACACGCACAGTGCGCATGCGTGAAATAACAGAGGATGTAGAAAACAACGTATATATGTTGAACATGAAAGACTATCTATCTATCTTCCTCTAATGTCGAACGACTCGCGGGGATGTAGAAATGTGCCCAAAGACTTAGCTATCAGAGGTATGAATCAACATATCAACTAATTTAAATAAAAAAGACAACGTGGGACAAATGAGGAATGCAAACAAGTGCGGACGTAGCGTTCCGGTTGTAAACAAGTGCGTGACCGATCGACTCGGAAAGTCCTACTTTCGGTTTCGAGTTTGTTTTATCGCAAAAAAACACTGTTTACCAAATGAACATAAGCATACAAAGTATAATGTTAGAATGTGTAGCAGCATTGCTACCCATACGTAAAAGTTGAATTTTTCAAATATCTTTTACTTCATACGATGTAATGCTGCTTTAATAACCTACCCACTCACTCTAGTAAATTCTATCTACAGCAATCTGATCATCCTTCCAGACTTTTCTATAGCTTTTGATTAGGGCAATCACATAAAACGTATACACAAGTTTCAAGAACATGGTGTCTCACGACAATAGTGAAACACAATTTTCCAATATTATATTCATACATGTCAACTATCATGATTTTGGAGTGGGTATCGCGAATTCAACTGTTCAACCAATTTAAAGTGATTCATTTTAGATAAAAGAAACCAAATGCCGCATGTAGTCGTTTTTAAGACAAATATTTAATTTGGGTCTCATGTACAAATTAAATAATATATAATGAAACTTTGTATTTATCTTACATTGATGAAATAATTAGAAATTGAGTGTGTTTATGTACAGGGATATTGTAATACGATCATTATATAATCATGCTGTATTGCATACTTTGCCTTCTCTACATAAATGTCACCATTAATAGTTTGTATATATATTGTTGTACCTCATGGGTCATATTGACCTACTGGAGTTTGAAATAAACATTCTTCTACAAATACCCACAGGCACCGGAGCATGTCCTGATGGGTCCAGGGGGGTCCAGGGTATGCGCCGGATGCCTGTGCACCGGAGCATGTCCTGGAAAGCCTGTTACTACTCTCAAAATACATTTTAATATCAATCTAATGTCTTAGTTGAGTCATATTTTATTGCAAATCAATAGTAAATATGCCATGCACAAAAAGACACAATACATAGTATAAACAAGTAAATGGTTTGGGCCACACGTTTTAACATTAGACAACGGTCTGCACCAGCTATACATGTATTAGATTATCTATATATCAATCTAATATAAGTTCTAGGGAAACAGCCAATATGGGTAGTGCTAGCTTCGCCCACATACAATAAGTCCATTCTGACAACACTTCAGTTCCACACCGGTTATAAATTGTAACTGTAATCTTGACTAATGACGATTACTCATGCAGAAATGATACACCCTTAAGTATCTCCGTCATCAGTTTACGAGGTACATACAAGCACAATAATTGATGCAATATTCAGGTTCAGCAAAATGTTCGCTTGTTCTGATGCTGTGTAGAAAACAACTGCACCTATTCCGCACTATAGGGGTATTACCACTTGAAGGGGGCTCTATCTGTATCATAATTATATGTTTTGTGGCTTAACGTCGCACCAACAGTTTAGATCATATGGCGATTCTACAGCTGCTAATGGTGGCGGAATACCCTGGTATCTATCCGAGCAGTATGTCAAACACGGACGGACGGATAGCCGAGTATAACCACTGGTCATCGACACACCAGGTGAAGCAGAAACTCAATCAGAATCTATGAATGTTCAGGCAGTTGGCCAAACATAGTTTGTAAAAGTTCGCAATATCTACGCAGAGCATCAGTTGAACTCTTTCAGCGCCGATTAAATTCAGAGCATGTGCAAACAACATAGATCCAGATCAGCCGCGGTGGAACCCAGGCTAATGAGTATGTACACAATTAACGGTACTGTAGATCAAACCACCTTGGGTTTATAACGCATCATATAATTATTTTAAACAATATGTATTTCTTTTTTAAACTTTATTTAGTTATCAACGATTGCGAAGCAAGTTTTAATAACTTATATTAATCACTCTCGATGGCGCGGATGAAAGCGTAAATGTGGTCATTTGTATTTCTTTGCATCAACATAGTCAAGTATTTATTATATGCACATATATGTAGGATTGAGAAGATAATGTAGTGCATACACTGCAATAACCTAACTTGGATATGCATATTATCTGATACCTGACCAAGAATTGGCAAATTATAGCAAATTCTGCTTAGTGAAAAAGTAACTAAAACAGCAAAACAATAAGAATGTCATTGATATACTAGTGGTGGTTGTATAGTGTGGTAATGTTCTATTGCCGTTGTTGGTGCTGTGTTCAAGGGTCAGATTCTGTCCAAACCGTTGTAACAAATCCAGGATGAGTCCATTCGTCCAGCCAAAGCCGTCCTGAAAACAGAATTCACACGTGAATCAATCAAACAGTCACAAAGATCTATTTATATAACAGCGATTTTGGCAAATTCAAGCAACATTGTTAATCGACTGTGTGCGATTTACGTTTATTTATCGTCGCTATCGGTTGTCCATATGAGCGACGCCTCCTGAAGATAGATTAATACACAATAATCTCCTTGGGTAAATATATGTTAAATTCGTTTTTCATTTGTCATTAGAAAAACACGGAAATAACCCAGGATGCAATTCTTAGAATAACTGCTCGTGTTAACACTAACCTGTACATTGTATTCACAACCGCTACCCCTGCAACCTTCAGCCGTCACCACATACTGCACGAAAAGATAAACGAATATCTAAAGTATGTCCCCCAATGCTTTCACATTGATTTGGGTTCATGTTATAAATACAGATATTATTTAATTAAACTTTCAACGTAACTGGTCGAAATAATTAAGGAAGGCAACATGCTGAATGTGTTACATTATTAAAATGGCATGGCGTCGCTTTGCAATACGGTCTATGGACACACTCTTAAATGGTGATTTTGACTTCGAATCAATAATGTTATGATATTAAAGATTAAACTTGCTGTGTGACGTTAGGTGAACGATTGGCAGATAAATAAAGTACAGAAACAGTATTCTATATCGTATAGTACTATGACAGCATGCGCACCATCTTCCAATCAGCTTAGAGCTTCGACTAGCAGAGATTGGTGCCACACTCAAAAAAGGGATCGTACTCACATGTTTCAAGCACCAAACGGTTCTGGTTGTAATATGGATGACTACAGTATCGGTCTGGTACATAGTATAATGGTTCTGTTTGTAATATAGAGGACTACAGTATCGGTCTGGTACATAGTATAACGGTTCTGCTTGTACTATAGATGACTACAGTATCGGTCTGGTACATAGTATAATGGTTCTGTTTGTAATATAGAGGACTACAGTATATGTCTGGTACATAGTATAACGGTTCTGTTTGTAATATAGAGGACTACAGTATCGGTCTGGTACATAGTATAACGGTTCTGCTTGTACTATAGATGACTACAGTATCGGTCTGGTACATAGTATAGCGGTTCTGCTTGTACTATAGATGACTACAGTATATGTCTGGTACATAGTATAACGGCTCTGCTTGTAATATAGAGGACTACAGTATCGGTCTGGTACATAGTATAACGGTTCTGCTTGTACTATAGATGACTACAGTATCGGTCTGGTACATAGTATAATGGTTCTGTTTGTAATATAGATGACTACAGTATATGTCTGGTACATAGTATAACGGTTCTGTTTGTAATATAGAGGACTACAGTATCGGTATGGTACATAGTATAACGGCTCTGCTTGTACTATATATGACTACAGTATCGGTCTGGTACATAGTATAATGGTTCTGTTTGTAATATAGATGACTACAGTATATGTCTGGTACATAGTATACTGGTTCTGTTTGTACTATAGATGACTACAGTATATGTCTGGTACATAGTATAACGGTTCTGTTTGTAATATAGAGGACTACAGTATCGGTCTGGTACATAGTATAACGGTTCTGCTTGTAATATAGAGGACTACAGTATCGGTATGGTACATAGTATAACGGCTCTGCTTGTACTATAGATGACTACAGTATATGTCTGGTACATAGTATAACGGTTCTGCTTGTAATATAGAGGACTACAGTATCGGTCTGGTACATAGTATAACGGTTCTGCTTGTACTATAGATGACTACAGTATCGGTCTGGTACATAGTATAGCGGTTCTGCTTGTACTATAGAGGACTACAGTATCGGTCTGGTACATAGTATAGCGGTTCTGCTTGTACTATAGATGACTACAGTATCGGTCTGGTACATAGTATAGCGGTTCTGCTTGTACTATAGATGACTACAGTATCGGTCTGGTACATAGTATAACGGTTCTGCTTGTACTATAGATGACTATAGTATCGGTCTGGTACATAGTATAACGGTTCTGCTTGTAATATAGATGACTACAGTATCGGTCTGGTACATAGTATAACGGCTCTGCTTGTACTATAGATGACTACAGTATCGGTCTGGTACATAGTATAATGGTTCTGTTTG
Organism: Archivesica marissinica; assembly: GCA_014843695.1. Taxonomy (NCBI): domain Eukaryota; kingdom Metazoa; phylum Mollusca; class Bivalvia; order Venerida; family Vesicomyidae; genus Archivesica; species Archivesica marissinica. Next base: position 39,609,149 of record CM026389.1, on the reverse strand, counting down.
TAATATAGAGGACTACAGTATATGTCTGGTACATAGTATAACGGTTCTGTTTGTAATATAGAGGACTACAGTATCGGTCTGGTACATAGTATAACGGTTCTGCTTGTAATATAGAGGACTACAGTATGGGTCTGGTACATAGTATAGCTGTACAGTTTGCTATATAGAAAACCTTTTCAAACATGTTATCGCTCCTCTTCCAGCCCTTGTAATTACTCTGTACCCATTGGGTGGCAAGCTTGAGACCAATCTGTCTGCTTTCCTCTAGCTCACCGTTAGCTAGTGCTGATATAACAACGTCCTGGAGAGGGGGCCATGCATTCGGGTAGTCCCATTGCTGACCTGTCTCCAGTAGTGATGTTGGAACCCCGCTTTTAAATTCTAATACTTTCCTGTTCTAAAGAGAATAAAAATCGGAAAATAATGAATTTGTACAGCATTTACAAAACAGCATTATCAATGTCAATAACGTGTGGACAATAACTCCTCTATGAATCCCAAGATATCTAGTCTTGCAAATTTGCAATAATGTTCGATTCTCCCAAGACGGAAATATTAGAGGCCATGGTGATCTTATTTCAAGAGCCGCAGCCAAATCGTTGGATTTCCCACCCATATCACTCAGCACAGGGTCAGACTCGTACCTTCAAATATTGTAGGACTTGTTTTTCAACGTTCGTTCCGTTCTTTTTATAACAGCCGACAAACAGAGGGAACACATTGGATGGAAAAAACTGTTTTCGTCTGCTTTTTGTCCTAAGCGAAACATCGAACCAGGTGCCGTGACCAGGATCCCAAAACAGATTCATCATAGTATCCTGTCTCGCTGTGTGCTGTTGTGCATAGTTAGCGGATGCGTTCAGTTCACCTGTAAATATAATATCGTAGCGCTATCAATCACACATCTGAGGTTACAAATCTGCTATATATTGTGTATGAGATTAATAAGATTATTATAGATCGTTCACAATACATGATTACTTGCTGTGTATAAAGTACTTCGATTGAATACGGGATAATCACAGAATAACTAGTCATGGTGTGTGCTTAGGTGACACTGAATATTCCAAATCTGAAGCCCTACCACTTGGCCACGGGCGCCCTGTTATAGAACAAATCATATGAAACTTATATGAAATATCTGATATACTTACGCTCAGCGAAATAATGTGCACTGGATTATACACATGTATGGCCAGAAAGCTATTCAGATTGATAGAGAACAATCTGCTTCTGCTTCCATTAGTGTACAGATACCATTCCGGGGCATTGTAATACATGGATAGCCTAGTTCCAGTCTGTCGATTTTTCACTTTTTAACTTCTGGCATAATGACGTTGATATTATCAGAAGATCAATACGGCCCAATTAATAGTATCGGTGTTAAAATATATTCGCCTGTTCCCAGGCTAATACATGGATACCAATATAGGTAACTATGAAACAGCGGTGTATTTATTGCACATGTCTTATTTGATTGTGATGTGTTCCAATAAGCGGCATACGTACGTGCAGTGAGACAATCCGCCAGGGGTTTCTCAGGGTACTCGGTTCGCACTCGTTGTAAAATAAATATAGTTTATGCTTATTTGGTTTAAGTTTAAGTTTAAGTTTAATCATATTTTATTGCATTCTATATATACAATGTACAATACAAAACAGATGAACAAACATGTATAACTATCCATAATGCATGATTTGTGGCATTGTTTGCTCAAGGATTGTCATTATATGTTGAAGCAAATGGGTTGTTTTAACAACATTAGTTACGGCCCTCCCCATAAGACTAGATTTGGTTTCATAACAAATGAATGATTTGCATTTAGAAATAGTATTATGTGTATGGGCTTCTATTCACTGTGAAACAATAGATAACAATGTACGTGCATCAACAACTGTCTATCTAACATGCATCTCTACTTTTGGTTTTGATCATAGCTACACCCTATATACCAATGTAAAACATATCGTCTGCTGCGAACATTTCATTTAACAGAACAGGAAATTCGAGTGCAGTTTATTTTCACAATTGTGTGTGTTTTACGTTTATTTATCGTCGCTACCGGTTGCCCGTATGAGCGACGCCTCCTGAAGAGATTAGTCATTTTAGATTTTGGAGGATAGTGCATGGTACAGACAGAGACCCATTCCAGAGTCTCCTCTGGTTCTTTTACGTGCACGGTGTAAAGCACCGACACGAGACCTCGGTTTAACGTCCCATCTGAAAGACTGTTAATTTTATTAAGGTCAGACGGGGGATCGAACCTGCGATCCCTGGATTACCAGTCCAGCGTGTTACCACTGGACTACAGACCCGTCTGTATTTTCACAGTAAATTACCGTGTTTCGTTTGTATCAACCTTTCACAATATAACGACGGGTTGTTGCATCAGGGTACGCTGTCTTTCAGTTGAGACTTAATAAATGAGGTATCGTGTCGGTGCTTTACATTGTGTACGTACACGAACAGAGAAAGGAGACCATGGAATGGTCTCCCTCTCTCTCTCTTTCTCTCTCTCGCTCTCTCTCTCTCTCTGTATCATTGCACTATCCTCCAAAATCTAAAATGACTAATCTCTTCAGGAGGCGTCGCTCATATTGGCAACCGGTAGCGACGATAAATAAACGTTTTGAAACACACACTGTGCACTATAATGGCTGTCCGATTAGCGCAGTGGTTAGCGCGCTCGCTTCTCACCAATGCAACCCGGATTCGATCCTCGGACCGGGAAGTATGTGAGATGGTACGGTGGTCGCCAAATCGAACAGGTGGGTTTTCTCCGTGTACTCCGGTTTCTTCCCACACGAATGACCACATATACGCTTTCATCCGCGCTAACGAGAGTGATTAATATAAGTTGTTAAAACTTGCTTCGCAATCGTTGTAAAATAAATAGAGTTTAGACTAAACTTTAAACTTAAACTACAATGGGATAATATATATGTATATAAATACCTATTCTATTATAGAATTTCGCCATAAGTTTTTCATTCCAACACAATATGCTATTTAGATCGACGGGGATTACACTTGTGGTGTCCGTGTATACCAGCCATTTTGCAGTTTCTTCAGTTTCCCTTTGGAATCCTTCTGAAAACCACCGAGATGAGAAGTCCCATCCGGATTCTGCAGTTGATGCCAAATTTTGAAACATTCTCGGAGCATTAGCTGCAAAACAATAACACGCTTTGCTTTATCCTCCAGTGGAAACTTGGACTTTCCAAAAACATTAACGTCTTATTCCTCCTACTGCTGTTGCTGCTGCTGCTAATAATAATAATACAGCAGCCATCCACGGGATTCACAGAAAGTGGCTGCTTAGCACAAGTGGCTGCTTAATAGAGGTCAAATGCATAATAAATCAACATATTGGGAATCTGGAAACTGGCTGCTTAATACAGGTTGGTTGCTTAAATACAAATACATAGCATTTATATAGCGCAACAATTAAAAATTATTCTATTGCGCTTCACAATTACAGATGCAATTTTAAACATTTACACATGGCAATAATATATGGAAATATAAATAAAATTGTATACATATATATAACTAGGATTCTAGTAACTGGTTAAGAACATATTATATCATAATATCTACACCATTACAGTATATAAGTGAGTGATTGGATTAGCGATAAAAGTGGAAATATGAACCATAGACCCGAACACCGCCATAAGAATGACAACCGCGAGATGGCCAGATGGGCCGCTACAGTGATCCGCCCACCACCACACGACAGAGCTCGAACCCAAGAGAATGCCCATACAACACTTCACTCGTCAATCCACTACTTATAAAGTCGTTCTTTGATCTTATTGACGGTTCTATATCATCACAGATGTTATTTTTTGTACCAAGAGCACAAACTTATCGTTCATAAAATTGCCTATACAGATGGGTTTTCGGTTTTGATCGGAAACTGGCCTCCGACTCAATGTTTTTCAGATAACTAGGTAGATCGTTCCACAATGTGGGTCCAACGACGGCCATATATAGATCTATCGGCTAATTGTGTTCGTCGTGTTGGGATGTTAAAGTTAGTGTCACTTTGTGATCTTAGTCTGTACCTTCCTCGAATGGGTACACACATTTCCCCCAGATATACTGGAGCTGTTCCATTATTGACACGGAATACCATCATTAGAACTTTGAAAATGATTCAAATGAATTGAAATGGATACAGTTTTCCAGAATTGTGTTACATTACCATTAATGATTTTTTACCTCTGGTCCGTGTACCTCGGTCTGCGCCGAGGCTATGTTTCATGTATTCGACTATATGTACGTAGTACAGTCAAAAGAGATTTGAAAACATTTGTTTTGTACTTGCAATTAACCTCGTCATTACATTGCATAAACGATCGCAAGTCTTGCCCATTGCAAACATAGCTTGAGTTGTGTATGTAGTTTATGTAAGACAGTACTATCTTGTCTTTCTGTACAGTAATTTGACATCATATCACATACAAGAAGAATGATGACGTCATGACATCAAATGTATTATTGCTCAGCATGAATATTGATAATTTTTGTATTGATTATAATGTCAGTATGTATTAATTTATATCGGTAAATAGCTATAATGCTAATGTTATTTGTTTGTAAAAACATGAATGTCATTAGAAAATGTGCACGTGCAAATCGTGTACTCCATATATTGTATGTCCGAATAAAAATGGTAAGATATATGTTACGTGCAAAAACGCATTATTAAATAAGGTCATAGTTATAATAAAAAAATGAGAATGTAACACGTGTTTGTAAATAGTCATGCCATGAAATGTTTGTGTAAATTATTTAGGAAGGAGAGGACAACCATAAGATGTATGGCTTTCTGTCCAATTCCTTATTTCAATTGTTGTAAATAATCATGTACATGTTGGAAAATAAATATGTATAAACCAACACATGTTTATGCTCCGGTGTGTATTCCATTCACAAATTGTAACAATAAATCCAATAAATGTTTTCATGTATTTTTCCTCGATTCAACTTTAAATTCAAGATGGCGGCATATTTGTGTATCGACTCACGACGTATAGTCGTCACTGTATTCATCCGCGCAAAAACACGGCGGCCAGCTATTTTAATTTCTTCATTTTGTGTTTGTTTTTCACCAATTAGCATAAAAAATTTAAAAAATTGTTTGTTTTGAGTGAATATGGAATATATCTCACCTCGAAGTGAGAACATTTTCATATTTTCTCACTTCTCAGTGAGATATATTCCATATTCACTGAAAACAAACAAATATCCTTTATATAAACCAACACATGTTTATGCTCAAATCCGGCGTGTACTCCATTCACGTGGGTGATACAAGATAAACATTTGCTCTTACCCTTGGTTTCTTTGCGTGCCATTATTTTGTCTTCCCGGTATGATTCTGGTCTAAAAACGAAATAGCAGCTACAATGGTATATGGTGTTGATACGTTCCATTGATTATTAATAATATCAATAATACTAAATATGTTCACCCCTATTTAGTTGCTAATGTTAAATCCCCATTCGGTCTGTTGCGTTGACAACATGGTAAACAGAGTAGAGCGGATCTACTACGGGACTGACGGAAGTGGGCGGTATTACGTGCATTAAATTGTAAATATTAGCTAAATTTTGAACAGCTGTTCCCAAACAGACGTATATGTAGTCCAGTGGTAACTCATTGAACATAGTTCGTATACTAGAGGACATAGAAAACGCACAATAACTATATAAATACATTTTGAACATTTTGGAATATTTTTAGTTGTTCAGTTTGTGTTTTGTAATAAAGTTGTGATATATCTTTGATGGAATCCATCGTATTTTGTGTTCATGTAGGCCCTAATAATAATCATATAATGTAGGTGTGCGTTTTCTATGTCCTCTAGTATATAATGTAGGTGTGCGTGTTCTATGTCCTCTAGTATATAATGTAGGTGTGCGTGTTCTATGTCCTCTAGTATACAATGTAGGTGTGCGTGTTCTATGTCCTCTAGCATATAATGTAGGTGTGCGTTTTCTATGTCCTCTAGTATATAATGTAGGTGTGCGTTTTCTATGTCCTCTAGTATATAATGTAGGTGTGCGTTTTCTATGTCCTCTAGTATATAATGTAGGTGTGCGTTTTCTATGTCCTCTAGTATATAATGTAGGTGTGCGTTTTCTATGTCCTCTAGTATATAATGTAGGTGTGCGTTTTCTATGTCCTCTAGTATATAATGTAGGTGTGCGTTTTCTATGTCCTCTAGTATATAATGTAGGTGTGCGTTTTCTATGTCCTCTAGTATATAATGTAGGTGTGCGTTTTCTATGTCCTCTAGTATATAATGTAGGTGTGCGTTTTCTATGTCCTCTAGTATATAATGTAGGTGTGCGTTTTCTATGTCCTCTAGTATATAATGTAGGTGTGCGTTTTCTATGTCCTCTAGTATATAATGTAGGTGTGCGTTTTCTATGTCCTCTAGTATATAATGTAGGTGTGCGTTTTCTATGTCCTCTAGTATATAATGTAGGTGTGCGTTTTCTATGTCCTCTAGTATATAATGTAGGTGTGCGTTTTCTATGTCCTCTAGTATATAATGTAGGTGTGCGTTTTCTATGTCCTCTAGTATATAATGTAGGTGTGCGTTTTCTATGTCCTCTAGTATATAATGTAGGTGTGCGTTTTCTATGTCCTCTAGTATATAATGTAGGTGTGCGTTTTCTATGTCTCTAGTATATAATGTAGGTGTGCGTTTTCTATGTCCTAGTATATAATGTAGGTGTGCGTTTCTATGTCCTCTAGTATATAATGTAGGTGTGCGTTTTCTATGTCCTCTAGTATATAATGTAGGTGTGCGTTTTCTATGTCCTCTAGTATATAATGTAGGTGTGCGTTTTCTATGTCCTCTAGTATATAATGTAGGTGTGCGTTTTCTATGTCCTCTAGTATATAATGTAGGTGTGCGTTTTCTATGTCCTCTAGTATATAATGTAGGTGTGCGTTTTCTATGTCCTCTAGTATATAATGTAGGTGTGCGTTTTCTATGTCCTCTAGTATATAATGTAGGTGTGCGTTTTCTATGTCCTCTAGTATATAATGTAGGTGTGCGTTTTCTATGTCCTCTAGTATATAATGTAGGTGTGCGTTTTCTATGTCCTCTAGTATATAATGTAGGTGTGCGTTTTCTATGTCCTCTAGTATATAATGTAGGTGTGCGTTTTCTATGTCCTCTAGTATATAATGTAGGTGTGCGTTTTCTATGTCCTCTAGTATATAATGTAGGTGTGCGTTTTCTATGTCCTCTAGTATATAATGTAGGTGTGCGTTTTCTATGTCCTCTAGTATATAATGTAGGTGTGCGTTTTCTATGTCCTCTAGTATATAATGTAGGTGTGCGTTTTCTATGTCCTCTAGTATATAATGTAGGTGTGCGTTTTCTATGTCCTCTAGTATATAATGTAGGGGTGCGTTTTCTATGTCCTCTAGTATATAATGTAGGTGTGCGTTTTCTATGTCCTCTAGTATATAATGTAGGTGTGCGTTTTCTATGTCCTCTAGTATATAATGTAGGTGTGCGTTTTCTATGTCCTCTAGTATATAATGTAGGTGTGCGTTTTCTATGTCCTCTAGTATATAATGTAGGTGTGCGTTTTCTATGTCCTCTAGTATATAATGTAGGTGTGCGCTTTCTATGTCCTCTAGTATATAATGTAGGTGTGCGTTTTCTATGTCCTCTAGTATATAATGTAGGTGTGCGTTTTCTATGTCCTCTAGTATATAATGTAGGTGTGCGTTTTCTATGTCCTCTAGTATATAATGTAGGTGTGCGTTTTCTATGTCCTCTAGTATATAATGTAGGTGTGCGTTTTCTATGTCCTCTAGTATATAATGTAGGTGTGCGTTTTCTATGTCCTCTAGTATATAATGTAGGTGTGCGTTTTCTATGTCCTCTAGTATATAATGTAGGTGTGCGTTTTCTATGTCCTCTAGTATATAATGTAGGTGTGCGTTTTCTATGTCCTCTAGTATATAATGTAGGTGTGCGTTTTCTATGTCCTCTAGTATATAATGTAGGTGTGCGTTTTCTATGTCCTCTAGTATATAATGTAGGTGTGCGTTTTCTATGTCCTCTAAGAATACAAGGTAGGGTGCGTTTTTCTATGTCCTCTAGTATATAATGTAGGTGTGCGTTTTCTATGTCCTCTAGTATATAATGTAGGTGTGCGTTTTCTATGCCTCTAGTATTAAATGAAGGTGTGCGTTTTCTATGTCCTCTAGTATATAATGTAGGTGTGCGTTTTCTATGTCCTCTAGTATATAATGTAGGTGTGCGTTTTCTATGTCCTCTAGTATATAATGTAGGTGTGCGTTTTCTATGTCCTCTAGTATATAATGTAGGTGTGCGTTTTCTATGTCCTCTAGTATATAATGTAGGTGTGCGTTTTCTATGTCCTCTAGTATATAATGTAGGTGTGCGTTTTCTATGTCCTCTAGTATATAATGTAGGTGTGCGTTTTCTATGTCCTCTAGTATATAATGTAGGTGTGCGTTTTCTATGTCCTCTAGTATATAATGTAGGTGTGCGTTTTCTATGTTCTCTAGTATATAATGTAGGTGTGCGTTTTCTATGTCCTCTAGTATATAATGTAGGTGTGCGGTTTTCTATGTCTCTAGTATATACAATTAAGTGTGCGGTTATATGTCATCTAGTATATAAAGTAGGGTGCGTTTCTATGTCCTTAGTATATAAGAGGTGTGCGTTTTATATGTCCTATGAATATAATGAGGTGTGCGTTTTCTATCTCCTAGTATATAAGTAGGTGTGCGTTTTCTTGTCATATAGTCATATAATGTAGCGTGTGCGATTTCTATGTCCTCTAGTATATAATGTAGGTGTGCGTTTTCTATATCCTCTAGTATATAATGTAGGTGTGCTATTTCTATGTCCTCTAGTATATAATGTAGGTGTGCGTTTTCTATGTCCTCTAGTATATAATGTAGGTGTGCGTTTTCTATCTCCTCTAGTATATAATGTAGGTGTGCGTTTTCTATGTCCTCTAGTATATAATGTAGGTGTGAGTTTTCTATGTCCTCTAGTATATAATGTAGGTGTGCGTTTTCTATGTCCTCTAGTATATAATGTAGGCGTGCGTTTTCTATGTCATCTAGTAAAATGTAGGCGTGAGTTTTCTATGTCCTCTACAATAATGTAGTGTGCAGTTATAGCCTCTAGTATATAAGTAGGTGTGCGTTTTTACGTCCTCTAGTATATAATGTAGGGGCGTTTCTTGTCTATAGTATTATGTAGGTGTCGTTTTCTATGCTCTAGTATATAATGTAGGTGTGCGTTTTGTCCTCTGTATCAATGTAGGTGTGCGTTTTCTATGCCCTAGTATATAATGTAGGTGTGCGTTTCTATGTCATCTAGTAAATAATGTAGGTGTGCGTTTTCTATGTCCTCTAGTATATAATGTAGGTGTGCGTTTTCTATGTCCTCTAGTATATAATGTAGGTATGCGTTTTCTATGTCCTCTAGTATATAATGTAGGTGTGCGTTTTCTATGTCCTCTAGTATATAATGTAGGTGTGCGTTTTCTATGTCCTCTAGCATATAATGTAGGTGTGCGTTTTCTATGTCCTCTAGCATATAATGTAGGTGTGCGTTTTCTATGTCCTCTAGCATATAATGTAGGTGTGCGTTTTCTATGTCCTCTAGCATATAATGTAGGTGTGCGTTTCTATGTCCTCTAGCATATAATGTAGGTGTGCGTTTTCTATGTCCTCTAGTATATAATGTAGGTGTGCGATTTCTATGTCCTCTAGTATATAATGTAGGTGTGCGTTTTCTATGTCCTCTAGTATATAATGTAGGTGTGCGTTTTCTATGACATCTAGTATATAATGTAGGGTGCGTTCTATGCCTTGTATATAATGTACGGTGCCCGTTTTCCATGTCACTGTAATAATGTATGTGGCGTTCTTAGTCCTCTAGTATATAATGTAGGTGTGCGTTTTCTATGTCTCTAGTATAAATGTAGGTGTGCGTTTCTAGTCATCTAGTATATAATGTAGGTGTGCGTTTCTATGTCTATAGTATATACGTAGGTGTGCGTTTCTATGTCCTTAGTATATAATGTAGGTTGCGTGTCTCTAAGAATATAATGTAGGGTGCGTGTTATGTCCAGGTAACTAATCATGGTAGGTGTGGGTGTCCTATGTCCTCTGTAATTAATGTAGGTGTGAGGGTTCTAGGTCCTCTTAGTATATAATGTAGGTGTGCGTTTTCTATGGTCCTATAGATAGACGGTAGTGTGCGTTTTCTATCCTTTAGTTATAGTAAATGTAGGGGGCGTTTTCTAGGTCCTATAGGAATAATGTAGGTGTGCTTTTTCTATGTCCTCTAGTATATAATGTAGGTGGGCGTTTTCTATGTCCTCTAGTATATAATGTAGGTGTACGTTTTCTATGTGCTCTAGTATATAATGTAGGTGTGCGTTTTCTATGTCCTCTAGTATATAATGTAGGTGTGCGTTTTCTATGTCCTCTAGTATATAATGTAGGTGTGCGTTTTCTATGTCGTCTAGCATATAATGTAGGTGTGCATTTTCTATGTCCTCTAGTATATAATGTAAGCATGCGTTTTCTATGTCCTC
>CM026389.1:39548677-39597523 GCA_014843695.1 Archivesica marissinica | reverse complement strand
TGTTGACGATGGTTCCCCCAACAATAAGCTACTGAGATTTTAAGTAACATGTTGACGATGGTTCCCCCACAATAAGCTACTGAGATTTTAAGTAACATGTTGACGATGGTTCCCCCAACAATAAGCTACTGAGATTTTAAGTAACATGTTGACGATGGTTCCCCCAACAATAAGTTACTGAGATTTTAAGTAACATGTTGACGATGGTTCCCCCAACAATAAGCTACTGAGATTTAAGTAACATGTTGACGATGGTTCCCCCAACAATAAGCTACTGAGATTTTAAGTAACATGTTGACGATGGTTCCCCCAACAATAAGCTACTGAGATTTTAAGTAATATGTTGACGATGGTTCCCCAACAATAAGCTACTGAGATTTTAAGTAACATGTTGACGATGGTTCCCCCAACAATAAGCTACTGAGATTTTAAGCAATATGTTGACGATGGTTCCCCCAACAATAAGCTACTGAAATTTTAAGTAACATGTTGACGATGGTTCCCCCAACAATAAGCTACTGAGATTTAAGTAACATGTTGACGATGGTTCCCCCAACAATAAGCTACTGAGATTTAAGTAACATGTTGACGATGGTTCCCCCAACAATAAGCTACTGAGATTTAAGTAACATGTTGACGATGGTTCCCCCAACAATAAGCTACTGAGATTTTAAGTAACATGTTGACGATGGTTCCCCCAACAATAAGCTATTGAGATTTTAAGCAATATGTTGATGATGGAACAATAAGCTACTAAGATTTTAAGTAATATATTGACGATGGTTCCCCCAATAATAAGCTACTGAGATTTAAGTAACATGTTGACGATGGTTCCCCCAACAATAAGCTACTGAGATTTTAAGCAATATGTTGACGATGGTTCCCCCAACAATAAGCTACTGAGAGTTTAAGCAATATTTTGACGATGGTTTCCCCAACAATAAGTTACTGAAATTTTAAGTAACATGTTGACGATGGTTCCCCCAACAATAAGCTTCTGAGATTTAAGTAACATGTTGACGATGGTTCCCCCAACAATAAGCTACTGAGATTTTAAGTATTATATTGACGATGGTTCCCCCAACAATAAGCTACTTAGATTTAAGTAACATGTTGACGATGGTTCCCCCAACAATAAGCTACTGAGATTTTAAGTAACATGTTGACGATGGTTCCCCGAACAATAAGCTACTGAGATTTAAGTAACATGTTGACGATGGTTCAACAATAAGCTACTGAGATGTTAAGTATCATGTTGAGGATGGTTCCCCCAACAATAAGCTACTGAGATTTAATTAACAGGTTGACGATGGTTCCCCCAACAATAAGCTACTGAGATTTTAAGTAACATGTTGACGATGGTTCCCCCAACAATAAGCTATGGAGATTTTAAGTAACATGTTGACGATGGTTCCCCCAGCAATAAGCTAATGAGATTTTAAGCAATATGTTGACGATGGAACAATAAGCTACTGAGATTTTAAGTAACATGTTGACGATGGTTCCCCCAACAATAGGCTACTCAGATTGGAAGCAATATGTTGACGATGTTTCCCCCAACAATAAGCTACTGATATTTTAAGTAACATGTTGACGATGGTTCCCCCAACAATAAGCTACTGAGATTTAAGTAACATGTTGACGATGGTTCCCCCAACAATAAGCTACTGAGATTTAAGTAACATGTTGACGATTGTTCCCCCAACAATAAGCTACTGAGATTTTAAGCAATATGTTGACGATGGTTCCCCCAACAATAAGCTACTGAGAGTTTAAGCAATATGTTGAGGATGGTTCCCCCAACAATACGTTACTGAAATTTTAAGTAACATGTTGACGATGGTTCCCCCAACAATAAGCTACTGAGATTTAAGTAACATGTTGACGATGGTTCCCCCAACAATAAGCTACTGAGATCTTAAGTAACATGTTGACGATGGTTCCCCCAACAATAAGCTACTGAGATTTAAGTAACATGTTGACGATTGTTCCCCCAACAATAAGCTACTGAGATTTTAGTAACATGTTGACGATGGTTCCCCCAACAATAAGCTACTGAGATTTAAGTAACATGTTGACGATGGTTCCCCCAACAATAAGCTACTGAGATTTAAGTAACATGTTGACGATGGTTCCCCCAACAATAAGCTACTGAGATTTTAAGCAATATGTTGACGATGGAACAATAAGCTACTGAGATTTTAAGTAACATGTTGACGATGGTTCCCCCAACAATAGGCTACTCAGATTGGAAGCAATATGTTGACGATGTTTCCCCCAACAATAAGCTACTGATATTTTAAGTAACATGTTGACGATGGTTCCCCCAACAATAAGCTACTGAGTGTTAAGTAACATGTTGACGATGGTTCCCCCAACAATAAGCTACTGAGATTTAAGTAACATGTTGACGATTGTTCCCCCAACAATAAGCTACTGAGATTTAAGTAACATGTTGACGATTGTTCTCCCAACAATAAGCTTCTGAGAGATTAAGCAATATGTTGAGGATGGTTCCCTCAACAATAAGTTACGGAAATTTTAAGTACCATGTTGACGATGGTTCCCCCAACAATAAGCTACTGAGATCTTAAGTAACATGTTGACGATGGTTCCCCCAACAATAAGCTACTGAGATTTAAGTAACATGTTGACGATGGTTCCCCCAACAATAAGCTACTGAGATTTTAAGTAACATGTTGACGATGGTTCCCCCAACAATAAGCTACTGAGATTTAAGTAACATGTTGACGATGGTTCCCCCAACAATAAGCTACTGAGATTTTAGTAACATGTTGACGATGGTTCCCCCAACAATAAGCTACTGAGATTTAAGTAACATGTTGACGATGGTTCCCCCAACAATAAGCTACTGAGATTTTAGTAACGTGTTGACGATGGTTCACCCAACAATAAACTACTGAGATTTTAAGCAACATGTTGACGATGGTTCCCCCAACAATAAGTTACTGAAATTTTAAGTAACATGTTGACGATGGTTCCCCCAACAATAAGCTACTGAGATTTAAGTAACATGTTGACGATGGTTCCCCCAACAATAAGCTACTGAGATTTAAGTAACATGTTGACGATGGTTCCCCCAACAATAAGCTACTGAGATTTTAAGTAACATGTTGACGATGGTTCCCCCAACAATAAGCTACTGAGAGTTTAAGCAATATGTTGACGATGGTTCCCCCAACAATAGGTTACTGAAATTTTAAGTAACATGTTGACGATGGTTCCCCCAACAATAAGCTACTGAGATTTAAGTAACATGTTGACGATGGTTCCCCCAACAATAAGCTACTGAGATTTTAAGTAACATGTTGACGATGGTTCCCCCAACAATAAGCTACTGAGATTTAAGTAACATGTTGACGATGGTTCCCCCAACAATAAGCTACTGAGATTTTAAGTAACATGTTGACGATGGTTCCCCCAACAATAAGCTACTGAGATTTAAGTAACATGTTGACGATGGTTCCCCCAACAATAAGCTACTGAGATTTTAAGTAACATGTTGACGATGGTTCCCCCAACAATAAGCTACTGAGATTTTAAGTAACATGTTGACGATGGTTCCCCCAACAATAAGCTACTGAGATTTAAGTAACATGTTGACGATGGTTCCCCCAACAATAAGCTACTGAGATTTTAAGTACATGTTGACGATGGTTCCCCAACAATAAGCTACGAATTTAGTAACATGTTGACGATGGTTCCCCAACAATAAGCTATGAGATTTTAAGAATGTTGACGATGGAACAATAAGCTACTGAGATTTAAGTAACATGTTGAGATGGTTCCCCAACAATAGCTACTGAGATTTAGTAACATGTTGACGATGGTTCCCCCAACAATAGCTACTGAGATTTAAGTAACATGTTGACGATGGTTCCCCCAACAATAAGCTACTGAGATTTTAAGTAACATGTTGACGATGGTTCCCCCAACAATAAGCTACTGAGATTTAAGTAACATGTTGACGATGGTTCCCCCAACAATAAGCTACTGAGATTTAAGTAACATGTTGACGATGGTTCCCCAACAATAAGCTACTGAGATTTTAAGTAACATGTTGACGATGGTTCCCCAACAATAAGCTACTGAGATTTTAAGTAACATGTTGACGATGGTTCCCCCAACAATAAGCTACTGAGATTTAAGTAACATGTTGACGATGGTTCCCCCAACAATAAGTTACTGAGATTTAAGTAACATGTTGACGATGGTTCCCCCAACAATAAGCTACTGAGATTTAAGTAACATGTTGACGATGGTTCCCCCAACAATAAGCTACTGAGATTTTAAGTAACATGTTGACGATGGTTCCCCCAACAATAAGCTACTGAGATTTAAGTAACATGTTGACGATGGTTCCCCAACAATAAGCTACTGAGATTTTAAGTAACATGTTGACGATGGTTCCCCAACAATAAGCTACTGAGATTTTAAGTAACATTCTTGACGATGGTTCCCCCAACAATAAGTTACTGAGATTTAAGTAACATGTTGATGATGGTTCCCCCAACAATAAGTTACTGAGATTTAAGTAACATGTTGACGATGGTTCCCCCAACAATAAGCTACTGAGATTTAAGTAACATGTTGACGATGGTTCCCCCAACAATAAGCTACTGAGATTTTAAGTAACATGTTGACGATGGTTCCCCAACAATAAGCTACTGAGATTTTAAGTAACATGTTGACGATGGTTCCCCCAACAATGAGCTATTGAGATTTTAAGCAATATGTTGACGATGGAACAATAAGCTACTGAGATTTTAAATAACATGTTGACGATGGTTCCCCCAACAATAGGCTACTCAGATTGGAAGCAATATGTTGACGATGTTTCCCCCAACAATAAGCTACTGATATTTTAAGTAACATGTTGACGATGGTTCCCCCAACAATAAGCTACTGAGATTTAAGTAACATGTTGACGATGGTTCCCCCAACAATAAGCTACTGAGATTTAAGTAACATGTTGACGATGGTTCCCCCAACAATAAGCTACTGAGATTTTAAGCAATATGTTGACGATGGTTCCCCCAACAATAAGCTACTGAGAGTTTAAGCAATATGTTGACGATGGTTCCCCCAATAATAAGTTACTGAAATTTTAAGTAACATGTTGACGATGGTTCCCCAACAATAAGCTACTGAGATTTAAGTAACATGTTGACGATGGTTCCCCCAACAATAAGCTACTGAGATTTTAAGTAACATGTTGACGATGGTTCCCCCAACAATAAGCTACTGAGATTTAAGTAACATGTTGACGATGGTTCCCCCAACAATAAGCTACTGAGATTTAAGTAACATGTTGACGATGGTTCCCCCAACAATAAGCTACTGAGATTTTAAGTAACATGTTGACGATGGTTCCCCCAACAATAAGCTACTGAGATTTTAAGTAACATGTTGACGATGGTTCCCCCAACAATAAGCTACTGAGAGTTTAAGCAATATGTTGACGATGGTTCCCCCAACAATAAGTTACTGAAATTTTAAGTAACATGTTGACGATGGTTCCCCCAACAATAAGCTACTGAGATTTAAGTAACATGTTGACGATGGTTCCCCCAACAATAAGCTACTGAGATTTAAGTAACATGTTGACGATGGTTCCCCCAACAATAAGCTACTGAGATTTAAGTAACATGTTGACGATGGTTCCCCCAACAATAAGCTACTGAGATTTAAGTAACATGTTGACGATGGTTCCCCCAACAATAAGCTACTGAGATTTTAAGTAACATGTTGACGATGGTTCCCCCAACAATAAGCTACTGAGATTTTAAGTAACATGTTGACGATGGTTCCCCCAACAATAAGCTACTGAGATTTTAAGTAACATGTTGACGATGGTTCCCCAACAATAAGCTACTGAGATTTTAAGTAACATGTTGACGATGGTTCCCCCAACAATAAGCTACTGAGATTTTAAGTAACATGTTGACGATGGTTCCCCCAACAATAAGCTACTGAGATTTAAGTAACATGTTGACGATGGTTCCCCCAACAATAAGCTACTGAGATTTTAAGTAACATGTTGACGATGGTTCCCCCAACAATAAGCTACTGAGATTTAAGTAACATGTTGACGATGGTTCCCCCAACAATAAGCTACTGAGATTTTAAGTAACATGTTGACGATGGTTCCCCCAACAATAAGCTACTGAGATTTTAAGTAACATGTTGACGATGGTTCCCCAACAATAAGCTACTGAGATTTAAGTAACATGTTGACGATGGTTCCCCAACAATAAGCTACTGAGATTTTAAGTAACATGTTGACGATGGTTCCCCAACAATAAGCTACTGAGATTTTAAGTAACATGTTGACGATGGTTCCCCCAACAATAAGCTACTGAGATTTAAGTAACATGTTGACGATGGTTCCCCCAACAATAAGCTACTGAGATTTTAAGTAACATGTTGACGATGGTTCCCCCAACAATAAGCTACTGAGATTTAAGTAATATGTTGACGATGGTTCCCCCAACAATAAGTTACTGAAATTTTAAGTAACATGTTGACGATGGTTCCCCCAACAATAAGCTACTGAGATTTTAAGTAACATGTTGACGATGGTTCCCCCAACAATAAGCTACTGAGATTTAAGTAACATGTTGACGATGGTTCCCCCAACAATAAGCTACTGAGATTTTAAGTAACATGTTGACGATGGTTCCCCAACAATAAGCTACTGAGATTTTAAGTAACATGTTGACGATGGTTCCCCAACAATAAGCTACTGAGATTTTAAGTAACATGTTGACGATGGTTCCCCAACAATAAGCTACTGAGATTTTAAGTAACATGTTGACGATGGTTCCCCCAACAATAAGCTATTGAGATTTTAAGCAATATGTTGACGATGGAACAATAAGCTACTGAGATTTTAAGTAACATGTTGACGATGGTTCCCCCAACAATAGCTACTAGATTAAGAAATGTTGAGATTTCCCCCAACAATAAGCTACTGAGATTTTAAGTAACATGTTGACGATGGTTCCCCCAACAATAAGCTACTGAGATTTAAGTAACATGTTGACGATGGTTCCCCCAACAATAAGCTACTGAGATTTTAAGTAACATGTTGACGATGGTTCCCCCAACAATAAGCTATTGAGATTTTAAGCAATATGTTGACGATGGAACAATAAGCTACTGAGATTTTAAGTAACATGTTGAGATGGTTCCCCCAATTTCCCCCAACAATAAGCTACTGAGATTTTAAGTAACATGTTGACGATGGTTCCCCCAACAATAAGCTACTGAGATTTAAGTAACATGTTGACGATGGTTCCCCCAACAATAAGCTACTGAGATTTAAGTAACATGTTGACGATGGTTCCCCCAACAATAAGCTACTGAGATTTTAAGTAACATGTTGACGATGGTTCCCCCAACAATAAGCTACTGAGATTTTAAGCAATATGTTGACGATGGTTCCCCCAACAATAAGTTACTGAAATTTTAAGTAACATGTTGACGATGGTTCCCCCAACAATAAGCTACTGAGATTTAAGTAACATGTTGACGATGGTTCCCCCAACAATAAGCTACTGAGATTTTAAGTAACATGTTGACGATGGTTCCCCCAACAATAAGCTACTGAGATTTAAGTAACATGTTGACGATGGTTCCCCCAACAATAAGCTACTGAGATTTTAGTAACATGTTGACGATGGTTCCCCCAACAATAAGCTACTGAGATTTTAAGTAACATGTTGACGATGGTTCCCCCAACAATAAGCTACTGAGATTTTAAGCAACATGTTGACGATGGTTCCCCCAACAATAAGTTACTGAAATTTTAAGTAACATGTTGACGATGGTTCCCCCAACAATAAGCTACTGAGATTTTAAGTAACATGTTGACGATGGTTCCCCCAACAATAAGCTACTGAGATTTAAGTAACATGTTGACGATGGTTCCCCCAACAATAAGCTACTGAGATTTAAGTAACATGTTGACGATGGTTCCCCCAACAATAAGCTACTGAGATTTAAGTAACATGTTGACGATGGTTCCCCCAACAATAAGCTACTGAGATTTAAGTAACATGTTGACGATGGTTCCCCAACAATAAGCTACTGAGATTTAAGTAACATGTTGACGATGGTTCCCCCAACAATAAGCTACTGAGATTTAAGAACATGTTGATGATGGTTCCCCCAACAATAAGTTACTGAGATTTAAGTAACATGTTGACGATGGTTCCCCCAACAATAAGCTACTGAGATTTTAAGTAACATGTTGACGATGGTTCCCCCAACAATAAGCTACTGAGATTTAAGTAACATGTTGACGATGGTTCCCCCAACAATAAGCTACTGAGATTTTAAGTAACATGTTGACGATGGTTCCCCCAACAATAAGCTACTGAGATTTTAAGTAACATGTTGACGATGGTTCCACCAACAATAAGCTACTGAGATTTAAGTAACATGTTGACGATGGTTCCCCCAACAATAAGCTACTGAGATTTTAAGTAACATGTTGACGATGGTTCCCCCAACAATAAGCTACTGAGATTTTAAGTAACATGTTGACGATGGTTCCCCAACAATAAGCTACTGAGATTTAAGTAACATGTTGACGATGGTTCCCCAACAATAAGCTACTGAGATTTTAAGTAACATGTTGACGATGGTTCCCCCAACAATAAGCTACTGAGATTTAAGTAACATGTTGACGATGGTTCCCCCAACAATAAGCTACTGAGATTTAAGTAACATGTTGACGATGGTTCCCCCAACAATAAGCTACTGAGATTTTAAGTAATATGTTGACGATGGAACAATAAGCTACTGAGATTTTAAGTAACATGTTGACGATGGTTCCCCCAACAATAGGCTACTCAGATTGAAGCAATATGTTGACGATGTTTCCCCCAACAATAAGCTACTGAGATTTTAAGTAACATGTTGACGATGGTTCCCCCAACAATAAGCTACTGAGATTTAAGTAACATGTTGACGATGGTTCCCCCAACAATAAGCTACTGAGATTTAAGTAACATGTTGACGATGGTTCCCCAACAATAAGCTACTGAGATTTAAGTAACATGTTGACGATGGTTCCCCCAACAATAAGCTACTGAGATTTTAAGTAACATGTTGACGATGGTTCCCCCAACAATAAGCTACTGAGATTTAAGTAACATGTTGACGATGGTTCCCCCAACAATAAGCTACTGAGATTTTAAGTAACATGTTGACGATGGTTCCCCCAACAATAAGCTACTGAGATTTAAGTAACATGTTGACGATGGTTCCCCCAACAATAAGCTACTGAGATTTTAAGTAATATGTTGACGATGGTTCCCCAACAATAAGTTACTGAGATTTAAGAATATGTTGAGATGGTTCCCCCAACAATAAGCTACTGAGATTTAAGTAATATGTTGACGATGGTTCCCCCAACAATAAGCTACTGAGATTTAAGCAATATGTTGACGATGGTTCCCCCAACAATAAGCTACTGAGATTTAAGTAACATGTTGACGATGGTTCCCCCAACAATAAGCTACTGAGATTTAAGTAACATGTTGACGATGGTTCCCCCAACAATAAGCTACTGAGATTTTAAGTAACATGTTGACGATGGTTCCCCCACAATAAGCTACTGAGATTTAAGTAACATGTTGACGATGGTTCCCCCAACAATAAGCTACTGAGATTTAAGTAACATGTTGACGATGGTTCCCCCAACAATAAGCTACTGAGATTTAAGTAACATGTTGACGATGGTTCCCCCAACAATAAGCTACTGAGATTTTAAGTAACATGTTGACGATGGTTCCCCCAACAATAAGCTACTGAGATTTAAGTAACATGTTGACGATGGTTCCCCCAACAATAAGCTACTGAGATTTTAAGTAATATGTTGACGATGGAACAATAAGCTACTGAGATTTTAAGTAACATGTTGACGATGGTTCCCCCAACAATAGGCTACTCAGA
Organism: Archivesica marissinica; assembly: GCA_014843695.1. NCBI lineage: Eukaryota > Metazoa > Mollusca > Bivalvia > Venerida > Vesicomyidae > Archivesica > Archivesica marissinica. The sequence continues at coordinate 39,587,539 of CM026389.1, read as the reverse complement.
TTGGAAGCAATATGTTGACGATGTTTCCCCCAACAATAAGCTACTGAGATTTTAAGTAACATGTTGACGATGGTTCCCCCAACAATAAGCTACTGAGATTTAAGTAACATGTTGACGATGGTTCCCCCAACAATAAGCTACTGAGATTTAAGTAACATGTTGACGATGGTTCCCCCAACAATAAGCTACTGAGATTTTAAGTAACATGTTGACGATGGTTCCCCCAACAATAAGCTACTGAGATTTAAGCAATATGTTGACGATGGTTCCCCCAACAATAAGTTACTGAAATTTTAAGTAACATGTTGACGATGGTTCCCCAACAATAAGCTACTGAGATTTAAGTAACATGTTGACGATGGTTCCCCCAACAATAAGCTACTGAGATTTAAGTAACATGTTGACGATGGTTCCCCCAACAATAAGCTACTGAGATTTTAAGTAACATGTTGACGATGGTTCCCCCAACAATAAGCTACTGAGATTTAAGTAACATGTTGACGATGGTTCCCCCAACAATAAGCTACTGAGATTTTAAGTAATATGTTGACGATGGTTCCCCAAACAATAAGTTACTGAGATTTAAGCAATATGTTGAGGATGGTTCCCCCAACAATAAGCTACTGAGATTTAAGCAATATGTTGACGATGGTTTCCCCAACAATAAGCTACTGAGATTTAAGCAATATATTGACGATGGTTCCCCTAACAATAAGCTACTGAGATTTAAGTAACATGTTGACGATGGTTCCCCCAACAATAAGCTACTGAGATTTAAGTAACATGTTGACGATGGTTCCCCCAACAATAAGCTACTGAGATTTTAAGTAACATGTTGACGATGGTTCCCCAACAATAAGCTACTGAGATTTTAAGTAACATGTTGACGATGGTTCCCCAACAATAAGCTATTGAGATTTTAAGCAATATGTTGACGATGGAACAATAAGCTACTGAGATTTTAAGTAACATGTTGACGATGGTTCCCCCAACAATAAGCTACTCAGATTGGAAGCAATATGTTGACGATGTTTCCCCCAACAATAAGCTACTGATATTTTAAGTAACATGTTGACGATGGTTCCCCCAACAATAAGCTACTGAGATTTAAGTAACATGTTGACGATGGTTCCCCCAACAATAAGCTACTGAGATTTAAGTAACATGTTGACGATGGTTCCCCCAACAATAAGCTACTGAGATTTTAAGCAATATGTTGACGATGGTTCCCCCAACAATAAGCTACTGAGAGTTTAAGCAATATGTTGACGATGGTTCCCCCAATAATAAGTTACTGAAATTTTAAGTAACATGTTGACGATGGTTCCCCCAACAATAAGCTACTGAGATTTAAGTAACATGTTGACGATGGTTCCCCCAACAATAAGCTACTGAGATTTTAAGTAACATGTTGACGATGGTTCCCCCAACAATAAGCTACTGAGATTTAAGTAACATGTTGACGATGGTTCCCCCAACAATAAGCTACTGAGATTTAAGTAACATGTTGACGATGGTTCCCCCAACAATAAGCTACTGAGAATTTAAGTAACATGTTGACGATGGTTCCCCCAACAAAAAGCTACTGAGATTGTAAGTAACATGTTGACGATGGTTCCTCCAACAATAAGTTACTGAAATTTTAAGTAACATGTTGACGATGGTTCCCCCAACAATAAGCTACTGAGATTTAAGTAACATGTTGACGATGGTTCCCCCAACAATAAGTTACTGAGATTTAAGTAACATGTTGACGATGGTTCCCCAACAATAAGCTACTGAGATTTTAAGTAACATGTTGACGATGGTTCCCCCAACAATAAGCTACTGAGATTTAAGTAACATGTTGATGATGGTTCCCCCAACAATAAGTTACTGAGATGTAAGTAAAATGTTGACGATGGTTCCCCCAACAATAAGCTACTGAGGTTTTAAATAACATGTTGACGATGGTTCCCCCAACAATAAGCTACTGAGATTTTAAGTAATATGTTGACGATGGTTCCCCCAACAATAAGCTACTGAGATTTTAAGTAACATGTTGACGATGGTTCCCCCAACAATAAGCTACTGAGATTTAAGTAACATGTTGACGATGGTTCCTCCAACAATAAGTTACTGAGATTTAAGTAACATGTTGACGATGGTTCCCTCAACAATACGTTACTGAGATTTTAAGTAACATGTTGACGATGGTTCCCCCAACAATAAGTTACTGAAATTTTAAGTAACATGTTGACGATGGTTCCCCCAACAATAAGCTACTGAGATTTTAAGTAATATGTTGACGATGGTTCCCCCAACAATAAGCTACTGAGATTTTAAGTAATATGTTGACGATGGTCCCCCAACAATAAGTTACTGAAATTTTAAGTAACATGTTGACGATGGGTCCCCCAACAATAAGTTACTGAAATTTTAAGTAACATGTTGACGATGGTTCCCCCAACAATAGGCTACTGAGATTTAAGTAACATGTTGACGATAGTTCACCCAACAATAAGCTACTGAGATTTAAGTAACATGTTGACGATGGTTCCCCCAACAATAAGCTACTGAGATTGTAAGCAATATGTTGACGATGGTTCCCCCAACAATAAGCTACTGAGATTTAAGTAATATGTTGACGATGGTTCCCGCAACAATAAGCTACTGAGATTTTAAGCAATATGTTGACGATGGTTCCCCCAACAATAAGCTACTGAGATTTTAAGCAATATGTTGAGGATGGTTCCCCCAACAATAAGCTACTGAGATTTTAAGTTTTATATACACATATGTACCAGTAATATGTCTCCCGGAAGCGGCCCCCGGGCACTATGAACGGGTGTTTCAGGTAGATCAACGAATACCTGTCCTGGTGGGTGTTCACATCCTGCTTTATCTGAAATAGACACGTGACAATGGGCCACCTGTGTGTGTTTTACGTTTATTTATCGTCGCTACCGGTTGCCCATATGAGCGACGCCTCCTGAAGAGAATAGTCATTTTAGATTGTTGGAGGATAGTGCAATGATACAGACAGAGACCTATTCCAGAGTCCCCTCTGGATCTTTTACGTGCACGGTGTAAAACACTGACACGAGACCTCGGTTTAACGTCCCATCTGAAAGATGGTTAATATGGATCACCCGCGAGTAATATAATATATATACATGTAGATGATTAGCATTTTAACAACTATAGCTTGTAAGTTCAAACTACTACCGAACATCAATAGGAGTTGTAAGAAACATTTCGACATTCCAAATAGAAAATCCCATCTCATATATTACCTGACAGAATCCTTAAAATATCAACAGTAAAGTGTTTGTTTATTTATTATAGTGTCACCCCTATTTAGAGGGTCAGCCATTTCTGACTTTTATGAGACACCTCTTTTTATGAACATCAGTATTTCCCGAATCCTATGCTTGTAGGCCAGGCGCCATGTTGGTAGGCAATCGGTAACCATTATTTAAATATCTGGCGGCTCATCAACCGGCCATATCAAAACGAACCCCTAACATGGTTCGAACCTTCGACTTCCTGCTCCGTAGGCGGACGCCTTAACCACTAGGCCACGGAGACGGTATATACATATTATTTCTGACAACGATTTTTATTCAAATGAAAACTGAATTCCTAAAATGATATGCTACCTTATTTTGAGTGACACAACCAAGTTGACTGTGTTAATGCTATTCGTGTAATTATTACCTTATTTCTGTCCGATTAGAGCAGTGGCTAGCGCGTTCGATTCTCACCAATGCAACCCTGGTTCGATCCTCGGACTGGGAAGTATGTGAGATGATACAGTGGTCGACAGGTCGGTTTTTCTCCGGGTACTCCGGTTTCCTCCCACACGAATGACCACATATACGCTTTCATCCTCGCCAACGAGAGTGATTAATATAAGTTGTTAGAACTTGCTTCGCAATAGTGGTAAAATAAATCAAGTTTAAACTTTTACCTTTCTTCCAAGATTGGACCACTTTTGACATAGCGACTTCCCAAAGTTTCGAAGTTCTTCGTCTTTCACGTATGTGAGAAACGCAGGACTGCAGAGGTAAAAAAAGTGTTTGTAATAGTTATAGTATTTTAACTGATCGCTTGCGTACGCATAATTCAGGCGCGTACCTATCTAGCCATATAGGCCGCCTCGGCCTACACCGAGCTCCAAAAAAAGAGTAAATGCAATACATGGGTAGATGGGTTAAGGTAATATAGGCACGATGTCTTAATTTTCGAGACCAGATTTCAATGGAAAATGCTTTTATGTTTTATTTTGTTGTGTTAGATGCAGAATATATAGATTCTAGAATTTAAAAAAGTAGTTGTTTTTATAAAATTGATGACGTCTTCAATCTCGTCTGATGCATATGGTAAGATGTTACACACATTACATACTAACTATTTCAGCAGTTCACGATTACAAATTCACGAATTCACCATTTCAACTTCTCGAGTTCAGCTTCGCGAATTCACCATTTCAATTTCAGGAATTTCAGGAATTTGAAACCGAGAAATTGAGAAATCATGATATTGAGATTGTGAAATCGTTAATTCGTGAAACTGAAATCATGAATTCGTGTTTGACTTGACTTCAATTGACTTGACTCCATTAATAATTCGATGAACTGCAGTCGAATGTATTTAGAAACCTACCTGGCCTTATAATCAGCAGGCGTCCACTTCTCAAATTCCATATTAGGACCTTCAAAGTATGTGCTAACAAACGTTCTTAGCTCCGCTTTCGATGGCGTTCCTGTTGCACTTAAGTTTGCAAACGCCGATATTACAACATCTGTGTAAAATGATATGCGCATTATTGTTTGCTAAGAATACATCATCACCACCATGTCTTCATAAATCTCTCGCTAAGTAAAGTCTTTATTATTATTTATTTATTTTCTATATATAAATCATGCTACAATGATCACATGGTTTGCTTAATAATATTTTATTGCAACTTATTTTCATAATCACGAATATAATTTACTATTACACATCACAATAACGTTACTACTGTACTATCACATTTATAACATACATAAAACCTGATAATATCCATATACATGACATTTTCAAAGTGCAAACGAATTTGCATGGATCCAAGAACTTTAGATGTAGACGAAATTATGTTTGTTATATGTACATACCAAGAACAATCTTTACTGAGAGTAATTCCAAGATGTTTGTGATTATCAACAAAACAGAGTTCTGTATTTTCGGAAGTTCTCTTTCTGCAACGAATAGGTCACTACCTCCGTTGTAGACGGGTTAAATTTAACCAACCATTGCTTTGATCAATCGGAAACGTTTTGGAGATCTGACTTTAGCTGTGTTTGAATAAGTGTTTTATCTGTGGAGGACACTGCCATTGAACAATCCACATAATCTAGTAGATCTTTCTAAAGTGTTAGCAAACAAGAGTGGTCCTAATACTGAGTCCTGATGTACCACAGCAGTAATGCATTTTGTTTCAGAGAAAGACGATTCAATAAATACTCGTTGTTTTCTATTACATAAATAATTTTCAAGCCACTCGTTCAGCTTTCCAGTTATTCCATATTGTTTTAGCTTGAACAGCAATCCAGAATGCCAAACCAGATCAAAGGCTTTCGTAATGTCACAAAAAGCAATACAAGTAATTTGTTTATCATCATATGCTTTGCATATTTTGTGATATTGGTCAATTAAATGAAAACCCATGGATTGTCCTGGTAAAAATAAAGACTGGTACTTATAAATGAGATCATTATCATGAAGATAGTTGACTATATATTTCAAAATGACTTGTTCTATAACTTTCCATAGACAACAAATTAACGATATCGGTCTGTAGTTTGAGTGAGTATATATATCACCCTTTTTATATACATGTATATTTAAAATGACTTCGATACTTACTCTCTTGTAAAGATCGATTAAATATAAGAGTAAGAGGTTGGTTAATTGTAGTATACGTTTCTTTAAGCATACGATGACTTACTTCGTCTGGACCACTTGATTTGTTTAGGACTAAGTTATTTAAAACGTCAGAAACATCTTGTTCTGTAACACTAATTTCACTTAAAACAGCATTGTTTTATGTGACAATTCAGGAAAAGTGGCTGATGAATAGTCAATGGTTGAAATTGAAACAATATAATTATTAAAAGAATTTGCTTTTTCTTCATCTAAAACTAAATAATCACCACGACCTGTTGTTTATTCATCCTTTATTATTCTTATCTCTTTCTCTATACACTTTTTGACTTTTTCTCATCTTCCATTTGTTGGTTTCATTTCGGTTATTTTTCACAACTTCTCAAGCTCTCTACTCGTATTACAAACTTATTTAGATAGTAATATAATTTAAGTTTGTAATGTTAATTTACAAGTACATGTATGCATAAGTTACAGGCATTACACCTTCCCTATATGTATAGCAACAGCCGTTGGGGAGGAGGGTAGGTAACGGTCTATCAGACAAGATGTATATGCGTGTCCTTTATTTCCGCTATGCATTTGTGTTTAGCCTACAACATACCTGGATCATATTTGAGATTCATATCTACAAAGGTTTTGGAATCTGCATAGAGATTGGCATCCTGAACAGCTTCAAGTATCGGACCATTGCACCAAATCTCACTGCAAGAAAGTGTAATTTACAAATGATATGTGAATTAATCCCCTAACACATACCTTGTTAAATTTCATTGGTTAATGAAAAGTGGTTTTGGGAATAATAACTGATACAGAATCGAAGCTTCACTAACAATCATGCCAACATGTACATGTAATTAGATTTGGTAACAAAATGGTAATGTCGTTATCACATAAACGATGAAATGCAGTTGATGAATACGATATATGGGCGGTGATTTCATTTTTTTGCAGGGGCCTTGTTAGCAATGTGTCGGTCAAATGGTTATCATATATCAATGCCCCGCAGATACAAGATATAAGAAACTTTATGTTGAGTCGGATGTACAATAATAAACACTAGCTACAATAGCTATTTGTCGACACAAATAAAGATGCATAACATATGGGTAAAACAAACACTTGTGAGATAAAACATGGATTAAACAAACACCTGCGGGATACAAACATAAAGTTACATTGGCATTATAAAATAATATGCAGAAGTTCAATACTTTAAGCCTAAACATTTAATATCTAACACTATCTTTGTAATAGTAATATAGTAGTGGAGTAAAACATATTAAGGCAGAGGAAATCTATACAATGATAAATAATTATTTGATTTAAAATTCTAAATGATTGAATAAGAGTCATTACTGTTAAGAATGTGATATTTCTATGAGATGTACTGGATGGTTTCGTGTACAATGACGGGAACAATACATATCACACATATATAGGTAGAAAGTATATTACATTATGTACAACAGTACTACATATATGGTTGAGACCAAGTGCATGCTCTATCTAAAAGACACTGGTGAGTGCAACCCAATGGAGATAAAAATACAAATGAACTAAAAGGCACAGATATACGCAACAAACAAAAATAAGTACACAAATACAAAGGATACAAGCAATATAAGATCAACAGGTACATATCCTGAGCAGAAACGGCGAAACACAGGATAATGTAGAGCAAGCACTTATACATGTACACACATAGACTATTTACAGTTTGAGCAATTATATATATTATATTATATATAGATTGGGGTATATTGTTATTTAGAGGTTATTGCTCGGTAGCTTGATATCAGCGTTCGGCCTTCGGTCTCAGGCTGATATCAAGTTACATCGGGTCGATACCGAGGTTGATATGAGACTATGCACATAATAACGTCTTTATTACTTTGATATGGATTTAAAAATTTAATAATCGAAAGCATGCTCTCCGTTCTCCATTTATCAGGAATAACTCACAAATACTGAATTAGATACACGAAAGCGATTGAAATATGACCACGAAACTACAAGCATAAATTAGCTGTCAAATTTGATACGCTGTGGCGCTACGGGAAGTAAGCAAAAATAGCACCGAGCGCGCATGCGTTATTTTCGCAGGAACTAGTTATGATACGGCTTTTTTCAGGTTTGATACGGATACGTGACCGTATCAAACCAGAAAACGTAATAGCAGACTGAAAAACGCAGCGTATCAACCTGGGTGGTAGACAGTATTGTGGTAGGCAAATAACGGCAACACATAGACTAAAATTCATATCTAAGTAATGAGAAACCATAAACACTTAAAATATAGTGTGTCAGGTTTATGCAAAATTTAATGAAGCAATAAGCATTAATCAAACATTTTAAAGCGACACAATATCGCAATGAAGGATGATTTTCGTAAAAAGCATCCGATATTTTTAAAGACTATAATTTCCAAGGATGTGTCTTTATAGCAATCCAATATTCGCACATAAACGAAAACACAAATAAATATAACACCGGCGTATACGCGAATTGTTTATCAACACACAGTTATGTAAACAATGTTTAATGAGCTTGCCACATGATGATGACGCAACAACGGATGTTCAAACAACTTTGATGGTTGTTCTTGTTGCCGATGGAGAGCGATGTGTTCCGAATGTAAGATATAAATATTTTATTTAAACATATTTTATTGCAGATAGATAGATAGATAGATACTTTTATTTCCTCCATTGCTGAAGAGCATAACATATTTACAAATCATATTAATATATATGTACAAACAGTATAATATCAATGCACAAATAACAGGGTTAAATATCAGTTGAATAATCGCAGCACATATAACCTTGTATTTAGTCAATTGGCCTCGACTATGGACGAATACATAATTAGCAATATATAACAGTTACGATGTCCGAACATAACAATGTGCACCAGTAAAACATAGAATCAGTTTGCTTTCAACTACCCGGAAAACATTCTACATATTAGCTTCAATAGCAACAAGTTCCTTGGAACAAGATTATCATCTACCTGTAATGCTAACGATAGTAATGCATTGCACTGGTCCATTGGTGATAAATGCATGAATTCTATATAATCTTTAGTACTAACAATGTCAGCTAAAATGTTCAACACTTTACACCTTATGTGATCAATTGCATGGCAATAACACATTATATGTTCAACATTGTTGACAGCCAATAGCGAGCATTTGTAACATGTACTTAAGAATTGTCTCGATACCAATTGACCCACGACTGACGCCGCTATTTTACACAGGGGAAGTAACTCATGCCTCATTCTACACGCCGACCAGAGTACACATGGGCTGTCCGATTTAATAATGTGCGGTATGGTTAATTGTGCTTGAATTCTGACGAACCATTCTTGCTTGTTAGCTGCTGATACACTCTTCTTGAGTACACTTTTCCAAGTTAATTTTGCAGGGAAATATCCCGTTGTGATATAACATTCAAGGAAATGTAACAACCTGTACTTTCCAAGCAATCTATATATATCCTGCATGAATCCCGAATACTGTCTATCATGATTAATATATCGTACTAGTCTATGTGTAAATAGTTGCTTGGCTAATAGATTGCATGGTAATCTACACAATTGACCAAAGAAAATTAGTTTTCGCAAATCAACGATTCCTTCAATGCAGTCGATGTTGAGCGTACACAATGCATAGTCAGTGTTCGTATATTTATTGAAGCCTTGTGAGGCACTGCAATGTTGATAAAACTTTATTATTGGCCGCCATTGTTTACGGGTCAACGGAACGATAAATAGTTTTAAAAAGTACAATGTGCGTCTGATTTGATATATTTACTCAATATTTAAGTCATCCTTAGTTCAATTACGCCGAATCGATCCATTACCATCTAAATGTAATATTTAAAATCCTCCATCTCGTCGATATAACACAGAAACGGGACATTGTATGTCAAATCTGAACCCCTTAAGACCATGGCTTACCAGACACTAGTGAGACCCCAGCTTGAATATGGCTCCGAGATCTGGTCGCCCCATACCCAAACATTGATAGACCAAATTGAAGGTGTCCAGCGAAGAGCAGCCCGTTGGATAAAGGCTGACTTCTATCGTACCTCAAGTGTTACAAACATGCTACATTCCCTAAATCTACGCAGACTAGATCAACGGCGTATTGACAATAGGTTATCCCTTATGTATAAAATTCAAAATGATCTTGTTGCTATTCCCATTGAAAATTACCTAGTTCCTCTCTCCCGTCCTGCTCGCCATTGCCATTCCTTAAGCTATAGGTTACAGCAACTACAGACTACTACAAGTTTTCCTTCTTTCCAAGAACAATCTATCATTGGAACCACCTCCCTCCTGACATTGTCCATCTCCCTATCATAGAGCAATTCAATACGGCAGTTTGCCATATTGAACATGACAGTCCCTAGTTGTTCTGCGTAGCTGCTTTTAAACTTTTACCACAACTTATTTTCATCCTTCTTAAATTATACTTTTAACTACTCATACTTTTAACTTCTTTGCGGTTTTTGACGCGCAACATGTCTACGTCCCCGCGAGGGGTTTGACATTAACGGAAGATAGATAGAGACTACGGGAGCATTCGTGCATATTCGGAAATGATCATGCATAATCGTGCCTGTTCGGCGATTTCCGATAGAATTCCGTTTCTATATTTAGCGATATTATCTTGTAGAGAAGAGTTGTCGTTCTTCAAATCTACACCACATGGCGCGGCGCTATCATCGGAAATCCAGTTTCCCCGGGCTGTCATTTTGCCAGAAGTTAAAAAGTGAAAAATCAACAGACTGGCTGGCACCCAGGCTAATATCTACCGGCTACTGCGATGTATCAATAATGCTTGATCGAACATAATTAAATATAATATGTACATATATCTAGTATGCATGATATAACAATTACATGCTCGAATATGTGTAAGGTTGATAGTGGATGGTTCCCCGAACCCCATTCACACATATTGCGGGGATAATAAATGGGGGTTACCCGTAATGGGGCCTGAAATTGAAAGTAAATAAATAATTGACAAAAACATAAGCTATATCACTGCACTATCCTCCACAATCTAAAATGACTAATATATTCAGGAGGTGTCGCTCATATGGGCAGCCGGTAGCGACGATAAATAAACGTAAAACACACACAAGCTGTTGGAAACGTGAATGTTATTCGGACTCAATCAGCCAATGACGTCAGTGAAAGCTTGGCAGTACGTTTTCTATGACGAATATTTCAAGCATACGATGATTAATTTTAGAAATAATGAGTATTAATAGTCCGGTGCTTTGCTTTGCTGTTGCAATAGAAACAAAATGGCCACCAATTTAGCTCTGATCTGATAGCAATATATTTCTTACCTATCGTATTCAATTTTAATACGACGTTTGTTTACATAACAAAACAATGCAAATACGGTCAACACCCATGCGTAATGCATCGCGTGTATCATGAATTGCAACATCCATGCGTAATGCATAGCGTGTATCATGAATGGCAACATGCATGCGTAATGCATCGCGTGTATCATGAATAACAACACACATGCGTAATGCATCCCGTGTATCATGAATGACAATACACATGCTTAATGCATCGCGTGTATCATGAATAGCAACACCCATGAGTAATGCATCGCGCGTATCATGAATGGTAACACCCATGCGTAATGCACCGCGGGTATCATGAATGGCAACACCCATGAGTAATGCATAGCGCGTATCATGAATGGTAACACCCATGCGTAATACACCGCGGGTATCATGAATGGCAACACACATGCGTAATGCATCGCGTGTATCATGAATAGCAACACCCATGCGTAATGTATCGCGTGTATCATGAATAGCAACACCCATGCGTAATACATCGCGTGTATCATGAATAACAACACACATGCGTAATGTATCGCGTGTATCATGAATAGCAACACCCATGCGTAATACATCGCGTGTATCATGAATAACAACATCCATGGCGTAATACATCGCGTGTATCATGAATAGCAACACCCATGAGTAATGCATAGCGCGTATCATGAATGGTAACACCCATGCGTAATGCACCGCGGGTATCATGAATGGCAACACACATGCGTAATGCATCGCGTGTATCATGAATAGCAACACCCATGCGTAATGTATCGCGTGTATCATGAATTGCAACATCCATGCGTAATACATCGCGTGTATCATGAATTGCAACATACATGCGTAATACATCGCGTGTATCATGAATTGCAACATCCATGCGTAATACATCGCGTGTAATCATGAATTGCAAAATGTATGGTACCGATTTACCGTTATGTCTCACATTGTGTTTGTACATATCTTTAGACTGATCTGATTCAAATTACCTCTAAACGACAGTATCACGTGATTTTGGATATACTCCAATAATAAACAAACGTCAATTCAGGAACGTGGCTGACCGATCGATGAAATCCTATTTCGCTTATAAATGATAGTTTTGGAGATCGTAAACACAGTTTATTGATTGAAAGTTAATGTTCCAATTATTTCGGAAGACTGTGCGGTAGTAATGCTATTTATACGTAAACTGCATTTTTTGCGATGTTATATCGCTTTAAGATATCTAATATAGCAATACGTGTTAATAAGCCGGAGTTTCCATTTACTGTAAGAGTTACCTGTCACATGCCGGAAGTGCTGTCACGTCTCGTCTCATACTTGTACCGACAGTCCATAACAGCAGAATAATCCCTTTACGTTGTGACATCATTAAAATGCTGTGACGTTTCCCGTAACGTAACCCGTTATCCTGCGTCAAACATCAATAATTATGCAATACCAATGTATCTCTTAAAATCACGTTTGCTATATATACCTAGTGATTAATGTTCAACTCAATAAGTTATACTTTTAACAAAATCTCGTACAGTACAGTTCCTTGTAATAGGTAATAGTCCGTCCGTTAACAGCTTCCGTTAATTAATACTGTCCACTATTCACGGACGTAGCGTATTCCTCCGATAAATGATAGGAGTACAAGTCAATAAGCGTATATCATTGCCAATACAGTTGAACTATTTCACAATTAATGTAAGCTACGTGTTCAACTGCGCATATAATATATAGTCGGCCTGAAGCTGCGCATATAATACATAGTGGGCCCGAAGCCACACACACCACACTGTTATCGTTCTCCATGTTTTGCCTAACTACATAGTATTGTCATCTCATCTTTATCCGCAACTAGATGGAGACTGTCAGTTGATGGGTCCGATAGCTTGTTAGCTAGCGTGCATCTGTATATATCCTGGAGGTGGTGCATTGCAGTAATGTCATACACTACAATACTTGTTATATACAGGTAGTATGTACCGCATATTTGTTATGTACTGTACAACAGAGCAACTAGAGCCGCGAGATTGGCTAGCACATGATATGAGATTTTTTTTATTCGATTTATTTTATAGATATGATACATGTTTGTGGAAGTCGTGGTAGCGCAGAGGTAGAGCATTCGCTTCAGGTGCGAAAGGCCAGGAATTCGAGCCCAGCTGGAGCCGTTACGATTGTGTCCTTAGGCAAGGCATTTATATTCCACATTGCCTCTTCTCTCTCCTCATGGCGATGAATTCCACCAGGAATTAGGTATCGAGAGTGATTAATATAAGTTGTAAGAACTTGTTTCAAAATTACATTTATATTCTTTTGATGAATTTTGAAAACGTGGTTTAAAAATATACATAACATTATTGCAGTATGTGATGCGCGGAGATGCACGAACGAACGGTTCAAATCATGTCGATAAATGTATGCACACTGTTGTAAGAGCACATATCTGCTTGTTCAGAACAATATACTTGTAGAGCACATATCTGCTTGTTCAGAACATTATACTCGAGAGAAAAAGAGCTGGTATACAGACATGAGATACACACTGTGTATGTTTTACGTTTATTTATCGTCGCTACCGATTGCCCATATGAGCGACGCCTCCTGAAGAGATTAATCATTTTAGGTTTTTGGAGGATAGTGCAATGATAAAAACAGAGACACATTACAGAGTCTCCTCTGGTTCTTTTACGTGCACGGTGTACAGCACCGACACGAGACCTCGGTTTAATGTCCCATCTGAAATACTGGTCTTATTATGGTCAGACGGGGGATCGAACCTGGTACACATATGCTTACGGGTAGCCTTTTATACTCGGGACCAATTGTTTGGTACTGTTTACCCTTGCAAACTCACTTACTCTATTTAAATCGGATTGTTTAAAATGGTTGCATGTCTAATATTACACAATTTATGTAGATGCGTTCTTACTTTCATTAATTCTAATACCACATATCTTTTATTTTGCTTAATCATATTTTATTTGCTATTTTACATATATAGTACATATAGACTTAACATTCATTATGTGTGATAAAATGCAAAATGGGTTGGGCAACAAGTTCTAGCAACATTAGTAAACTGCCCTCCCCAAGAAGAATAAATGAATAATTGGCAATCAGGCATTCTGCAAAGAAGCAAACAAATATAGAATATAGAAAAGAATTAACAAAAAATAAAGCAAAACTGGTAACTTAGTAAAGAGAAGGAAGATCAGTAGTAGAGATTAACCATGTGAGATACATGTGTGTATACCAATATACCAAAGTGATGTCCTGTTCCGTGTCACGCTGTCACAATGAACATTTACTAAGGGTAGGCCTATTTGGTTAAGATGTACATCATGTATATCAGACGAGAAACTGTAAAGTTTAAGTCTTAATAAAGCATTCTTCTTCTTCTTCTTCTTCTTCTTCTATATCTTTTATTTCATTTGTTTGTATGTCATGTGTGTATAAATGTGTTTTATATTTAAGAGGTTCCCATGGAAGATTAGCCTTGCTAAATGGGTTACCCTCTCTAAATAAAGAATTTACGTACTCACTTACTTACTTACTTACTTACTTACTCACTTACTTACTTACTTACTTACTTACTTACCCGTCCATCTACATTGTTGGAATACTGGACTAAATACCTTATTTACAGATCGTAACCCAGTTAACCATAATACCAATCTGTCTTGGGGGCCCTCTAAATACATGCGTGGTCTAATGGTTAAGGCGTCCACCTACTGAGTGGGATATCGAAGGTTCGAAACTCGTAAGCGGTACGTTCTGATATGGCCGGTTAGTGAGCTGCCAGCTAGTTAAACTATTCTTACCGATTTGTCTACCAGCCTGGAGCCTGGCCTACTAGCATAGGATTCGGGAAGTACTGATGTTCATAAAAATAGGTGTCTCATAAGTCAGAAATGGCTGGCCCTTTAAATAGGGGTGACACTATAATAAACAAACACTTACTTTTTACTTTTACATGTAACATACATATAGGATATTTGCGAATTGCATAAAATACAGTATGATGTCAGCACGAGTGTAAGATTCTATTTATAACGTTACCATAGTAACAACAACCATAAATTAGCTTATTGAGGAGTAATCATAATTTGCTGGTGTTATATTTCTCCGTTACAAGTTGAATTCACATGTAAGTGACATTGTAGTTTGTTTTAAAATATGTTACGTAATCTGAGTTTAGATAAGCGTATTAAATGCAAATATTATTTCATCTGGTATAAACGCGACTGACTACACCGACAGACCGTAGAGTCCCGAACCCAGGAATTTCAGGTTCGATCCCCGTCTGACCCAAAAAGGAGTTAAATAACCTATGCAAGTACGTGAAGAATGCAATGAAGCTGCGAGATGAGGTTCTTGGTCTAGACATATAATACTATGCACATATAGTTTAGCTCGCTTTGTTTAAGTTTAACATGATAGTGTACCTTGACAATATGTAGGTAGAAGCACTGTTTCAATGTTGGACGTTTTTACAGAGTATTTCCACTTTGACCATAAGCTGGGTCAATGAGTACGTGTGAAGTATGAAAGCATATAGTATGTAAGAATATAAACTTATTCCCTAATTCGCTCCACTCAAACGTAAATAAATCATTTATCCCATAATCAAGTAATTCTAGGGGGAAAAGAATCACAAACAAGATTTAGGATGGGTCATTTCCATTACCATGTTAATCATTTATTAATATATACATGTATAAACATTCTCTTCAATTTTAAACCTGCGACCATAAAAATAACTGTGCGAATATTGATCATCTTAAAAACCTCACAACATAAATAAATCAGTATGTGATGTAAAGTACACCTTACTCTGTGTAAAAAGTATACATCTCGATATAAGACAGCCACGTAAATACGAAACTGTAGTGCCGGCTGCCCCAACCCACTCCCCTAATTATATTATATATAATATAATCTCCTCATCTTTTTCTATTATTTCTTTTTTGTGGAGGAGGAGGAGGGGGAGGTAGAAAGAAACCATGCAACTATCCAGTGTGAAAAGGCCTTCTTTGCTGCCCCGTGACTTTCCCAACGAGCAGTATAACAATAAATGGTATCATAAATTAAGAGGCTAAAAACTGTTAACATCTATTATATCATTTTCTTTTTCGGCTCAAATCGGTACCGCCACGTAAATTAAACCTAATATAACCTGTCTGAACTAACAGTCTTAGAACTTAAATCACATACATTGTAATTGAGAGTAGCTAGGTGACAAAGTAAAAACATAAAGCTAAAGTCCGAAATTAATTTCCTAATCCGCCATTTATGTAGATGCCATTCCTCTGACGATTCGTCTCTTTGTAATCAATCACTGGATATAAACGCTTGGATAATCCTGGTAAAGGGCGTCGAACCTGTCGATAAATAAATTCCGATTTTAATAGAATTACCAGGTACCCCCAGATCTGCAACGATCAATACCCTCCACTTGCTGCCATTGCAAACGGAAAATAGTGTCATCAAAAACAGACCTTAATCTTTCGAGACTGGCGTATTCAATTCAGGGCGGGGGCCAATAAACTGACGTGTATCGTGTAATGCAAACGACTTCGAATGGAGATAACTATCTACATTCCACTATTTATACTAACCGAAAATGCACGAAATAATCGTGCATATAAACACAACACTTGATTACACACCATTACCCGAATTACTGTAAACCTAGGATAAATATATTTATTCCCTAATTCGCTCCGCTCAAACGTAAATACATCATGTATCCCATACTCAAGTAATTCTAGGGGGAAAAGAATCACAAACAAGATTTAGGATGGGTCATTTGCATTACCATGTTAATCATTTCGAACAATCACAAAGAACGGGTATTCTGGTTTTAAATTAATATGTAATTGACATGATTCTATAACATTTTACGAACATTCATGACAATAATATCAACGTAAAGGTCATCATTAGATACCAATACATTTGGTAACATGTAAATCGTCTTTCACATAGCCATCCTTGGCTCTCTCGCTGCGCCAACGTTTCTTTTTTGACTCAGTATATGTCGGTTTTACATTTTGCTATGAAAATAGCGATATTATTCATAAATTTAAACAGTCGATACCTAAATATACTGAGTCAAAAAAGAAACGATACCTGGTGTTTATGTGTCTATAATTTCAACATTTATTAAGAAACCTCTTTGAAAATTCATAAGATGATAGTCCAACATGTTTGAAAGAGGAGCACATAAAGCATAATGAGCCTCCGAAACTGTCTGCTGCGTGATGACGTAATTCGTCGGACAGGGGTCTAATGGAGTTTTCACACAGACGTCAATACCGAGTATGGGCACCATTTGCGTCTCTCACTGCAATGCACCGCCGTCGCATCGAACGGAAGAGTGTCTGAATCTCTTGCTGGTCAATATTTGTCCACTCCTGACGCAAAACATCCCTCAGTTGGTTTAACGTTACCGGCTGACGTCGTCTGACACGGCGGTCTAACGTATCCCACAAATGTTCTATGGGTGACAAGTCTGGTGACAAAGCAGGCCACGGCAGGGTTTCAATATTGTTCTGCTCCAATAATGTGGTGGAAATCCGAGCAGTATGACACCTGGCGTTGTCCTGTTGGAACAGTGTGACGTTTCTGTTGGCGTTAAAGAACGGCACAACTGGCGCAAGGATCTCATCACAGTACCGCTGGGCGTTTAGGTTCCCGTCCACCACTAACAGTTCAGTGCGACTGCCGAAGGTGATACTGCCCCACGCCATAACGCTTCCGCCCCCGAACAGATCGACCTGACGTACACATGCGTCGGCGTAACATTCACCGCGTCTGCGATATACCCGCTCTCTGCCATCCGCTCGACGCAAACAGAACCGCGATTCATCGCTAAACATCACCGAATTCCACTGTAACCGAGTCCAGCGAGCACGTTCCGTCGTCCATTCCCGCCGTACGTCACGGTGACGTCGTGTCAGGATGGGTCCAACGTATGGCCGATAGGCACGAATGTCACGTTCACCGAGCCGGTTCCTGACTGTTTGTGCACTGATGCGATTGTTGGTCATCCCAGGAGTAACGGCAGCTGTGTGCGTAGCAGGTAGGAACCGGTCACGTAAATGTGACGTCCGAATGTGACGGTCCTGTTCACGCGTCGTCACACGTGGTCTACCAGATCTTGGACGGTCGTCCACCGATCCATGTGTTCGATAACGTCGAAGTAGACGTGTTATCGTGATCCGCGTAACCCCGAGTCGATTTGCGACGTCACGCTGACGTAAACCGCCGTCAATCATGCCAATGGCACGCATTCTCTGCTTGCGGTTTAGCCTAGGCATTTTGTTAGATGTAACAATAGGTATGTAAGGTGTTTTTCCTCGATGATAATGCAGTACCAGTACAATAAACCGGTTTTCCGATTTGTACATGTGTAGGAAGTTGTCTTTGTTGAGGAGCACGTGCAAATCGGAAATTCGGCGTTCCAGGATTATCGGGTGTTTATTTACCTGTGTTTATGGTTTGCTGACGTTGCAATAAGATACCCGGTACTGATACGTAATAATATATTAAACCTTTCTATGGTTTTATCCGTTTTACGTCATTTTTAGTTTGGTATCGTTTCTTTTTTGACTCAGTATATATAAAAAATAAGCATATCCAACTATAATATTAAATGATACTCGCGTCAATCAAGTCGTACATACAAAAACGCCTAATAGAATGACCATAATTCTGCATACATTACGAATTTTTAACAATCCAATAATCAAGTCGGATATCCTTCCTAAAAACAAACATAGTACACCAATCCATGTACGATCCACATGTTTTGTTAATATACTATCTGCCTTCACAGCATCCAATACACTACCTGCCTTCACAGCATCCAATACACTACCTGCCTTCACAGCATCCAATATACTACCTGCCTTCACAGCATCCAATATACTACCTGCCTTCACAGTATCCAATATACTACCTGCCTTCACAGCATCCAATATACTACCTGCCTTCACACCATCCAATATACTACCTGCCTTCACAGCATCCAATATACTACCTGCCTTCACAGCGTCCAATATACTACCTGCCTTCACAGCGTCCAATATAATACCTGCCTTCACAGCGTCCAATATACTACCTGCCTTCACAGCGTCCAATATACTACCTGCCTTCACAGCATTCAATATACTACCTGCCTTCACAGCATCCAATATACTACCTGCCTTCACAGCATCCAATATACTACCTGCCTTCACAGCATCCAATATACTACCTGCCTTCACAGCATTCAATATACTACCTGCCTTCACAGCATCCAATATACTACCTGCCTTCACAGCATCCAATATACTACCTGCCTTCACAGCATCCAATATACTACCTGCCTTCACAGTATCCAATATACTACCTGCCTTCACAGCATCCAATATACTACCTGCCTTCACAGCATCCAATATACTATCTGCCTTCACAGCATCCAATATACTATCTGCCTTCACAGCATCCAATATACTATCTGCCTTCACAGCATCAATAGACTATCTGCCTCACAGCATCAATTAGACTATCTGCCTTGACATCATCAATATACTATCTGCCTTCACAGCATCAATTAGACTATCTGCCTTCACAGCATCAATTAGACTATCTGCCTTCACAGCATCAATTAGACTATCTGCCTTCACAGCATCAATTAGACTATCTGCCTTCACAGCATCAATTAGACTATCTGCCTTCACAGCATCAATAACTATCTGCCTTCACAGCATCAATTAGACTATCTGCCTTCACAGCATCAATAGACTATCTGCCTTCACAGCATCAATTAGACTATCTGCCTTTGCAGCATCAATATACTATCTGCCTTCACAGCTTCCAATAGACTATTTGCCTTGAGCTTTCACAGCCCCAAACCAACTATCTACAATACAGTGTAGAACTAACATTTATTCAATAAACAACTTTCACATCTCAAAATTACGTTGACATCTACATAATGTAATGTTTGATGTTGTCAAATGAAAACATCGGCTGTAGCATGTATATATATATCAATGGATAATAACCCTCATATATCCCTGTAAATTAAAATAATCAAAAAATACTGGCAATATGGCGATCACCTTCGACCCCAATTGCTTAGGAGGAAAAAATCATAGAGTTTTAGATCCCGATTATTATCAAGAAATATATTGAATCGTAAAAATTAAATTGTAATCTGTCGGGGCGGACAAACACGCCTACTTATGCAATTTGGAAAAATGCGACATAAACGTGATGAATAAGATTAATATTGTTGCGCAGTGAATATATCTGCGCATGGGCAAAATAGATAGATGTGCGAAAAATTCGATATGAATAAGTGGGCGGACAACTTAAACGGATTACATCTCATGCGCGAAGTAGATAAATGCACATACCTAATTAAAAACACATCGATATGAATAAGTGGGCGGGACAACTTAAACGGATTACGTATAACGTTCTACATTAAAGCAAGACGGATATGTAGTCCAGTGGCAACAAGCCGGACTGGCAATCCAGGGATCGCAGGCTCGATCCCCGTCCGACCCCACCAAAACCAACAGTCTCCCAGATGGGACATCAAACCGAGGTCTCGCGTCGGCGCCTCACACCACGCACGTAAAAGAACCAGAAGAGACCCCGGAATGGGTCCCTGTGAAATAACTAATCTATTCAGGAGGCGCCGCTCACATGGGCAACCGGTAGCGACGATAAATAAACGTAAACACACATACACATTAAGGCAAAATCTAAAATGACTAATCTCTTCAGGAGGCGCCGCCCACATGGGCAACCGGTAGCGACGATAAATAAACGTAAACACACACACATTAAAGCAATCCACAGACAGATCTGTAATCCCAATGGTCAACACGCCGGACCGGCAATCCAGGGATCGCAGGCCCGATCCCCCGTCCGACCCCAATAAAACCAACAGTCCAACAGATGGGAGGCCAAACCGAAGTCCCGCGTCGGTGCCCCACACCGCGCGGACGAATGAACCAGAGTAGACTCCGGAATGGTTACCCGTCTGTACCACCGCACCATCCTCCAAAATCTAAAATGACTAATCTATTCAGGAGGCGTCGCTCATATGGGCAACCGGTAGCGACGATAAATAAACGCAAAACACACAAATTAAATCAATCCGAGATATTTCGCAATCTAATCTAATAGCCAAGACTTTACTATTAAATTTTACTAGAACCAAAAACAATTTGTTCATGTACTTTTGAGAAAAGTCCTGTCCGGCTGAAAACTCAAAAATATCCACTTTTACTGCTATAAAATGCAAGCTGGGTTTCATACTTCCAGCGTCTACAATTCTAACACAATTTTGGTTGTCCGTGTACCAATGAACGTTCTGACCTTTTATGAAACAAAAAACTCCTCAAAGCAAATAAAAGTGCGTACAGTTCCCGCCAAGTAAAACTGTCCGTTCAACCGAGGACTAATTTTGTATGGCAAATCAGTTTGTTCTCGACTCAACGTATGATGCACAAGCTACATTACTAACGTCTGAATAAATATTCACTGAATGTGTATGTTTTGAAAACAATAGTTTAACTGTACTAGAAGAAGCTGCTTTTTCCAAAACATCAATTATTCAATGCATCCATCGAACTCAGGAACATTTAGTAAAATATCCCAGCTTTGGCCTTGAATAATAGTTTAACGATTTTGCACTGCCTCAACTGCAAAAACGGAATTAGAAACTGCAGATTTGAACAAATAACTGCTCGGAACATCTAAAAAAGGGAACACTATATCCGTTTTGATAATCTCTAAAATAAAAGAGGGGGGTTTAATTGTATCTTTCCAAAAATCGAAATGTTCTCTTATTCTGCCTTTAAAAACAAATAATGGACTGGTTTTGCACACAGTGACTTTGATACTCGAATAACGTTCATGTGAAAACATAATGTCTTCTTCGAAATTGTTTGAACAATACAATTCACTAAAATTATACTCATCTTTGATATGTTCATTTTTCGCCAACCTCTGTGTTTGAAACAACCCTGTTGAAGTGATTGTCTGAACTACCCTCCGATACGGATGGCCGACTTCGTGTGGACCTGGTAACGGAACCGAACACGCGTGTTGATTCCCTGTTCTGTTTGGGGGCATGGCGCCCGGAGTGACCTGATAAGATCCGAAACTGTATCCAAATCGTCAAGAATGTCGGCGTTGAATTAGAACTGCTTTATTAATTTAAGGATTGGCCACATGGCATATGGTCGCCTAAAATATCGTTAGAAGCCATCAATCCAATAAACTGATGTGTATCGTGTAATGCAAACGACTTCGAATGGAGATAACTAGATCTACATTCCACTATTTATACTAACCGAAAATGCACGAAATAATCGTGCATATAAACACAACACTTGATTAACCCGAATTACTGTAAACCTAGGATAAATATATTTTTCTTCAACCGATATTTACTTATTTCCTAAAGCATGTTTAGAAATTTAACACATTTTAAGAAAATATATACTATGTTACACATTTGAGCTAAAACGAACCTTCAATTAACTGCATACACTTCCATTTAAGTCAAATCGAGTGCTTGGTGCAAAACTAGTGTAACCACATGGATACAGTGAAGGGGTTGAGTTCGTTTTGCACTAATCCCTTGAATTATACTTTTAGGATGTTTTGAGATTATCCTCCAATAAAATTAACATTATTAATATATTAAACATTTAAAAGCTCCAATTAGTAAGCACACTTATAATAATACCGTATATGTATATATAAATGGGTAATGTATGTCAGAGATTTACAAATGTAATACAAGATTGATTGGTTAGTATTTAGTATTATTATATTCATTTGTTTGTAGACCATAAACTGTTTATGTTTGTGTCTTAATAAACGATTCTTCTTCTTCTTCTTCCTAATAAAATTAGGAGGTCTCGTGTCGGTGCTTTACACCATGCACGTAAAAGAACCAGCGGAGATTCTGGAATGGGTCTCTGTCTGTATCATTGCACTATCCTCCAAAATATAAAATGCCAATTCAGGAGGCGTCGCTCATATGGGCAATCGGTAGCGACGATAAATAAACTTAAAACGCACAAGAGTACAGAAAACCGGTTCGACATTGGTGTGTCAATTGAAAATAAAAAAGGCTGGGCTCAAAATACGGGCTCTTAAAATGTGTTTCTATATGCTACATTGTATCGAAAAGAATAGACAACCCAACACGTGATGCGTACACATATGTATCAATAAACGTACCCATATCCGCACACTAAATGCTGTACTATTCTATTTGCACCTATACTAGGTAATGTTTACAATAACTGCGTGTCCTAAGTTAATCTTTTAATCCGTATTTACAGACCTAGGGGGTAAGCGTGTTCAATACGGGATGAGATAACGCTATCTTAAATTGATTTCGGGCTTGCCGCTCGCCATTCACTGCCGACAACTTGAGAGACGGTAAATTATAATGTTAAAGAAACGTGATTGTCGGTTTTAGGAAACAAATGAAGCTTACGCGATCCAAAATAAACATTCTGATATTTGGAAACATACAATGGTTCCATTAATAGATTCTGAATGAACCAGCGATGACAAACATACCTCAATGAGGTTATATATAGCAAACCATTAACTCAGACGTGCCCGTTGTATTGTGAGCTTGGTATTTAAGGAGACCGGGTTGACCATTGGATTCATTAAGCAAACATTCTGTACACACGCATACACGGGGATATATTCCAGCTGCCGACCTATCCACGGATATATATAATTATATATATATATATACATACTCTGACATCACAAAATGCTGTTCCAAACATTTTGTCTTGGACTCTTCATTCACGTAAGTTATATTTATGTTCTCAAGCATAGATATATTTATTTTTAGCGACCTATGCGCGACGGGTTAGTGGTTGAATGGCAGTTATTATTGTTCTATGTAGTTTAAACATATTTTATTTCCCAATATAATACATATTGAACAATCACACATAACCAGAATACAGAAACAGGATTAGAATGGAAGACATAGTCTTATATAATTCTTCTCCTCTGCAAGGGTTGTATGTATTTCGCTTGGCTTTTGCAATTGTGTTATAGGAAAGTTTAAACATGAATACATGCGAAAATAACTACATGTTAAACATTAATAAAGACTATCATATAATATAATGGATTGTGAGTGAGAGAGCGAGTTCTATGTAAGGCAGTATATGAATTATATAATTATATTTGGTTCTATTATCTGTGGAAGTCGTGATAGCGCAATAATAGCGCGTTCGTTTCAGGACCGAAAGTACCTGGGTTTAAGACCCGCTGGCCGAGCTGTTACAATTGTGTCCTTAGGCAGGGTATTTACATTCCACGTTGCTACTTCTTTTTCCCTCGTGGCGATGGATTGCACTAATATAAGTTGAAAGAACTTGTTTCGCAATCGAGTTAACATAAATTTGTATTAACTAGTATCTATGTAGGTTTCCTTTGCTGTCAGGATGTGGGTTATATGTAAGACAATTAATGGTTCCTTATGCTTCCTTTGCTGTCCAGGATATGGGTTATATGTAAAGCAACTAATGGTTCCTCATGCTTCCGTTGCTGTCAGGATATGGGTTATATGTAAGACAATTAATGGTTCCTTATGCTTCCTTTGCTGTCAGGATATGGGTTATATGTAAAGCAATTAATGATTCCTTATGCTTCCTTTGCTGTCCAGGATATGGGTTATATGTAAAGCAACTAATGGTTCCTTATGCTTCCTTTGCTGTCAGGATATGGGTTATATGTAAAGCAATTAATGATTCCTTATGCTTCCTTTGCTGTCAGGATATGGGTTATATGTAAAGCAATTAATGATTCCTTATGCTTCCTTTGCTGTCCAGGATATGGGTTATATGTAAAGCAACTAATGGTTCCTTATGCTTCCTTTGCTGTCAGGATATGGGTTATATGTAAAGCAATTAATGATTCCTTATGCTTCCTTTGCTGTCCAGGATATGGGTTATATGTAAAGCAACTAATGATTCCTTATGCTTCCGTTGCTGTCAGGATATGGATTATATGTAAGGCAATTATGTGTGTTTAATTTGTGTATGTTACTATGCTGTATATAATTATTTTAGTTTTACGGAAGACTGATCTTGTCAAATAAGTTCCTAGTTAAATAAAGTCCTTATTATTATTTATTATTATTATTATTATCATCATCATCATCATTATTATTATTATTATTATTATTATTATTGTTATTATTATTATTATTATTATTATTATTATTATTATTATTATTATTATCATTATTATTATTAGTAGTATTATTATTGTAGGAATAACAGCAATAAAATATTGCATATAATCATAATACGGTAAAACACTGGCGTATGAATTGGCTTGGCTTATCGGTTCTATATATCCTGATAACGTTGTGTTTCTTCAGCATTCACGTGGCTGGTCGATCGTGACGTCACAGCCGGTAGATGAACTACAGGGGGTCATGAGTATGTCGGAAGTATACACAAGTCAGGACTCGTTCAGACTCAATGATAGAACGTTGGTAAGAGCGCAGACAATGCTAGTATAGGAGTACCGTAACGTGAAGGTGTTTAATATATAGCATCCAGTAGAATGTACCTACATACACTGGTAACTTACAGCAATATCTCTGTGTACTTTCAAACATGAAATGAAACCCCTCAAAACTCGAACACCTCTAGACTGGAATTACCTCCAAACCGAACAAATTGCACATTTTTACCTTCTATGTTCATTGTAGAAACATTCGGAACCCCACACCCCCTTTCTGAATACCGAACAGATGTTTAAATAGTATGCGCATTTCCAACTGTAATTTACCCCTGTAAACCTTGTCTTGATCAAATATGAAACCTACCATTGTTGTAAACAAACACCTCTCAGCTATTTATTTTCAGAATAATGTAATATACAGTTCTTTACTAACTGCCAAACTATAAACGTGTCTGGGCCTCCTTCTATGCATTGTTGAATTGTTAATTTAGGAAAAATCTACCACTATGGAAACCCCTTGTAACCCGAAAACCCCTCCAAACGGAACTTTACCTCCTGTCAGATTGGTTCAGTTAAGAGAGATCTCAAATTAGACATACTTGTATATGGATACAAATATCCAGTTCAATAGCCGAGATCAATATTAAACTGACACTATAGCAATTATATTCATTTTACTTTCTTTTCGATGAAAACATTTATTTTTTTAATAAATATGTCATAACATACAACCATTTTAAGAGTAGTGAACATTTTGTAATAATTATGTGTTCTCCGCATCTGTTTGATGGAGGGCCTCTGTCTGTTGCAGAGTGGTTAATAACGTGGAACTCAAATCACTTGCCCATCACCACTGTAGGTTCAAATCACTTGCCCATCACCACTGTAGGTTCAAATCCCACCTGGGGTGTCGAATTATTTCATATGAGGAAGCTATCAAGCTGGATTGCGGTAGGTCGGTGGATATACCTGGGTGTCCGTCCTTGCCTGCACTACTGCTCGGATGGGCACCCGGGTCTTCCTCCGCAAGTTGGAAAGTCACGCGACTTAGCCTGGGTGCCAGTCTGTCGATTTTTCACTTTTTAACTTCTGGCAAAATGACGTTGATATCATCAGAAACTCATTACGGCCCAATTAATAGTCTCCGTGTTAAAATATATTTATTTGACTGACCAGGCAAAATATATCGACGCCTGTTTCCAGGCTAGGTGCGACTTCAAATCCCAACACAAACTAACCAATCAAACTTGATAACAGCTGCGAGTACTCAACTGACATTTAACCCTGTTATTTGTGCATTATATTATACTGTTTGTACATATATATTAATAATGATTTGTAAATATGTTATGCTCTTCAGAAATGGAGGAAATAAAAGTATCTATCTATCTAGCCCTATATTCTCAGACACAGTCATATAATTAGCATGTATTATTTCATGTTCTATAATATATGATTGAAAAAGAAAGTGCAGTCAAACCTGTGTTAGTGGTCACCTCTATTAAGCAGCCAACCTGTATTAAGCAGCCAGTTTTCAGATTCCAAATATGTTGTTTTAAAATACATTTGACCTCTATTAAGCAGCCACCTATGCTAAGCAGCCACTTTCTGTGATTCCCTTGGCTGGCTGCTTAAGGCAGGTTTGACTATATCCATAGTGTGTATTTTAGGGCCTCACTGCAGTGAAGGACAGACAACTGAGATCGTGTTTCGTTAATGACTATGACCCGTACTGGTTACCTGCTCCTGGTGATAAGAAATATATAATCCGAAGTCAGGTATATACATTATAATATATTCGTCTATCCATTTTAAATATTCCTAACTCAGCCCAATATACGTAAAGTAAACGTACTTATCTTTGTTATTATAAAACAACTCGGGGTTCTTATTTGCACGATGAAGTCACATTCATGCATTCCGTGTTTCGACTGCTTAGTACGTGTTCCGTTTACATACCACGTGTTCAGTTTACATACCACGTGTTCCGTTTACATACCACGTGTTCCGTTTACATAGTACGTGTTCCGTTTACATAGTACGTGTTCCGTTTACATAGTACGTGTTACGTTTACAAGTTACGTGTTGCGTTTATGTATTACGTCTTCCGTTTACGCAGTACGTGTTCTGTTTACATGCCACGTGTTCAGTTTACATACTACGTGTTCCGTTTACATACCACGTGTTCCGTTTACATAGTACGTGTTCCGTTTACATAGTACGTGTTACGTTTACATACCACGTATTCCGTTTACATAGTACGTGTTCCGTTTACATACCACGTGTTCCGTTTACATACCACGTGTTCCGTTTACATAGTATGTGTTGCGTTTACATACCACGTGTTCCGTTTACATACCACTGTTCCGTTTACATAGTACGTGTTCCGTTTACATACCACGTGTTCCGTTTACATAGTACGTGTTCCGTTTACATACCACGTTTTCCGTTTACATAGTACGTGTTACGTTTACATACCACGTGTTGCGTTTACATAGTACGTGTTCCGTTTACATAGTACGTGTTACGTTTACATACCACGTGTTGCGTTTACATAGTACGTGTTCCGTTTACATAGTACGTGTTACGTTTACATACCACGTGTTCCGTTTACATAGTACGTGTTACGTTTACATACCACGTGTTGCGTTTACATAGTACGTGTTCCGTTTACATAGTACGTGTTCCGTTTACATACCACGTGTTGCGTTTACATAGTACGTGTTCCGTTTACATACCACGTGTTGCGTTTACATGGTACGTGTTCCGTTTACATACCACGTGTTGCGTTTACATAGTACGTGTTCCGTTTACATATCACGTGTTGCGTTTACATAGTACGTGTTCCGTTTACATACCACGTTTTCCGTTTACATAGTACTTGTTACGTTTACATACCACGTGTTGCGTTTATGTATTACGTATTCCGTTGACGTATCGGATGCTCCGTTTACGTATTACGTGTTCCTTTTATATAGTACGTGTTCTGTTTACCCATTACGTGTTCCGTTTACATATCGGATGCTCCGTTTACATATCGGATGCTCCGTTTACATATCGGATGCTCCGTTTACAGTTTACATATCGGATGCTCCGTTTACATATCGGATGCTCCGTTTACATATCGGATGCTCCGTTTACGTATTACGTGTTCCTTTTATATAGTACGTGTTCTGTTTACCCATTACGTGTTCCGTTTACATATCGGATGCTCCGTTTACATATCGGATGCTCCGTTTACATATCGGATGCTCCGTTTACATATTACGTGTTCCATTTGTGGAAGTCGTGATAGCGCAGTGGATGCGCGTTCGCTTCAGGTACGAAAGGTCCGGAGTTCGAACCCCGCTGGAGCCGTTACGATTGTGCCCTTAGGCAAGGCATTTAAATTCCACGTTGCCTCTTCTCTCTCCCTCGTGGCGATGGATTCCATCAGGAATGAGATCTCGAGAGTGATTAATATAAGTTGTAAGAACGTGTTTCGCAATCGAACTCAAATAAATTTGTATAAACATGTTCTGTTTACACATTTACGTGTTCAGTTTACGCATTATGTGTAACTTATGAAAAAGAGTTGCAATAAAATATTATTAAATTAAATGTTACACTTACGCATTGTATATATATATACACTAATTACACCGTGTGTGTTCCGATTATGTAGTACATTTACAATTAGTTTATACACATTTACGTTTGCTCCATTGGGATTGGGAAACAATATTAGTTTGAATCACTCTCGATATCTCATTCCTGGTGAAATCCATCACAATGTTGGAGAGAGAAGTCACTTGTAAAATGTAAATGCCTTGCCTAAAGGCACACTCGTAACTGCTACAGCTGGACGGGAACACGTCCGCCTCCGTGGTCGAGTGGTTAAGGTCGCTGACTTGTATACCACTGTAACCTATCATCACTGATGGTCACGGGTTCGAGCCCCGCTCAGGCCGTGTCTCATTTATATGAAAAAGTTGGCAGTTTCTTACGGAGGTTGGTGCACCCAAGTACTGGTTAACCGCTGGAGCCTGCCCAGGAAAGGTGTTGTTAGGTAAACTGCCCGCCGGCGATATAGCCCAAAATGGTGCTGATGCAGACGTACAACCCGAAATATAACATAATATTGGACGGGAACATCGGGCTGCCACTGTAGGCACAATCGTAACTGCTACAGCTGGATGGGAACACCGGGCCTTTCGCTGCCACTGTAGGCACAATCGTAACTGTTACAGCTGGACGGGAACATCGGGCATTTCGCTGCCACTGTAGGCACAATCGTAACTGTTACAGCTGGACGGGAACATCGGGCATTTCGCTACCACTGTGTGTTCACTACTTGTACAACAATTCCATTAACACGTTTCCATGGTCTTTATACTTGTATGTACATAAATAAACCCACTGGAAATTAGTGTTCGATTAACGCAGTGGTTAGGGTGCTCGCTTCTCACCAATCGGACGGGAAGTATGTGAGATGGTACGGTGGCCGCCAGATTGGACAGGTGGGTTTTCTCCGGGTACTACGGTTTCCTCCCCACATGAATGACTACATGTACGCTCTCATCTGCGCAAACGAAAGTGATACATATAAGTTGTTAAAGCTTGTTTCACAATTGTTGTAGAATAAATAAAGTTTAAACCCACTATACAGTACAATGTAGTATAACTATTTCAGCCCTGTGAAAAGGTAGACATGAACACAAACATTTACAAATTGAAGAAGAAAGCTGGCCCGTTGATAGCAGATATGTGTAAGGAGCTGTATGTATTCTGGCTGGCCACGCACAACATGGCACCTCCTCCACTATTACGAGATGCACAGTCACCACAAGAAGAGCCAGAACGTTGTCAATATGATAACACTGTGCATGAACAGCATGGGATAGACGAGCATGTTGGCGGAGTAAAGGAGACATTGGACCCAGACATGGCACCGCCAATGGTCCAGGGTGGGGGTGTGACACAACCATTAGTGTCTCAAGGAATTCTTCATACTTCAAGTGAAAGTAGTTATTCTCATAATGTTAATGGCGCACAACCAATGTTCATTCATACGGCACCGCCGAAGATTGATGATGGCGCATCGCCGATGTTGAATGAAGGTGCACCGCCGAAGTTGAATGAAGGTACACGACCGATGTTGAATGAAGGCGCACCGCCGAAGATTGATGATGGCGCACTGCCGATGTTGAATGAAGGCGCACCGCCGATGTTGAATGAAGGCGCACCGCCGAAGATTGATGATGGCGCACTGTCGATGTTGAATGAAGGTGCACCGCCGAAGATTGATGATGGCGCACCGCCGATGTTGAATGATGGCGCACCGCCGATGGCGCATAACGGCCCACTACCACAAACGAATGATGAAGGCACACCGCAGACGATTAGTGAAGGTGCACCGCAAATGTTGAATGATGGTGCACCGCAGATGTTTCACGATGGTGCACCGCAGATGTTTCACGATGGTGCATCTGTTATTCTTAAAAGTAGTGAGTCTGCACAACTACTGTCACAAAACCCAACATTTTCTGATAAAGAAGTTTGGCAACCTCCAATGGTTAAGACCCAACCACCTCTTAATAGTTTGCCAGACATTACAAAACGTCCTCCAAGTGAGTTAATAGATGAACAAGCACCTCCTACGATGGGGATCTTGAGACGTATTATGGGACAAAGTAAACACACTATTGCACCGCCAGCACCGGATATGAAAACACCAAAACTTCCACCGATGTTGCAGCGTATGCATATAATGTTGCACAACAAATACCGGATCTGACTGCACCAAATAGTAAAGTGATATTCGGGAGTATGTATTTCTACCATAATCCGGCCATACTGGATATGGAAACACGGTCTCTGTTCAGAAGAAATATGTAAATACTACTGCATGCAGCAATTCAACAATACACTGGAAATACCATTATCATGGTGAGCTTGTGTTGAACTTTGTTCTTGGATATTGGTTGAATCGAATTCTGGAAAATTCCTGTTGTATTTCAGCCTTGCAGATATGCTGAATTTTGAGTTCTTGGAAATTGTTGGAACTGTGTTCTTGAAGATTCAGGTTAAACTTTAGCTTTGTAGATATGTTATCTTTGTTTCGGAGATGTTATGAACTACCTTTGAGACGTTTTACTATATGTTCATGATATTTGATAGATTATTATTTGTCATGATTTCAGAATATATAGAGAATATAAATATTTACCTCGAAAATGATTTCAAACAATGAAAGACAAACAGCGTTCAAACATTCGCTATTTTCCAAGTAAATTACAATACAGACGCGGCCTCCACATACACCTTAAACAGAACAAGTGCATTGTATACCCTAATGAACGCAATATATGTTAATTTTATTCATTAAATATAAAGTGTCATCTTTTAAAGCTTCATGTCAGATGAAGGTCCCATTTCTTTACAATGATTGAAGAAAAACCTCCAATTTGACAGCTTCCATGCAGAGATAGTCTTCACATTGTCGAACATCCAATCGATGTGTCTGTTACATCTAAATTATTGAAATGAAATCAATGTTCACATTGTCGAACATCCAATCGATGTGTCTGTTACATCTAAATTATTTAAATGAAATCAATGTTCACATTGTCGAACATCCAATCGATGTGTCTGTTACATCTAAATTATTGAAATTAAATCAATGTTCACATTGTCGAACATCCAATCGAGGTGTCTGTTACATCTAAGTTATTGAAATGAAATCAATGTTCACATTGTCGAACATCCAATCAAGGTATCTGTTACATCTAAGTTATTGAAATGAAATCAATGTTCACATTGTCGAACATCCAATCGAGGTGTCTGTTACATCTAAGTTATTGAAATGAAATCAATGTTCACATTGTCGAACATCAAATCGAGGTGTCTGTTTCATCTAAGTTATTGAAATGAAATCAATGTTCATTACATGCTGTTGATGTGTACATATAATAAATTATATTTAATATGCTGTTTGTGTTTTTGTCAAACAAAATTATTTGGTTTATACACATTTATATTAGTTTGATCGCCAAACAAGTTATTACAATATTACATGTAGTTTAGTCGCTCTCGAGACCTCATTCATGGAGGATTCCATCGCCAAGAGGGAGAGAGAAAAGGCAATGTAGAACTTAAGCGCCTTGTCTAAGGGCACAATAGCAACGACTATAGCAGTGCGCGAATTCCGAATCTCTCACGCCTGTACCACTTTCTAAATACCCATCCAGTAAACAATAACACGATTAAGAGTATCCTTCATACGCACTGGTGTGAGACAAGGATATTATATCCATGTGGTCAGAATATGTCACCAGAAACGAGGCTCTGTGGGACAAGGATATTCCACCCGAATGGTCAGAATGTGACACCACGTGACCACGAGGGTCGAATAGCCTTAGAAATGACAGAAATGAAATACCGACATGAATGCAGAAGAAATGTTTGGGACGGTAGCGCGGGCAGACAGGGATAAAGTCATCAAGTGCACGTCTTATATACATGGGGTTTCACTGAAAGAATCGTTTTGTATCGCTACCGGTTTCCCATTTGAGCGACGGACAGTGTATTCCTTTCCTGGGCAGGCTCCAGCGGGTAACCAGTAATTGGTGCACCAACCACCGTAAGAAGTGTGTGTGTTACGTTTATTTATCGTCGCTACCTGTTGCCCATATGAGCGACGCCTCCTGAAGAGATTAGTAATTTTAGATTGTTGGAGGATAGTGCAATGATACAGACAGAGACCCATTCCAGAATCTCCTGTTCTGTTACGTGCACGGTGTAAAGCACCGAAACGATACCTCGGTTTAAAGTCTCAATTTGAATTTTATTAGGGTCAGACGTGGGATCGAACTTCCGTAATAAACGGCCAACATTTTCATATAAAGTGACACGCTCTGAGCGGGCCTCAAACCCGTGACCATCAGTGATGATATGTTACAGTGGCATACAAGGTGCACCGCCGATGTTGAATGAAGGCGCACCGCCGATGTTGCAGCAAGTTAAGGGACTCACAGAGAGCGGTTGCTTAGCACAGGTGGCTGCTTAATGCAGGTCAAATGTATAGTGAAACAACATATTGGGAATCTGGAAACTGGTTGCTAAATACAGGTTGGCTGATTAATGGAGGCGACCACAACGCAGGTTTGACTGTATATCACATTTGCTAATCAATCATTACAACGTTATATGTCGGACATGTGTGTGTCTGTTATTTATTTATTTTATTGGTAAGTGATTTGAAAGTTAAAGTATCTCGCCAATGTATCTATGTGGCCGAGTGGTTACGATCGTTGAATGCAAATCACTTGCCCCTCACCGATGTTGGTTCGAATCCCACTAGGGGTGTCGAATCATATCCAACTGGCTTGTGGAAGGTCAGTGGTTCTACCTGGTAACCGTCCTTGTCTGAAATGCTTATCGGAGGACGACCAATGGTCTTCCTCGTCCAATAACAGCTGGGAGTCGCTATATGACCTATACTGTATGTTCAACCTGCAGAACCCAACAAGAAAATAACCACTCCACCCTCGTGCGACACGAGCATCGATCCAGTCCACCCGTGTGGGACACGAGTACCGATCCAGTCCACCTGTGTGGGACACGAGTACCGATCCACTCCACCCGCATGGGACACGAGTACCGATCCACTCCACCCGCATGGGACACGAGTACCGATACACTCCACCCGCGTCAGACACGAGTACCGATCCAGTCCACCCGCGTGGGACACGAGTACCGATCCACTCCAACCGCGTGGGACACGAGTACTGATCCAGTCCACCCGCGTGGGTCACGAGTACCGATCCACTCCACCCGCATGGGACACGAGTAGATCCACTCCACCCGCGTGTGACACGAGTACCGATCCACTCCACCCGCGTCAGACACGAGTACCGATCCACTCCACCCGCATGGGACACGAGTACCGATCCACTCCACCCGCGTCAGACACGAGTACCGATCCACTCCACCCGCGTGTGACACGAGTACCGATCCACTCCACCCGCGTCAGACACGAGTACCGATCCACTCCACCCGCGTGTGACACGAGTACCGATCCACTCCACCCGCGTCAGACACGAGTACCGATCCACTCCACCCGCGTGTGACACGAGTACCGATCCACTCCACCCGCGTGTGACACGAGTACCGATCCAGTCCACCCGCGTGTGACACGAGTACCGATCCACTCCACCCGCGTGGGTCACGAGTACCGATCCAGTCCACCCGTGTGGGCACGAGTACCGATCCACTCCACCCGCGTCAGACACGAGTACCGATCCACTCCACCCGCGTGGGACACGAGTACCGATCCACTCCACCCGCGTCAGACACGAGTACCGATCCACTCCACCCGCGTGGGACACGAGTACCGATCCACAGTCCACCCGCGTGGGACACGAGTACCGATCCACTCCACCCGCGTGGGTCACGAGTACCGATCCAGTCCACCCGCGTGGGACACGAGTACCGATCCACTCCACCCGCGTCAGACACGAGTACCGATCCAGTCCACCCGCGTGGGCACGAGTACCGATCCACTCCACCCGCGTGAGACACGAGTACCGATCCAGTCCACCCGCGTGTGACACGAGTACCGATCCACTCCACCCGCGTGAGACACGAGTACCGATCCACTACACCCGCGTCAGACACGAGTACCGATCCACTCCACCCGCGAGGGACACGAGTACCGATCCACTCCACCCGCGTCAGACACGAGTACCGATCCACTCCACCCGCGTCAGCCACGAGTACCGATCCAGTCCACCCGCGTGGGTCACGAGTACCGATCCACTCCACCCGCGTCAGACACGAGTACCGATCAAATCCACCGGCGTGTGACACGAGTACCGATCCAGTCCACCCGCGAGGGTCACGAGTACCGATCCACTCCACCCGCGTCAGACACGAGTACCGATCCACTCCACCCGCGTGGGTCACGAGTACCGATCCACTCCACCCGCGTGTGACACGAGTACCAATCCAGTCCACCCGCGTGTGACACGAGTACCGATACACTCCACCCGCGTGGGTCACGAGTACCGATCCAGTCCACCCGCGTGGGTCACGAGTACCGATACACTCCACCCGCGTGGGACACGAGTACCGATACAGTCCACCCGCCTGGGACACGAGTACCGATCCACTCCACCCGCATGGGACACGAGTACCGATCCAGTCCACCCGCGTGGGACACGAGTACCGATCCACTCCACCCGCGTGTGACACGAATACCGATACAGTCCAGCCGCGTGGGACACGAGTACCGATACACTCCACCCGCGTGGGTCACGAGTACCGATCCACTCCATCCGCGTGTGACACGAGTACCGATACAGTCCACCCGCGTGGGACACGAGTACCGATCCACTCCACCCGCATGAGACACGAGTACCGATCCAGTCCACCCGCGTGGGACACGAGTACCGATCCAGTCCACCCGCGTGTGACACGAGTACCGATACAGTCCACCCACGTGGGACACGAGTACCGATCCACTCCACCCGCATGGGACACGAGTACCGATCCAGTCCACCCGCGTGGGACACGAGTACCGATCCACTCCACCCGCATGGGACACGAGTACCGATCCAGTCCACCCGCGTGGGACACGAGTACCGATCCACTCCACCCGCGCGTGACACGAGTACCGATACAGTCCACCCGCGTGGGACACGAGTACCGATCCACTCCACCCGCATGGGACACGCGTACCGATACAGTCCACCCGCGTGGGACACGAGTACCGATACACTCCACCCGCGTGGGTCACGAGTACCGATCCAGTCCATCCGCGTGTGACACGAGTACCGATCCAGTCCACCCGCGTGGGACACGAGTACCGATCCACTCCACCCGCGTGAGACACGAGTACCGATCCAGTCCACCCGCGTGGGACACGAGTACCGATCCAGTCCACCCGCGTGTGACACGAGTACCGATACAGTCCACCCGCGTGGGACACGAGTACCGATCCACTCCACCCGCGTGGGACACGAGTACCGATCCAGTCCACCCGCGTGGGACACGAGTACCGATCCACTCCACCCGCGTGGGACACGAGTACCGATCCAGTCCACCCGCGTGGGACACGAGTACCGATCCACTCCACCCGCGTGTGACACGAGTACCGATACAGTCCACCCGCGTGGGACACGAGTACCGATCCACTCCACCCGCATGGGACACGAGTACCGATCCAGTCCACCCGCGTGGGACACGAGTACCGATCCACTCCACCCGCGTGTCACGAGTACCGATACAGTCCACCGCGTGGACACGAGTACCGATACACTCCACCCGCGTGGGACACGAGTACCGATCCACTCCACCCGCGTGTGACACGAGTACCGATACAGTCCACCCGCGTGGGACACGAGTACCGATCCACTCCACCCGGGGGACACGAGTACCGATCCAGTCCACCCGCGTGGACACGAGTACCGATACAGTCCACCCGCGTGTGACACGAGTACCGATACAGTCCACCCGCGTGGGACACGAGTACCGATCCACTCCACCCGCGTGGGACACGAGTACCGATCCAGTCCACCCGCGTGGGACACGAGTACCGATCCACTCCACCCGCGTCAGACACGAGTACCGATCCACTCCACCCGCGTGGGATACGAGTACCGATCCACTCCACCCGCGTTGGACACGAGTACCGATCCACTCCACCCGCGTGGGTCACGAGTACCGATCCACTCCACCCGCGTGAGACACGAGTACCGATCCACTACACCCGCGTCAGACACGAGTACCGATCCACTCCACCCGCGAGGGACACGAGTACCGATCCACTCCACCCGCGTCGACACGAGTACCGATCCACTCCACCCGCGTCAGACACGAGTACCGATCCACTCCACCCGCGTGGGACACGAGTACCGATCCACTCCACCCGCGTCAGACACGAGTACCGATCAAATCCACCGGCGTGTGACACGAGTACCGATCCAGTCCCCCGCGAGGGTACGAGTACGATCCACTCCACCCGCGTCAGACACGAGTACCGATCCACTCCACCCGCGTGGGTCACGAGTACCGATCCACTCCACCCGCGTGTGACACGAGTACCAATCCAGTCCACCCGCGTGTGACACGAGTACCGATACACTCCACCCGCGTGGGTCACGAGTACCGATCCAGTCCACCCGCGTGGGTCACGAGTACCGATACACTCCACCCGCGTGGGACACGAGTACCGATACAGTCCACCCGCCTGGGACACGAGTACCGATCCACTCCACCCGCATGGGACACGAGTACCGATCCAGTCCACCCGCGTGGGACACGAGTACCGATCCACTCCACCCGCGTGTGACACTAGTACCGATACAGTCCAGCAGCGTGGGACACGAGTACCGATACACTCCACCCGCGTGGGTCACGAGTACCGATCCACTCCATCCGCGTGTGACACGAGTACCGATACAGTCCACCCGCGTGGGACACGAGTACCGATCCATCCACCCGCATGAGACACGAGTACCGATCCAGTCCACCCGCGTGGGACACGAGTACCGATCCAGTGTGTGGGTGTGTCCACCCCGTGGGGGTGTTTTGTGACAGAGTACCGATCCAGTCCACCCGCGTTGGACACGAGTACCGTCCACTCTACCCGCGCGTGACACGATTACCGATACAGTCCACCGCGTGGGACACGAGTACCGATCCATTCCACGCGCATGGGACACGCGTACCGATCCAGTCCACCGGCGTGGGACACGTGTACCAATCTAGTCCACCCGCGTGTGACACGAGTACCGATACAGTCCATCCGCGTGGGACACGAGTACCGATACACTCCACCCGCGTGTGACACGAGTATCGATACAGTCCACCCGCGTGTGACACGAGTACCGATCCACTCCACCCGCGTGGGTCACGAGTACCGATCCAGTCCACCCGCGTGGGTCACGAGTACCGATCCACTCCACCCGCGTCAGACACGAGTACCGATCCAGTCCACCCGCGTCAGACACGAGTACCGATCCACTCCACCCGCGTCAGCCACGAGTACCGATCCAGTCCACCCGCG
>CM026389.1:39527132-39547677 GCA_014843695.1 Archivesica marissinica | reverse complement strand
CCGCGTGGGACACGAGTACCGATACACTCCACCCGCGTGTGACACGAGTATCGATACAGTCCACCCGCGTGTGACACGAGTACCGATCCACTCCACCCGCGTGGGTCACGAGTACCGATCCAGTCCACCCGCGTGGGTCACGAGTACCGATCCACTCCACCCGCGTCAGACACGAGTACCGATCCAGTCCACCCGCGTGTGACACGAGTACCGACCCACTCCACCCGCGTG
This sequence comes from Archivesica marissinica, assembly GCA_014843695.1. NCBI lineage: Eukaryota > Metazoa > Mollusca > Bivalvia > Venerida > Vesicomyidae > Archivesica > Archivesica marissinica. Next base: position 39,547,446 of record CM026389.1, on the reverse strand, counting down.
AGACACGAGTACCGATCCACTATACCCGCGTCAGACACGAGTACCGATCCACTCCACCCGCGAGGGACACGAGTACCGATCAGCTCCACCCGCGTCAGACACGAGTACCGATCCACTCCACCCGCGTCAGACACGAGTACCGATCCACTCCACCCGCGTCAGACACGAGTACCGATCCACTCCACCCGCGTGGGTCACGAGTACCGATCCACTCCACCCGCGTGTGACACGAGTACCAATCCAGTCCACCCGCGTGTGACACGAGTACCGATACACTCCACCCGCGTGGGTCACGAGTACCGATCCAGTCCACCCGCGTGGGTCACGAGTACCGATACACTCCACCCGCGTGGGACACGAGTACCGATACAGTCCACCCGCGTGGGACACGAGTACCGATCCACTCCACCCGCGTGGGACACGAGTACCGATCCAGTCCACCCGCGTGGGACACGAGTACCGATCCACTCCACCCGCGTGTGACACTAGTACCGATACAGTCCAGCCGCGTGGGACACGAGTACCGATACACTCCACCCGCGTGGGACACGAGTACCGATCCAGTCCACCCGCGTGTGACACGAGTACCGATACAGTCCACCCGCGTGGGACACGAGTACCGATCCAGTCCACCCGCGTCAGACACGAGTACCGATCCACTCCACCCGCGTCAGCCACGAGTACCGATCCAGTCCACCCGCGTGTGACACGAGTACCGATCCACTCCACCCGCGTGAGACACGAGTACCGATCCACTACACCCGCGTCAGACACGAGTACCGATCCACTCCACCCGCGAGGGACACGAGTACCGATCCACTCCACCCGCGTCAGACACGAGTACCGATCCACTCCACCCGCGTCAGCCACGAGTACCGATCCAGTCCACCCGCGTGGGTCACGAGTACCGATCCACTCCACCCGCGTCAGACACGAGTACCGATCAAATCCACCGGCGTGTGACACGAGTACCGATCCAGTCCACCCGCGAGGGTCACGAGTACCGATCCACTCCACCCGCGTCAGACACGAGTACCGATCCACTCCACCCGCGTGGGTCACGAGTACCGATCCACTCCACCCGCGTGTGACACGAGTACCAATCCAGTCCACCCGCGTGTGACACGAGTACCGATCCACTCCACCCGCATGGGACACGAGTACCGATCCAGTCCACCCGCGTGTGACACGAGTACCGATACAGTTCACCCGCGTGGGACACGAGTACCGATACACTCCACCGGCGTGGGTCACGAGTACCGATCCACTCCACCCGCGTGTGACAGGTACCGATACAGTCCACCCGCGTGGGACACGAGTACCGATCCACTCCACCCGCATGAGACACGAGTACCGATCCAGTCCACCCGCGTGGGACACGAGTACCGATCCAGTCCACCCGCGTGTGACACGAGTACCGATCCAGTCCACCCGCGTTGGACACGAGTACCGATCCACTCTACCCGCGCGTGACACGATTACCGATACAGTCCACCCGCGTGGGACACGAGTACCGATCCACTCCACCCGCATGGGACACGCGTACCGATCCAGTCCACCCGCGTGGGACACGAGTACCAATCCAGTCCACCCGCGTGTGACACGAGTACCGATACAGTCCACCCGCGTGGGACACGAGTACCGATACACTCCACCCGCGTGTGACACGAGTATCGATACAGTCCACCCGCGTGTGACACGAGTACCGATCCACTCCACCCGCGTGGGTCACGAGTACCGATCCAGTCCACCCGCGTGGGACACGAGTACCGATCCACTCCGCCCGCGTCAGACACGAGTACCGATCCAGTCCACCCGCGTGGGTCACGAGTACCGATCCACTCCACCCGCGTCAGACACGAGTACCGATCCAGTCCACCCGCGTGGGTCACGAGTACCGATCCACTCCACCCACGTCAGACACGAGTACCGATCCACTCTACCCGCGTGGGTCACGAGTACCGATCTACTCCACCCGCGTGTGACACGAGTACCGATACATTCCACCCGCGTGGGTCACGAGTACCGATCCAGTCCACCCGCGTGTGACACGAGTACAGATCCACTCCACCCGCGTGAGACACGAGTACCGATCCACTATACCCGCGTCAGACACGAGTACCGATCCACTCCACCCGCGAGTGACACGAGTACCGATCCACTCCACCCGCGTCAGACACGAGTACCGATCCACTCCACCCGCGTCAGACACGAGTACGATCCAGTCCACCCGCGTGTGACACGAGTACCGATGCACTCCGCCCGCGTCAGACACGAGTACCGATCCAGTCCACCCGCGTGGGTCACGAGTACCGATCTACTCCACCCGCGTGTGACACGAGTACCAATCCAGTCCACCCGCGTGTGACACGAGTACCGATACATTCCACCCGCGTGGGTCACGAGTACCGATCCAGTCCACCCGCGTGTGACACGAGTACCGATCCACTCCACCCGCGTGAGACACGAGTACCGATCCACTATACCCGCGTCAGACACGAGTACCGATCCACTCCACCCGCGAGTGACACGAGTACCGATCCACTCCACCCGCGTCAGACACGAGTACCGATCCACTCCACCCGCGTCAGACACGAGTACCGATCCAGTCCACCCGCGTGTGACACGAGTACCGATCCACTCCACCCGCGTGAGACACGAGTACCGATCCACTATACCCGCGTCAGACACGAGTACCGATCCACTCCACCCGCGAGGGACACGAGTACCGATCAGCTCCACCCGCGTCAGACACGAGTACCGATCCACTCCACCCGCGTGTGACACGGTACCGATCCATCCACCCGGGGTCACGAGTACCGATCCACTCCACCCGCGTCAGACACGAGTACCGATCCACTCCACCCGCGTGGGTCACGAGTACCGATCCACTCCACCCGCGTGTGACACGAGTACCAATCCAGTCCACCCGCGTGTGACACGAGTACCGATACACTCCACCCGCGTGGGTCACGAGTACCGATCCAGTCCACCCGCGTGGGTCACGAGTACCGATACACTCCACCCGCGTGGGACACGAGTACCGATACAGTCCACCCGCCTGGGACACGAGTACCGATCCACTCCACCCGCATGGGACAAGAGTACCGATCCAGTCCACCCGCGTGTGACACGAGTACCGATACAGTCCACCCGCGTGTGACACGAGTACCGATACAGTCCACCCGCGTGGGACACGAGTACCGATCCACTCCACCCGCGTGTGACACGAGTACCGATCCACTCCACCCGCGTGTGACACGAGTACCGATACAGTCCACCCGCGTGGGACACGAGTACCGATCCACTCCACCCGCATGAGACACGAGTACCGATCCAGTCCACCCGCGTGGGACACGAGTACCGATCCAGTCCACCCGCGTGTGACACGAGTACCGATACAGTCCACCCGCGTGGGACACGAGTACCGATCCACTCCACCCGCGTGGGACACGAGTACCGATCCACTCCACCCGCATGGGACACGAGTACCGATCCACTCCACCCGCGTCAGACACGAGTACCGATCCAGTCCACCCGCGTGGGACACGAGTACCGATCCACTCCAACCGCGTGGGACACGAGTACTGATCCAGTCCACCCGCGTGGGACACGAGTACCAATCCACTCCACCCGCATGGGACACGAGTACCGATCCAGTCCACCCGCGTGTGACACGAGTACCGATACAGTCCACCCGCGTGGGACACGAGTACCGATACACTCCACCCGCGTGGGTCACGAGTACCGATCCACTCCACCCGCGTGTGACACGAGTACCGATACAGTCCACCCGCGTGGGACACGAGTACCGATCCAGTCCACCCGCGTGGGACACGAGTACCGATCCAGTCCACCCGCGTGGGACACGAGTACCGATCCAGTCCACCCGCGTGTGACACGAGTACCGATCCACTCCACCCGCGTGGGACACGAGTACCGATCCAGTCCACCCGCGTGGGTCACGAGTACCGATCCACTCCACCCGCGTGTGACACGAGTACCGATACAGTCCACCCGCGTGGGACACGAGTACCGATCCACTCCACCCGCGTGTGACACGAGTACCGATCCAGTCCACCCGCGTGGGACACGAGTACCGATCCACTCCACCCGCGTGTGACACGAGTACCGATACAGTCCACCCGCGTGGGACACGAGTACCGATACAGTCCACCCGCGTGGGACACGAGTACCGATCCACTCGACCCGCGTGTGACACGAGTACCGATACAGTCCACCCGCGTGGGACACGAGTACCGATCCACTCCACCCGCGTGGGACAAAGAGTACCGATCCAGTCCACCCGCGTGTGACACGAGTACCGATACAGTCCACCCGCGTGGGACACGAGTACCGATCCACTCCACCCGCGTGGGACACGAGTACCGATACAGTCCACCCGCGTGGGACACGAGTACCGATCCACTCCACCCGCGTGGGACACGAGTACCGATACAGTACACCCGCGTGGGACACGAGTACCGATCCACTCCACCCGCGTGGGACACGAGTACCGATACAGTCCACCCGCGTGGGACACGAGTACCGATCCACTCCACCCGCGTGTGACACGAGTACCGATACAGTCCACCCGCGTGGTACACGAGTACCGATCCACTCCACCCGCGTGTGACACGAGTACCGATCCACTCCACCCGCGTGGTACACGAGTACCGATCCACTCCACCCGCGACGGACACGAGTACCGATCCACTACACCCGCGTGAGACACGAGTACCGATACAGGTTACTGTACTGTACTGTACTGTACTGTACTGTACTGTCGTTAACTGGTACTAGTAGTTATACCATGCCATGCGCCTCTGTTGTAATAATGATAAATTGATAATCTTATAATCCGAGAGAAACGGGCACCATATCCAGGAGAGCACACATGCTGTTTATATAAGCATACAAACAGATTCTAAGCGAATACTGAATATTTCCTATGAACGTATATGTCCTGTTTGTATTCACTTGCGTATGAATTTCCTCACTAAAGATATGCAGTAATACTGTATATTCGAAGCTACTGGCATACACATTCGCAGTGTTGGGCAGTTCCTTGCAAAAACGCGTGTCTTACAGTTAACGCTGTTCTAAGAATGGTCTATTTACCAGATCCGACACACGGCAAGTCGCAAAATCTTGACAATATATATTTTAAATATGAAGTGTGCAATGTATGTGTCGATGAATACAATAATAATATAAATATAAGTAATGAACGCGTGTTACTACTTTCAATAATAATATAAATATAAGTAATGACCGCGTGTTACTACTTTCAATAATAATATAAATATAAGCAATGACCGTGTGTTACTACTTTCAATAATAATATAAATATAAGCAATGACCGTGTGTTACTACTTTCAATAATAATATAAATATAAGCAATGACCGCGTGTTACTACTTTCAATAATAATATAAATATAAGTAATGAACAATTGTTACTACTTTCAATAATAATATAAATATAAGCTATGACCGTGTGTTACTACTTTCAATAATAATATAAATATAAGCAATGACCGCGTGTTACTACTTTCAATAATAATATAAATATAAGCAATGACCGCGTGTTACTACTTTCAATAATAATATAAATATAAGCAATGACCGCGTGTTACTACTTTCAATAATAATATAAATATAAGCAATGACCGCGTGTTACTACTTTCAATAATAATATAAATATAAGTAATGACCGCGTGTTACTACTTTCAATAATAATATAAATATAAGCAATGACCGTGTGTTACTACTTTCAATAATAATATAAATATAAGCAATGACCGTGTGTTACTACTTTCAATAATAATATAAATATAAGCAATGACCGTGTGTTACTACTTTCAATAATAATATAAATATAAGCAATGACCGTGTGTTACTACTTTCAATAATAATATAAATATAAGCTATGACCGTGTGTTACTACTTTCAATAATAATATAAATATAAGCAATGACCGTGTGTTACTACTTTCAATAATAATATAAATATAAGCAATGACCGCGTGTTACTACTTTCAATAATAATATAAATATAAGCAATGACCGTGTGTTACTACTTTCAATAATAATATAAATATAAGCAATGACCGTGTGTTACTACTTTCAATAATAATATAAATATAAGCTATGACCGTGTGTTACTACTTTCAATAATAATATAAATATAAGCAATGACCGTGTGTTACTACTTTCAATAATAATATAAATATAAGCAATGACCGCGTGTTACTACTTTCAATAATAATATAAATATAAGTAATGAACAATTGTTACTACTTTCAATAATAATATAAATATAAGCTATGACCGTGTGTTACTACTTTCAATAATAATATAAATATAAGCTATGACCGTGTGTTACTACTTTCAATAATAATATAAATATAAGTAATGAACAATTGTTACTACTTTCAATAATAATATAAATATAAGCAATGACCGTGTGTTACTACTTTCAATAATAATATAAATATAAGCAATGACCGTGTGTTACTACTTTCAATAATAATATAAATATAAGTAATGAACAATTGTTACTACTTTCAATAATAATATAAATATAAGCTATGACCGTGTGTTACTACTTTCAATAATAATATAAATATAAGCAATGACCGTGTGTTACTACTTTCAATAATAATATAAATATAAGCTATGACCGTGTGTTACTACTTTCACTCGGGGAGTGAACAACAGTGGGTGTGTTTAAAGTAAGCGTATATGCGTTCGACCTACACACACTTTAACCACGCCTAATGTAGGCCTAGTTCATACCCCGATGGAAACTATTAACCTGCTCGTTCCGAGTCCTTAATTATAAGCTATTTGCTCGCACTGGCTTGTAAGTTGCATATGCGAAACATTTTAGTCCAAATGTTCATGGAAAATAACACTATAATGACACTAAATATGCCATCTCGTGTGTAAATTCAAGATTGGCCAAGTGGCCCAGATCTTGCGAGTACAAGTGACCCAGACCTTGCGAGTACGAGTGACCCAGACCTTGCGAGTACGAGTGACCCAGACCTTGCGAGTACGAGTGACCCAGACCTTGCGAGTACAAGTGACCCAGATCTTGCGAGTACAAGTGACCCAGACCTTGCGAGTACGAGTGACCCAGATCTTACGAGTACAAGACTCAGCAAAGAAGGTATAGCCTCTCTAGAAGTCCCTATGTCGCAGTATTTTAATAAACTACTTTCCAACTCATGTGTTCCTTCGTCTAGGAAACTGGCCAATGTATGCCCAATTTTCTCTCAATACCATCCAATTATAGACCTATATCTCTTCTCAGTTGTCTAGGCAAACTCGTGGAACGCTGTATCAATAAATACTAGTATAACTACGTTATTTCAAATTCAATCCTTACACCTTTCCAATCTGGTTTTACCAAGCGAGATTCTACTGTCAACCAGTTGACACTTCTGCATAACGACATTAGCGAAGCCTTAGGTGATGGTAAGGAAGTTCGTGCTGTATGTTGTGACATATGCCAGGCTTTTTAATCAGGTTTGGCACATGGGTCTACTTCATAAACTTTCTTCTATTGGCATTCAGGGTCCCTTACTTGGCTGGTTTTCTTCATATCTTTCAGATAGAAAGCAATGAGTTGTTTTGGCGAATTCAACTACCGACATTTCTTCCATAGATGCAGGTGTTCCCCAAGGATCCATCCTCGGTCCATTGTTCTTTCTAATATACATCAATGCCATTGTAAATTATGTTATATTTCGGGTTTTACGCCTGCATCAGCACCATTTTTGGCATTTTTGGCATTGTAAAGGATATTAAAAAAAAACATTCGACTATTTGCTGACGATACCAGACTCTATATTGCAGTAGTAGACGCTTTTATTTCCGCAGATATTCTCAATCCAGATAGTTCCAGAATCATAAAGTGGTCTAAATCTTGGCTAGTTTTCTTTAATCCTCCAAAGACTGAATCTGTGATCTTCTCTCGTAAGCGCAGTAAACCAATACATCCCCATCTTTATCTTGATGGTAATCGTATTCCACAAACATCTTGCAATCACATTTTCCCGAGGATTCGGAAATCTCACATACACGCTACAATTTACAAGGCATGGCAACGCATTGGCATCGTAAGAAGTCTCAAATTTCTCTTATCTCGTTCTAGCCTGCAATGAATGTATATATCATTCGCAAGGCCACTCTTGGAGTACGCTGATACTGTCTGCGAAAACTGTACGAATGAGATCAACACGAAGAAGCTAGACTTAAACCAAAAATAATGACGCTGTTTTCTTACCACCTTGTTTGACTCCAACAGAGACACGAAACCATATATATTTTCTTCTAGACACAAAATGCATAATGCGATATGTGGCACTTGGTATCACTTGGTAAATTGCTTCATTACTGTAAGTGACACAAAATCTTCAATTGATAGCACTAACGTGCCCAGGTCGAAATTGCACTAGGCATCATGTTGCTTGATATTAGGGAAATACCAGCTTTGCTCAATACCAGTAGTAATATTCTCTATAATATGCTACTTGCATAGCATGCGGTAGATCGGTGGTTCTGCCCAAGTGTCAGAACTACTGCTCGGATGGGCACCCGGAGTCTTCCTCCACTAGTAATAGCTGGAGAGTCGCCATAATATGACAGAAACTGTTGTTGCGACTTTGCCCCTCTCCCAAACAACAACAACAACAACAACAATAACAACAACGAATGTTCATGGAAGGTCCCACGTCTTGTACATCATGTTAAGGCTAAAACACGTCTTTCTCTGTCAGTGTTTGCTAGCATCTTACATATGAAGGTCCGAGTCAATGTATTATTCCATTTTCCATATTAATTCATGCACTCTTCGTGTTCATCAAATGATCGTGTGTGTGTGTGTGTGTGTGTGTGTGTGTGTCGTGCGTGCGTGCGTGCGTGCGTGCGTGCGTGCGTGCGTGCGTGCTGCGTGCGTGCGTGCGTGCGTGCGTGCGTGCGTGCGTGCGTGCGTGCGTGCGTGCGTGCGTGCGTGCGTGCGTGCGTGCGTGCGTGCGTGCGTGCGTGCGTGCGTGCGTGCGTGCGTGCGTGCGTGCGTGCGTGCGTGCGTGCGTGCGTGCGTGCGTGCGTGCGTGCGTGCGTGCGTGCGTGCGTGCGTGCGTGCGTGCGTGCGTGCGTGCGTGCGTGCGTGCGTGCGTGCGTGCGTGCGTGCGTGCGTGCGTGCGTGCGTGCGTGCGTGCGTGCGTGCGTGCGTGCGTGCGTGCGTGCGTGCGTGCGTGCGTGCGTGCGTGCGTGCGTGCGTGCGTGCGTGCGTGCGTGCGTGCGTGCGTGCGTGCGTGCGTGCGTGCGTGCGTGCGTGCGTGCGTGCGTGCGTGCGTGCGTGCGTGCGTGCGTGCGTGCGTGCGTGCGTGCGTGCGTGCGTGCGTGCGTGCGTGCGTGCGTGCGTGCGTGCGTGCGTGCGTGCGTGCGTGCGTGCGTGCGTGCGTGCGTGCGTGCGTGCGTGCGTGCGTGCGTGCGTGCGTGCGTGCGTGCGTGCGTGCGTGCGTGCGTGCGTGCGTGCGTGCGTGCGTGCGTGCGTGCGTGCGTGCGTGCGTGCGTGCGTGCGCGCGCGCTTCGAACCTGCACCGGTGAGAGCAATTAATTTGAAGTCAAAGATGTGATCTTTCGAACAAGTTTATCTGTACATGGGAATACAGCACATGCCAATGTAAAGGCAAACAGGTCGGGCTACCAAGTTCTAGCAACATTAGTTACGGCCCTTACCCAAGTCAACGTTCAACGAGGATTTAAACCAATAAAACATTGAAGTCCCTTTCAAAGAATAGTAAGGGCTTACATTATACATGTATATAGGGAGAAATCGATAGACACTAATACTTTACACTCCTTTCGCAGTCAAACTCCAAGGAAATGTTCTATCCGTTATGTCACATGAGACCGCCGCAGCTATTATAGGGCCTTACTATTTGTCAACTGCAATTCCCAATGAAACACAGTTGTTTTTAACTACACAAAAAACTGCCACACCTGCAATGATATCACATATTTTCCATCCCTAAGGGTACATATCTTGTGAAACAACACTATCAGCCCGACTGCCCTCAGATGGTACCGACCAACCATATTGGCTCAAGGCCTATATTATGAATACACAGTGCCAAGAAATATATTGTATTGGAATGATAGGATATTTTAACTTGAACATTTAACTTTTTATGTGTTAGGGCTATCCATCTGTTAAGCCTTAGTCACAATTGCCCGTACGGGCTGGTACGGGCAGTGTACGGTGGAAAAAATCGTTTAAAAAATTGCAAGGAGCACGTACGTGTTCCGTACTTTTTTTCAAGGTCGCAGGCAGCTCGCAAAGTCCGCAGACAAGTTTTGGTCTGACCAAAACTTTTCTGCGTCTAGTCCGCGATCGACAGCCCGTGAACAGCACGCAGGAAACACGTACTACCTCCGCAAGGGGAGAGCACGACAGGCGTGGGTTGGTGGCACGGCTCAAACCTTCCCGGTTGGGAAAAAGCGCGCGAACTACGTAGGCAGGACGCACGAAGCACGCACGTGTGACTCACTCACCATGGTGTGTGATGTGAACTGTATGTGTATGCTGTGTATGATCTGGACGATCTGGATGACTTGGTCGACGAGGGACACTTTATGTAGAGAGGTGGAAATGGACCGCGGGCCGTACTATCGCCGCATGGAGAAAGTACGCAATAAGTACGTTCATCTTGCGTCCGTCGTGCGTTTGTTGAAAGGGGCCCGTAAGTTTCATGAAAACGTGCGACAAACGTGCGTTTGACTCACGTTTGCCTTGCGTCATTTGCAAAGAGCACGTACAAGTCGCACTTACAACGCACGGCGCACGCTTGAACGATGTTTCCACTGACCCCGTGCGTGCCGCACGTGGGTGGCAAGACATTCTTGCTCACCCAGTACGGGGCCCTTGCAAATGCCACGAGACTTCCACGGCCTCTGCGAACCTGCCACGGCCATGCAAACCCGAAAAAACCGCAGAGAACGTGCGTCCCCAAAAAACGTACGGCAGTTGTGACTGAGGCTTAAATAACTTTATTTTTGAATTCAATTTTAAATAATTATGATTGTGTTTTAATATGTGTTTAAAACTATTAAGTGGGTTATGGTGGTGGTTTTACGTTTATTTATCGTCGCTATCAGTTGCCCATATGAGCGACGGTTCCTGAAGAGATTAGGCATTTTAGATTTTTGGAGGACAGTGCAATGATACAGACATAGACCCATTCCAGTGTCCTCTGGTTCTTTTATGTGCACGGTGTAAAGCACCGACACGAGACCTCGGTTTAACGTCCTATCTTAAAGACTGTTAATTTTATTATGGACAGACGAGGGATCGAACCTGCGAGCCCAGGATTACCAGTCCAGCATGCTACGACTGGACTACAGATCCTTCTGTCGGCCGGATATTGATATGTGTTATGCTTCTTATACTATGACGTTAATGTACATATTGATATATGCCACTGTCTGTCTATATAATGTATATCATTTACTGTTAAATAAAGAAAAGCTATGACAACAATTGTTGCCATAGCAATACTCATCTGCTATAATAACAATGTAGGGGTTAGAGAATGGAGGTATATATTAGCAAGACATCTCAACCCCCCATATTTAAAAATCGCCATCGCATTTGGGCGACTAAGTTTTCTAAAACGTTTAAAATAAACATCATCTAAAAGTGATGAGCCTGTCCCTCTCAATATCAAATCTTTCAGATGGGACTATAAACGAGAGACTCGTCTCGTTGCTATACTACAGGCATATAAAACAACCAACGTGTGGACACCATTTAGGTGGATCTGTAGTCCAGTGGTAACACGCTCGACTGGTAATCCAGGGATCACAGGTTCGATCCCCCGTCTGACCATAATAAAATTAACAGTCTTTCAGATGGGACGTTAAACCAAGGTCTCGTGTCGGTGCTTTACACTGTGCACGTAAAAGAACCAGAGGAGACTCTGGAATGGGTCTCTGTCTGTATCATTGCACTATCCTCCAAAATCTAAAATGACTAATCTCTTCAGGAGGCGTCGCTCATATGGGCAACTGGTAACGACGATAAATAAACGTAAAACACACACTATTTATACTAAGAATAACTATGCATGGATTACTGTTAAGCACAAGAAACGACAATATAGCAAACATGTCGAGTGTTTTAGAAAAGGGTTGTTGCACTGACTACATGCATATAAACCAATTTAGCTAAAGAATGCCTTAATGTATATTCAATATGCTAGGTCACTTGCATAAGTGGTGAAGAGTGGTAGGGGAAACCTACATTTGTATATTCGACCTGTAAATAGAGGTGAAAATGTTAGACAAGAAAGTAGCAGTTAATGGAAATTAAAAATTAGGAAGCAGTGGTTAGGTAAAATACATTAAGACATAAAAGCATATATACTGAGTCAAAAAAGAAACGATACCAAACTAAAAATGACGTAAAACGGATAAAACCATAGAAAGGTTTAATATATTATTACGTATCAGTACCGGGTATCTTATTGCAACGTCAGCCAACCATACACACAGGTAAATAAACACCCGATAATCCTGGAACGCCGAATTTCCGATTTGCACGTGCTCCTCAACAAAGACAACTTCCTACACATGTACAAATCGAAAAACCGGTTTATTGTACTGGTATTGCATTATCATCGAGGAAAAACACCTTACATACCCATTGTTACCTCTAACAAAATGCCTAGGCTAAACCGCAATCAGAGAATGAGTGCCATTGGCATGATTGACGGCGGTTTACGTCAGCGTGACGTCGCAAATCGACTCGGGGTTATGCGGATCACGATAACACGTCTACTTCGACGTTATCGAACACATGGATCGGTGGACGACCGTCCAAGATCTTGTCGACCACGTGTGACGACGCGTGAACAGGACCGTCGCATTGGGACATCACATTTACATGACTGGTTCCTCCCTCTACGCACACAGCTGCCGTTACTCCTGGGATGACCAACAATCGCATCAGTGCACAAACAGTCAGGAACCGGCTCGGTGAACGTGGCATTCGTGCCTATCGGCCATACGTTGGACCCATTCTGACACGACGTCACCGTGACGTACGGCGGGAATGGACGACGGAACGTGCTCGCTGGACTCGGTTACAGTGGAATTCGGTGCTGTTTAGCGATGAATCGCGGTTCTGTTTGCGTCGAGCGGATGGCAGAGAGCGGGTATATCGCAGACGCGGTGAACGTTACGCCGACGCATGTGTACGTCAGGTCGATCTGTTCGGGGGCGGAAGCGTTATGGCGTGGGGCGGTATCACCTTCGGCAGTCGCACTGAACTGTTAGTGGTGGACGTGAACCTAAACGCCCAGCGGTACTGTGATGAGATCCTTGCGCCAGTTGTTGTGCCGTTCTTTAACGCCAACAGAAACGTCACACTGTTCCAACAGGACAACGTCAGGTGTCATACTGCTCGGATTTCCACCACATTATTGGAGCAGAACAATATTGAAACCCTGCCGTGGCCTGCTTTGTCACCCATAGAACATTTGTGGGATACGTTAGACCGCCGCGTCAGACGGTAACGTTAAACCAACTGAGGGATGTTTTGAGTCAGGAGTGGACAAATATTGACCAGCAAGAGATTCAGACACTCTTTCGTTCGATGCGACGGCGGTGCATTGCAGTGAGAGACGCAAATGGTACCCATACTCGGTATTGACGTCTGTGTGAAAACTCCATTAGACCCCTGTCCGACGAATTACGTCATCACGCAGCAGACAGTTTCGGAGGCTCATTATGCTCTATGTGCTCCTCTTTCAAACATGTTGGACTATCATCTTATGAATTTTCAAAGAATTTTCTTAATAAATGTTGAAATTATAGACACATAAACACCAGGTATCGTTTCTTTTTTGACTCGGTATATATATATTGACAAAATGTTGCTACCAAGTCATTTTGTCCTTGTTTATAAATACATGTAGGCCTACAGTCTGGTGGAAAAAAACAAGGAATTTCTATAGTCAACAGTTGTGTTATCATCTGTGACCTGTGTTGGGGATTTGCGTCAGGGAATCACTTAATAACAATATTAAGAAATAAACATGTTTAATGCATGCTACAAATATCATCATAGTATATGACAGCAATGTTTCTACACAGATATTCAAAAATATGCAAATCATAAAACATTGATGAACATTATTTATGTAGTCTAAATACAACAACTTGAGCAAATATTTATGATGTTTTAGTTTATTAACAATAAAGTGGACCACGATGGCCCTATATCGCTCACCTGACTTCATTGTTCACACAAGGGTGTCATGCAACAACTATGAATATCGTACATTGATCAATCTTACTAAATGTTGGTGGTAGATTTTCCGAAGAATTTGTAATATTTTGAGATGGAAGAATTTGTACCATGATGACAAGTAAATACTAAATCATAAATGGTGACTATAGACCCTATGGTTGCTGAGGAGAAGACGCTTGAACATGTTCATTGTGACGATGTCGGACGAGCGGTAACCATATACATTGTATGTAGTTTCTTCAACACTTGCTAAAGTTTTTCAAGATTTACGCATCTATAAACTACATGAGGGGATGCTATATTGTGATGTCCGCTTTAAACATCGAAAAAGGTTATTAACGGAAATAAACTAATGATCGAAAATGGATAAGCTATTTTGAACATAATTTCCACTTGTCTTCCATAGAAACTACCGCCAATCTGTAGGAGTAAACAGGTCAAGTGGTTGGGAAATATTTCTCCATAATTTAAATATGTAATTTATTGATGGCTGTTTGGGTCAGGCAGTCAGTGATTAAGCTTGGCTGAAATCTTGGGAAGAAGTCACTTATTCCTAACTTATTCTCACTATTCATACAGTTAGAAATTTGAAAATTTACAGAGAAGTATAACTTCAACTACTGTGTTCAAGAATGTATGTTTAAATGTTAAACCAAATTGACCTGCATAGCGGCTGCCTACAGTAAATAAATATGATATTGCTCTCTATCGTGACATGTATTTCACTAATATTCCAACACATTCAAGACACTGTATCGAGTGTTTTCCATAAATCACAATAAATGGTACAATGATCATCTTATTATTTTGCTATGTCTCATCACAGACAACCACTATGACACATTTGACTGTTCACATACGGAACGATACAGTACAACCGAACATCTGTGACCATCTGCAGCAAATATGTATTCCTGTAAAACACAATATATAAATTCTTGTTATTGTATATATAGACTCACCAGCTGTAGATTGCTGTAATTGACATTGGTTTGCTGGCATTAGTGTCAAAATCACTGGAATTCAAAAATAAATGCAGGAACAAAAATATAAGTTTTGGTATTATACTTTTTAGTGGCTTTACTGCGAGTACATGTGTGCACTACAATAACGTGGGTTCTTGGAAACATGATCTGATCGGACAAATCTATAATGTGGACCAATCTCTGAGTTTGTTGAATGCTAGACTTCATGTGTATTTCCAGGATCCTATCTACATGTTCCTGGTACTTGCAAAAAAAACATATTGGAAATCTTAAAATCATCAAAAATTATGGGAATTATAATAGAAATAGTAAATGAATTTAAAATGGTAGACATATTGAATGACAATTGGCAGTTTCGTGGAATCAAGTATAAGTTTTGAGAAGCGATTAAGAAAAAACGGCAGATAATACTGGCAAAGAACATGGTATCAATTGTGAGAACAAGTTGTCAATAAATCACAAAGTTGTGATAAACTTCAGCCAAACATGGAGACGACTATTTCGTAATTGCTACAATCACCATGACCTATCCCACATCATGGCCGAGTGTGGGGCCGTTACCTTTCAGGATGATCATTACATTGTGGACCATACCACATCACTGATCAGTCAATTGTAACCCCCCAACTCTCCTCCCCATCATATACAATTGTAAATGCTATGACATGTTCCAAAATGATAAAACATTCTCAACTCTCAAGATGAATATCAAGCATTTTTGATTGGCTGATTCTGGGTATCAACCTAACACTATGGTACAGAATTTGAAAATAGTTTTATAATCCTGGACGTACTATTTTTATGTTTGAATCTACATAATTTTATGCAGCAGTGCTTATTCGAAAGTGGTGACAACGGCAGGAACTTCAGGTTTATTGTTTGTCGCTCCATTTGTGAATTCGAATTATCTTCCTCGCATACTAACTTTTGTGATTTCAAAAATCTCAGACATTGGCACAATTCAATTATGGCAGGCTTGTATATACCACAGGGATTCGGCACGTTTGGGGGTACTAGTAAATATATATACTAGTACCCCCAAACGTGCCGAATCCCTGTGGTATATACAAGGACTGAAACTAAATGTTATGTCGATCCGTTGCATATTAATGACAATTTCTTCATATTATCATCAACATATGTAATCTGATTTTCACTACAAACTGTTTTGGCACCATAGAAACCATTGGCACCAATTACAGGCCATGATATTGTGATATTAATAGTTTGACACTGGTCAGATAAATGATTAAAATGCATACAAAATCTGATGTGTCTGACATGAGGAGTATTTCTCACTAGGGTTTTCACGGTTACACGTGTAAACGGAGCCGTGTCGTGTAATAGCAATACAAGTGTACTAATTGAGTAACCGTTTACACTATCTTAATTGATGACATCGTATAATGAAGCTTAGTGACGTAATAAAATCATAGCATCGACCGTTTCACTGAATTTTGTGAGACCTAGTACATGTCAGGGTTGGCCGGGAAATACTGGGGGCAGGAAATAATCATGGAGAATAAACAAAGTGTAAATGATGTCATGCCGTGTACAAAGGATCGTGTACACGTTTACAAAAATCTGTACAGGTGGCAGCCCTATTTTTCACACATACATGTATCAACATTACCCGACATGCCTGAAACATATGCTCTGCACATCATCTCGAGCAACATACATGTTAAGTGATTATAGGATTCCTCCAGCGGTTCAAGAGATTTGAGAGGACACAAATTTGTGACGGGCAGACGGAGACCATTAAGTAATGCGTGTTAAATATACAGAGATGCTACTAACAAAGGGTATTAAATAATGAAAATAAATTACAGAGAATGTAGAAGTGGAATTCGCAGTTACAATTGCAAGGCACTTAAATTTCACATAATTATTGTCTTATCTGCCTTGTGGCGATGGATTAACCCTTTCCTTCATAGAGATTTAGGTTAGTATACTATTATATCTCCATACAAACGACAGCCATTTAGTTATAGTGCAGTGGATAAGTAGTCACCATATCTATCCCAACTCCATAGATATTACTGGGAAAACATGAGATTCTGGCTTGCATTATGAACATTGGTCTGGCTACTACATTGTCAATGTATGTCGTATTGGTAATGGCATCAAGAGGTGCTTCTATGGGGGAAAGGGTTAATATAAGTTGTAGAACTTGTTTCGCAATCAAGTTAAACTAAATTTGTATAAATTAAATGTGGATTGTTTTGGCAAATACTTACACCATGATGAAATCCAAGGAATGCCATTGAGCTTGAATCTGTAACTTAACATCCTAGGTTGGAATGTCCTAAAAATAATAAAACATGTACACCAGTGAGTTGTTTTAACAGGAGCAGGGTAATACATATGTCGATGAAAACCACGCCCAGTTGAAAGTGTTGTCACCCTTTTTTAATATTTACTCATTGAAAAACAAATTATTATTAGTTTGTCTTGCTGAGAAATTGAATTTTCCATTTGGAAACTGATAGCATGTTGAGCAAAGAAAACACAGATAAAACAGAAGAAACAACTTAAGATGTATATACTTTTTGGGAGTATTCAGGAATAGTAACACTGGGATATGAAGTGTTTGGAGGTACTAATATATAAATGGTAGTTTAGGGATTCTATTCAGTAGGACGTCAGATTTCGCACTGATCAATAAAGTGGCCCTATATGCAACAATTGTAAAGAAATATGTTCCAATTATAGCGCCTATCCAGAGTCTTTATATATATAATAAGTGTTCTTCAAATAAATCACAATTTAAAAAAAAATGCATGTATATATATATGTATGTTATATAATAATTTCACAAAACGTTTGCCGCATCCAGCCAGATTTCACTCAAAAGACGCAGGTTTATTCATCAAAAAATATAATTTTCGACGAGGTGCTTCAGTAGTGTAGATTAATAATGACACAATACTAATGAAAATCACATGACTATTTCCTGAATACCCCCCTAAACTACAAACAAGAAAAACACATTAATAAATTGTTGACTGCTAAAATTATTGAGCTGAGTTAAATGCAGATATAATTATTACTAGTCTGCACAGTAATTTACCCTTTTTTGATAATGATGGGTTTTCAGTCATCACATCTATACAGTCTGGTGGACAGTTCCGGCTTGACAGGTTCCCAGCCGCTCCCTCGTCTAAGTCAACACAACCAAGGTGGAACCCATCCATTACAAATTGATAAATTGCACTGCATCATCATCTTTGTATCATAATTGTGTTAGCGACAGAGGCAATGTAGTATGTTGTCTGGAACCGAGTCTACCACGCTGTGTTTCCACTTCCTCGACATTGTGATGTCAACCTAGTAGAATAAAAGGTGTGTTTTGCATATAAATCGACAGTTATGAAATGCTAAACTGTCTAATCTTATCAGTGATTATTATGACATTGCAATTACTTTAGTTGGTGTCGGTTCTTCAGACTGCCCAGTTAATTGGTTAATCCAGTTGGAAGTGTGGAAGGCTTGCAAGACAGCAGCCATGTGTTCAAGCCCCCAGAACACAGGTTTTCAGTGAGTTTGTTTGCTACACTCCTTGTTGTCAAAGGCATATATTATGTGGATTTGCTAAATAAACATTGGTGTTGTTGTATAATTAGTTCTAAGTCATTGCAGATATAGCGTGTGACTGACATTTTCTGCTTAAAACATAGGAAAGAAACGTTTGCCTTGCCAGGGGTATTTACAATGTAGCGGCATCGGTTATCTTTAGTGTTGTTGATGGTGTAAAGGACAATGAGTAGCTTTATTTTGCGAGTAATTCTCAGCACCTCATACTTGTCTGTACATTTACAAAGAACAGGAGGGAGAAGTGTAGCGATTCGGCAATCAGACTGCACATGCCCACTTAGGAGAGCCAACTTGCAAGCTGGTGGTCGTGGGTTCAATCCCTGCACCATTTTACTTATTTGTATGTATGTATGTTCCATTAATATCAAACCCCTTGCACGGACCTAGCCATGTTTTCATGGTCAGGGTTAGCCGACAAATACTAAGCAATGTGTGTTAGGTGCCTTGCAACAGCCAACAATGACACTACATATGTGACCTGATCGATCATACAACCCGGGACAGTTCCATACCAAATCCTACGCTCTACCAATGGACCAAGGACGCTATTCATATATATATGTAACTGATATATAATTATACAATATATATATAAGATCTCTACATAAAATATATAATTGAGGTTTAGCATTTAGAATTTGAAAAATGCCTGGATTAGTGATACACAGGCACAAGACACAAACAATATTGTTTGGCCTATGCTATGGTCATATATTAATGTTACTTACTATCATTGAAGGTCCTCATTCCGTGACTGTCCTAATTCCGGTGCTATTTGTTTAAATCTCGTAACGCGCGATATTTACTGACGTCATACACGCGCTCCGATGTAAATATTTACTAAAGCTGTAAATGGGTTTATCTCTGATAAATGACAAATATATATCGGGATCTGATTGACTGGTCGAGAAAAAGATTTTACGTACAAAGCAGTTCAATGTAACTGAATCAAGTGAATGCTATGATTTCTGGAAAGTAGGTCAACATTGAAAAACAGGTTCTAATAATTACACCAAACAGACTACATCTATCTTCCAGTATCATAAAGAAATATTTCTAAATCAAAACGATATTACTTACTTGTTATTATTATTAGACATATAACGTTGCTAACATTATATCACAGGCTGCAAAACATCGGTCGTTTCTGTTCGCCGTAAAATGGTGCTATTTTTTTAATTGTACATACATGTATACAATTACTGTGTAGTGATTTTTTTTGCCAACAACGCCCAACACCAAACATATTTTCCCAATAACAACTCACTAACCTTTCACCCCATGGATTGATGTTCCTAAACTTAACGGACTATTATAAATAAACAAATATAACAAAAGTATATGGAACTATTTTAAATTTGTTTAATATTGTTGGGTTCGTCTGTGAGGTCGGTCGATTCTATTACAT
>CM026389.1:39468437-39526132 GCA_014843695.1 Archivesica marissinica | reverse complement strand
TTCTATTTTTAGATTTTTTAATACGAGACTCATATGTGATATGCATAGAATAATTTTTTCTATCATTTATACATTTAATCATAGATTCAAAGTTTACTTTTTGAGATGTATTGTAATCTAATGTAATTCCTTTTACTTTACATTTAGTGAATATATGGCCATTTACATCATATTGATACCCATAATTTTTAGGTCCTAAACCAACATAGCTTATAATTTTCCCATTAGGGACTTCATCCGTCCATTTACCTAAACGACTATCTACAATAGGAATATTATATTCTCCTGGTTTATATACAAATATAATACTGTCTGTATCAAAGTATAACACTCTATCATCTAATAGTTCAAGAGCTGCATACAATTCTAATCTTGCATATGCAGTTACAAATGATGCAACTACAACATTAGCTGATGAATGAGGTTCAATTTCATCAGTTAAATCTTTATAATTCACTAATATGAAATTATCATGATCAAACATATCAATACTATCGACCTCAATATTACTATCATTCATAATATCAAAAAATCTTGAGACTTTACTAATATATTCACAATGGGGTAATTTGTTATTTTGAGCATTTTTACCCCATATACAATTAAGCATAGTTTTTGCAAATGCTCGTTTACCAGGATTATATTCAATATTTTCAAGTACAATACCTTCTGCATCAAAATAATCAGTTTTAAACATCTTTTCATCATCTTCATTTTTAACCCAATTTGGGTAACCACTAGCCTCTTGTTTCATTTTTAAATACTTATCGATATATTGTTTATATACATCTGAACTCCATTCACTCCAATGCCATATTTGATATGTTTCTAATATTTGATAACCTTTATCTAACGCTTTCTGTATTTCTACAGTTGTCCATGTACCAATCAAGGCTCTTTGATTTTCTGTATGTTTGCAATAATCATCTTCATTCTTAGCACATGTATAACATAGAGTAAATATCATTTTTTTATTACAATGTATTGGTAATACAGGCATCCATAATGTTTGAGGTGGTAGTATTTTACATTTTATCAAACCCTGATAGTCTCTAATATATTTTATATCAATTTGTTCCGGACTTATTATATTTGGATGTCCACATGGATATTTTTTATATTTATTAACATATGGATATAATGAACATATATCAACATATTTTATTTGTTCATCATCTTTTATTTTATGATATAATTTTACAGCATTTGTTCTACCTCCAAATAGAGCATCTCTAGGTTTAATAGGTTCTCTATATGGGTATAATACATTTATATTATTCTTATATTGGATATTGATATTCTTATAATTATCAAAATCACATTCCCATATATAAATAATTTTATAACCTAATATTTTTAATTCGTTAAATCGTTTAATAGTTTCTTCATGCAATTGTACCATTGTTTTTTTTGTATATGGGTTAATATATTTTCTATTTGGATAACATTTCTCACACCCATGATATAAACAACCCAGAAATTCATATATTATACCGTCACAATATCCATCTACATGATATTTACCTATTTTTTTCTCACCTCCATTTAATGCATGACAAATTTTCTTATTTAAATCAGAACTATATGCCTGAAGCCATCTTATTCCTTTAATAGAATATTTAGTTTTGTTAGGATATCCACTATCAGATATGACCCCAAGACTATTTTTAGGCATATAATTTTTCCTCCATGCTTTATTACAAGCTTGGGGTAATGTTATTGCTTCCCTAAAGGGGTTAATTTGATCACTATTTAGAAATTGTATTATAAACTCCCCGCAACCTCTTCTTAAAATATCGACATCTGATATACAATATTGTTTCATTTCTTTTCTAAAATCAAAAAATTCTTGATTTTTAATTTTATCTTCATACCATTTCATAAATATTTCACGATTTTCAGGTTTCATAGACCCTGGTTTGTAATAGTCTAATGATAAATATGGCCCAATATAGTTTTGATATTGACTAATATTAGCCCAAAAAGGAAACCAACCTTTAGCTAATTCTTTTAATCCAAATGTTTTTGGGAATGATGCTAAAGGCATTCCTATAAAATTTAAGGAATCTATTAATCTTATATTTTTATATTTTAATAACATAATATTATTCCCATTCATAATTAAATCAGGTTTAATTGTACCATGTGTAATTAAATATCTTAAAACAAATTGTGTATCATATCCTCTTCCATTATGAGCTATTACTGTTGAATAATTATGAATAGGACTAAATAACCATTTACAGAATTCTTGTAATGTATTTTCACCTTCAAATATCATTTGTTTTTCACCTTCAATATTATTACAATGGTCACAATATTCGGTAACTGATTTACAAATACATTTGTCACATGCCCGTTGAGCTACACAATAATTTGGTTTATGTTCCCCATCATCAAATTGACATTCAAAGTCATAAAATATATAGGGTACTATTTTAGGTCCTTGTTTTAATGGTTCAGATACATATATTGGTATATAACAATCATGATCCAACGGTACTATTAATTTACAATATTTACATTTCTTAAACCCTGGACATATATGATTTTTTTTTACTTTCTATTAATAGAGTATCACATTTTTTACATAACTGTACAGACGAACATATATTTTTCTTATGTTTTCCTTTAATTGTTTTATGATTTTCATAACATGATATACTAACAAACCAACGCCTGCAAGTATTACAATGAACGGATTCTTTTTTTTCACATAATTCATGCGAATAACATTTACATATATTATTACATTTATGGTGTTCTTTATTACTATAACCTACATCACAATATTCACAAAAATAACTATACCCAAAAAAACCTCTGATTGAGATAATACTATCATAATGATTATCATGATAATATAAATGAATAACTTTACTATTATCAGTCATTCTATATGGTTCAAATAAATGTTCCCCATGTTGTTGATGTATTTTAATAATATATTCCGGATATATTTCATTTTGTATTATTTTATATTCTTCAATACCACATTTCTGGTTTATGTCTATACTAACTTTATTTAATAATTTTTCTGCTTCTTGTTTTTGAAAAGGTCTGTCTGTTTTTCTAATTTCAACCCATTTTTTTTTCCATTCATCACTTTTATCATCATTTAATTTACACATACTTACAACAATAGATCTAGCTAAACACATACTATCCTCACTATTTTCAATTTTAATAATGCTACGTTTTATATTTATCATATTATCAATGCTTTTTTCACTACCATGATGCATTGTTTTTCTACTACCTCCAATAGGCATTGATGTATGAGTAAATTCAATTCTCAAACCATTATCATGTATTTTAAATTCTTTATTACTTTGACCTACTCTTTCGATTTCATTCAATAATGTTGTTCCTGATATATTTTCAGCATCATTAAATGGTATATGAATACCAAATTCTAATGTAGGATGTGTAATAGAAAATCTAATTTTATCATTTGGTTGTACGTTTGATTTTTCTTTTATTTGGGTTACTAAATTGTTAAATAATTCATTAGTAAAGTCAAATGGTTTATCATATTGATTAAAGGTCAAATCATATACTTTACTTTGAGATCTATATTTTCTCGATTTTCTACTTTGTAATTCATTAATTTTATAATATTTATCATTAGTGTATAATATTTTATTAGAGGAATCATCATTTGAAGATTCATTTGAAGATTCTTCATTTGAAGATTCATCACTACTAGAAGAATCTGAATATTCTACTAATTTTGTAGCCATTATTATATGACTGATTTGTTATTTTGATTTTTATTCTTATATACACTCTTTTGAGTTATTAATAACCATTATCTATTTATATATTATCTAAATATAGCTACATCAGTTTACTATAAATATAGGTTATTTCATAGACATTATTTATTCACTACTTAACAATCACACAGTAACAATCATGAGTATGCAGCAACAATTAAATGAAATGAGTTTGAAGTTAAATGAATTATGGTATAAAGCATATGGAAATGAACAGGGCCAGAAAAACATTTATTGTTATATTTGTAAGAAAAAAGGACACTATGCGAATGAATGTATTAACAAAACACAACCGACCAAGTTTATAAATAATATAACTTGTTATAAATGTAACAAACCGGGGCATTATGCTAATACATGCCCTGAAAAATATACATTGAAAAAGGAGAATACTATTTATCCAACCTATGATAAACCTGAATCGAGCGAGTTTGAGGTCACCATCCAAACAGAAATTGCACCACAAACCAACACCAATACCGATAAAATATGGGATGTAGAGGACATCATGGATGTAGAAATGGATTCCGGTATTTCACCTGGAGTACCATTTAAAGGCGAGCTTCCGAATATGACCTGTTCGACTCCAAAACCAAAAAGGACCCTTATGGATACCATTGATGAATGTGAGGAACCATTGAAAAAGAGGCCACGAGTTGAAGACCCAACTAAGGAGAAGGCTCCATTGAAGGCATTTCGCAAAAAGAGACTATTAAATCTATAAGATGATTGTATGGAAATACAGTGTTTTAAAAATTATGTTATTAAAATGACACTAATAGATATGGTATAAAATTGACATTGAAATACCTATAAATAGAGTTAACAAATAATAAAACTCATTGTATTGGATGTAAATATTATTTGTATAAACTGTATTAGTTATGTAGTTATTTCATTTTTATATTTTGATGTTGTGTTTTGATGTTGTGATTGTAATATATAATAAATAATACTTTGACAAAATCTAAGAGGCTTTTATTTCATTTTATTTTGGGCCCTGAAAAGGGCCGTTGATATATAGTTTAAAACTATTCACCGCAATGTTTACCACGACATGTCGGACAATATGCCCCACTTGCAACTTTCCCACGACAGTAAGCGCCACCCATCAATCGTCCACGACCTTCCGTTAAGGTGAACAATGGTTCATCATCGTTGTCCCAATTTTCACTGACTACATTGGAACCTCCATTTTGTATCGATGGTCGAATGGTCGATATTATAGCCGCTAAATGGTTATAATTATGCTCATAAAGCCTGATGGTGGCTTCGAGCTGTCCCAGTTGATTTCTATGGTCTTCTATAACTTCACCAAGCTTTCGATACTGCGCCATCACACCCTGGATCTGAACATCATTAAGAGCTGCCATCGTTGAAAATAATGGATGACGCTACTTCTAAACCTCTGTATTTATAGGGAAATGTAGGATTGACCTACACGCTATAAATAGATTCTATATAACATAGTATTGGTTTGTTTGACCTACTACATATTATACGTTATATATAGATTTTTATACACTCTAGATAATATTTTAATACAAGTATATGTTTGTGTAGGACTAGATATTTGACAAAACATGAGAGATATTTCTTATCGAGAAATATGTATTGGTCCTGAAAAGGACCGTTTTATATAGCTCTAAAAAGGGCTGTTTTTATATCAAGTTTTATTCGTAAAACTCTGATAAATCAGGGTATATATTTATCAATTTAACATCATACGGTTGTTTTCTCGGCCAGATAACATTGCGTCTAAGGAAGAATTGTTCCAGGTCGTATCGACGTTGTTCCTTGTACTCCGTATATTCATTTATGTTGTTATCGCATACCTCCGATTGTTCATGTATTATTTTCCGATAATTTCTTAGCTTCCTATAGATTCCTCTAACCACACGCAGTAATCGTCTTCCAATCATTTTTGATAACTGATAAACATTTCATATTGAACAAATAATTTATAGCTGAATATCGGCTTGACCTACTAGCTATAAATAGATTCTATATAACATAGTATTGGTTTTTTGACCTACTACATATTATACGTTATATATAGATTTTTATACACTCTAACTAATATTTTAATACAAGTATATGTTTTGGGTAGGACTAGATATTTTGACAAAACTTGAGAGATATTTCTTATCGAGAAATATGTATTGGCCCTGAAAAGGGCCGTTTTATCAAAATATGTTTATTTTATAAACATATTTTTCCCGTAGTTCCCTTGACCATCATGTAATGGTTTCTGGGTTGTATGGGTTGTATGCTCTTCTTTCTTTTTATCCTTCTTCTCATCTTTCTTGTGATAGGGTTCTTTTCCTTCTTTTCTATCATCTTTCTTATGATACGGTTCTTTTCTTTTCTTGTGACTCTGTCTGTGTTTTTCTTCATCTATACAGCATGTCTCTATCTGCACTGGTTTTGTGCTTATGCATACTATTGGGATCTCAAGCGGTTTACATGAGAAATTTAGCTGTATTTCGGCAGGCTTCATTATCGGATCCTCAGGAGTCTTTGTTGTTGTCTTATTTGCTATCTTCTCAATATTATTGGCTATTGTTGCCAGATTAATGTTCATTCTTTGTAGCTCTCCATATATACCAAAGAGTACTTTGGTCTTCATCTGAACCTCTTCTTTATTTTGCACAGGTATTTGTTGAGGCGTAGTCTGTGTTGGTTGATACACCATAGGGTGCTGATAAAATGTCTCTGAAGGGAGTCCAGTATTATTCATAGCTGTAGACAGCAAATCTTGTAGGTCATTCATCGTGAATAAGAGTGTAACCTATTTTTCAATATTGGCTTTTTATACTAGTAAAGTAGGTCAATCCGATGTAATAATAACATACACTATACTTTTACAAAAAAGTTATTTTTAGCATGGAGGTCAATCCTAAAATGTCTTATAAAATGATGCGTACGCTTCATATTTTATCATTGCTGTTATTCTTCACAGACCAACCATCATGTCGAATTTATACATAGCTGATATTATCAGACGTATGAAGGTGTTAGAAGCTATACAGCGTTATGAAGAGCAGCTGTATTTGGAGACAGCTGATCTATTGAGGAGTGAAGCGGTTGAGTTGGGATGTAGACGGCGAGCATCTAGGCAGGCAAGACACTCATTAAGGAACATTAATGAGTTACGCTATCGACCATATACAGCGGAACGAACTACAAGATCTCCACCTAGAAACCATACACCGAGATCACCACAATATCCTCCACCTACGGCTCAGACACCAAGATCTCCAGTTACAAGAAGCTCTCCGGAATCTCCAGAACCTGAGACAACTCTACCTACAGAGTCGGAATCTCCAGCAAATCCAGAACCAAGATCTCCGATGACACAACCACAACACCTAGAACCAGAACAGGTGTTTGAGGTCGATGGAAACCAAGAAACCAGGCCTGGATATTCTACCCCGATAAAATCGGAGAGTGCTGCGCAATACTTCGGGATCGAGCCTGAGATTCCTGTAGCTACGGAGACTGCCATACGATACTTCGGTATGCCTGCACCAAGGACAGCAGCCCAACGGTCACCAATGAGAGAGTTTGGAATGGAACCTCTACAAACACAAACAAGAAGTTTCGGTATGCCAGCGAAGAACTGGGGTGTTGCAAAAAACCCCAATGATGTACCAGAGGAACCTCAACCTTCACAATGTAGTTGTTGCCCTGGACAGATGGGAGACAAACCATATCAGGTGCCTGCTGGATTATTTTAGTATGAGAGGTAGAAAACAGCCCTTTTCAGGGCTATTTATAACCAACAGTCCTTCTTAGGACTACATATATAACGGCCCTTTTCAGGGCCCCTACATATTTCTCGATAAGAAATATCTCTCAAGTTTTGTCAAATATCTAGTCCATTCACAACATATATAACATTACAACAGCATAGTTCATATTTTATACTTGGGAATATTATGGGAATTTTATGCATCAAAGTTTAATCATACTATTATATTAGAAGGTGATTGCCAATGTTGTGATGCTAGTATTTGTTTTGTTAAATGTAGGTTACCGTAGCGCTATACATTAGACCTACTATATATAACGTATAAACTGTAGTAGTTCAAAAAAACCGATACTATGTTATATAGAATCTATTTATAGCGTGTAGGTCAATCCAATACCTCTGTTATATATGACGTGTTTGTTGATGTTTTTATTCATTATTGATTATCTCACGATGGCAGGCTTAATAGATTATTTGAATGATCCTATGCTAGGAGGGCGGTGGAGCCATATTGTGGAGCTGATTATGAAGTCAGCTATTACAGCAATACAGAACCCACCAACCCCAGAGACTGATGATGAATATATTCGAAGAATGATGAGCTATGTACCAGTTTATGGGGGTCTGACGCCGGTGGATTATTGTGGAGATTCTATCTCGAACGCAATATTTCCTCCGGAGATTATAGACCGGTCCTTTTCAGGGCCAAATATAAAATAGCCCTTCTTAGAGCTACATATAAAACGGCCCTTTTCAGAGCCACTACATATTTCTCGATAAGAAATATCTCTCATATTTTGTCATATAATGTATAATGATTATCTTGTCAAGAAGTACGCTCAATATACCAGTGTTCTATTAATATAATCCAATTCTATTAATATATACCAAGAGTAAATAAGCTATATAAGTTAGAACAACTATAGAACACTATCATTTCTACTTATGATATCGACATCAATCATGGATAGTAAACATAAGCAAATAGATGTTTTTATTAGAGCTAAAGAGAATACTAAAAATAAGGAATTAGATCTTTTACTTAATACTAGAATGAATAATACACGGGAAAAAACTCATCATATGGTATCTACAAATGAAGGACTACAATATTCTAAAGTACAGTTGGGTATAGATACAGATCTTTATATAGAAATGGTAAATGAGGAAATAATCAGAAAAGTAGGAGATGTTGACTTAACAACAATTACTCCTGAACATATTTTAATTTTAGATGGTGAATCTTATGATGACCATTATGGGATGCTTTTTTCATATGCGCAACAATATTTAGGGAAAGAAATGGATATAGAAAGTATATTGACTCATTTTCTATCGAAACGTAAATTAGATATCGTTGAATTAGATGATATAGAATTTATGTACACTACATTAGGTATGGGGTATGCGAAATGGATATCAATGTACACTGATTATGTTGTTTCTAGAAATAGATTAGTATTACCATATGATGAAAGCTATATAAATGTACTTGATGTCTTATTATACCATCATTCAAAGAGAGAGTGGTAGTAACATGTCACATATAGTAAATACTGGTTTGGAGGGCCGCATTTGTTCAGAATTTGCTAATAGTATTATACATTTAGATTTAGGGGATGAGGTTTTGATTGATATGGTTAATGAAGAAATAACACGAAAGAGAATACCAAAGGATGAGAATTTTGGTAATATGTTGTCAAATGTATATTTACATTTGGGGACATATATAGATATGGAAAGTGTTATAAAACATTATTTATATAACAGAAATATTGCGATTGTTAAACATAAAGATATAGAAGCTGTGTTAAAAGAAAAACTTGGTCTAGATGATTGGGATATAATATATGATAACTATTTAAAGAAGATGAAAATAACTCCAGACGATGATGATTATATAAATGTATGTGATGTCTTATTATACCATCATTCAAAGAGAGAGTGGTAGTAACATGTCACATATAGTAAAATTCGATGGTGGAGTAGGATTATGTGCGGATTTTGTTAGTAGTATTATACATTTAGATATAGGGGAGGAGGTGATGATTGATATGGTTAATGATGAAATAACACGAAAGAGAACACCAAAAGAAGAGAATTTTGGTAATATGTTGTCAAATGTACGTTTACATTTGGGTCAATATATAGATATGGAAAGTGTTATTAAACATTATTTATATAACAAAAATATTGCGAGTGTTAAACATAAAGATATAGAAACTGTGTTAAAAGAAACACTAGATATAGATGATTGGTATATAATATATAATGACTATTTAAAGAAGACAAAAATAACTCCAGAGGATGAAGATTATATAAATGTATGCGAGGTATTACTATCCTATCATTTACAAAGAAAGATTTGAAGAGAACTATGGATGACAGAATAACAAATGATATGGTATTATTTTATGGACAAAACAGTGTCTTCAGTAATTTTTACCTTGCAGACTTTATAGATAGTGATGGAGTGAAATATATATGTACTGAACAATATTTTCAACATAAAAAAATGCTACAATGCCAGGAACATACTATTGCTGAGAAGATCCTTATTTCTACAAATGCAGCTGAAATACGACACCTAGGACGGTCAAGATCTGAACTTTTTGATGTACAACAATGGAACAGAGATTCAGAACAAGTGCTTTTTGATGGAAACTGGTTAAAATATAACCAAAACGAATACTTAAAGAGATTTTTATTAAATACTAATAATAAAATTCTTGCTGAGGCTAACCCCAGAGACTGTATTTGGGGTATTGGTTTAAATATGTGGAATAAAAATGCTACAATACAAGCTAATTGGAAGGGTCAGAATCAATTTGGAGAAATATTAATGCATATTAGATATTTTATTAGGAATAAAATGTTGTAAATGTGAAAAAACTTTAAATTAACATGTATTCAAATTAATATAACATGTATGTTACTAATGTTTTAGTTATTAGTTAATTAGTTATATTGGAAAATAAAATATATTGAAAATTTATTATGTGTTGTTATATTTAGTAGTCACTAGGGATGGCACTATGGACCGGTCTAGGGATGGCACTATGGACCGGTCTAGGGATGGCACTATGGACCGGCCCATATTCAATAAAACTCGGCCCATAGTGCCATCCTATACTACTCCTACCACGCAAACACAGTGTTCGGAAGCCGGATATACCACGCAAACAAAGTGCCATACATTCCACTCAAACACAGTGCCGGACATACCACGCATACATAGTGCCGGACATACCACGCAAACACAGTGCTCGGAAGCCGGACATACCACGCAAACACAGTGTCGGACATACCACGCAAACACAGTGCTCGGAAGCTGGACATACCACGCAAACACAGTGCCGGACATAGCAAGCAAACACAGTGCCGGACATAGCACGCAAACACAGTGCTCGGAAGCCGGACATACCTCGCAAACACAGTGCTCGGAAGCCGGACATACCACGCAAACACAGTGCCGGACATACGACGCAAAAACAGTGCCGGATATACCACGCAAACACAGTGCCGGACATACCACGCACACACAGTGCCGGACAT
Organism: Archivesica marissinica; assembly: GCA_014843695.1. Classification (NCBI taxonomy): domain Eukaryota; kingdom Metazoa; phylum Mollusca; class Bivalvia; order Venerida; family Vesicomyidae; genus Archivesica; species Archivesica marissinica. The sequence goes on along the minus strand of CM026389.1, from coordinate 39,515,044 downwards.
AACACGCAAACACAGTGCCGGACATACCACGCACACACAATGCGGACATAACACGCAAACACAGTGCCGGACATACCAAGCAAACACAGTGCCGGACATACCACGCAAATACAGTGCTCGGAAGCGGACATACCATGCAAACACAGTGCCGGACATACCACGTAAACACAGTGCTCGGAGGCCGGACATACCACGCAAACACAGTGCCGGATATACTACGCAAACACAGTGCCGGACATACCACGCAAACACAGTGCCGGACATACCACGCACACACAGTGCCGGACATACCACGCACACTCAGTGCCGGACATACCACGCAAACACGGTGCCGGACATACCACGCAAGCACAGTCCTCGGAAGCCGGACCTACCACGCAAACACAGTGTTCGGAAGCCGGATATACCACGCAAACACAGTGCCATACATTCCACTCAAACACAGTGCCGGACATACCACGCATACATAGTGCCGGACATACCACGCAAACACAGTGCTCGGAAGCCGGACATACCACGCAAACACAGTGTCGGACATACCACGCAAACACAGTGCTCGGAAGCTGGACATACCACGCAAACACAGTGCCAGACATAGCACGCAAACACAGTGCCGGACAAAGCACGCACAAACAGTGCTCGGAAGCCGGACATACCTCGCAAACACAGTGCTCGGAAGCCGGACATACCACGCAAACACAGTGCTCGGAAGCCGGACATACCACGCAAACACAGTGCCAGACATACCACGCAAACACAGTACTCGGAAGCCGGACATAGCACGCAAACACAGTGCTCGGAAGCCGGATATACCACGCAAACACAGTGCCAGACATTCCACTCAAACACAGTGCCGGACATACCATGCAGACACAGTGCCGGACATACCACGCAAACATAGTGCTCGGAAGCCGGACTACCACGCAAACACAGTGCTCGGAAGCCGGATATAGCACGCAAACACAGTGCTCAGAAGCCGGACATACCACGAAAACACAGTGCCGGACATACCATGCAAACACAGTGCCGGACATACCACGCACACACAGTGCTCCTAAGCCGGACATACCACGCACACAGAGTGCCGGACATACCACGCAAACACAGTGCTCGGAAGTCGGACATACCACGCAAACACAGTGCCGGACATACCACGCAAACACAGTGCTCGGAAGCCGGACATACCACGCAAACACAGTGCCGGACATACCACGCACACACAGTGCCGGACATACCACGCAAACACAGTCCGGACATACCACGCAAACACAGTGCCGGACATACCACGCAAACACAGTGCCGGACATACCACGCAAACACAGTGCCGGAAGCCGGACATACCACGCAAACACAGTGCCGGACATACCACGCAAACACAGTGCTCGAAGCCGACATACCACAACAACAGCACACACAGTGCTCGGAAGTCGGACATACCACGCAAACACAGTGCCGGACATACCACGCAAACACAGTGCCGGACATACCACGCAAACACAGTACCGGACATACCACGCACACACAGTGCCGGACATAACACGCAAACACAGTGCCGGACATACCACGCACACACAATGCGGACATACCACGCAAACACAGTGCTCGGCAGCCGGACATACCACGCAAATACAGTGCTCGGAAGCCGGACATACCATGCAAACACAGTGCCGGACATACCACGCAAACACAGTGCTCGGAGGCCGGACATACCACGCAAACACAGTGCCGGACATACCACGCAAACACAGTGCCGGACATACCACGCAAACACAGTGCCGGACATACCACGCACACACAGTGCCGGACATACCACGAATACTCAGTGCCGGACATACCACGCAAACATAGTGCCGGACATACCACGCAAACACAGTGCCGGACATACCAAGTACATACAGTGCCGGACATACCACGCAAACACAGTGCCGGACATACCATGCAAACACAGTGCCGGAAGCCGGACATACCACGCACACACAGCCTAACCGGACATAACAAGAACACACAGTGCCGGACATACCACGCAAATACAGTGCTGGAAGTCGGACATACAATGCACACACAGTGCCGGACATACCACGCAAACACAGTGCTCGGAAGTCGGACATACCACGCACCACAGTGCCGGAATACCACCAAACACAGTGCCGGACATACCACGCAAACACGTGCCGGACATACCACGCAAACACAGTGCTCGGAAGCCGGACATACCACGCAAACACAGTGCTCGGAAGCCGGACATACCACGCAAACACAGTGCCGGACATACCAAGCAAACACAGTGCCGGACATACCACGCAAACACAGTGCCGGACATACCACGCAAACACAGTGCTCGGAAGCCGGACATACCACGCAAACAGTGCTCGGAAGCCGGACATACCACGCAAACACAGTGCTCGGAAGCCGGACATACCACGCAAACACAGTGCCGGACATACCACGCAGACACAATGCCGGACATACCACGCAAACACAGTGTTCGGAAGCCGGACATACCACGCAAACACAGTGCCGGACATACCACGCAAACACAGTGCTCGGAAGCCGGACATACCACGCAAACACAGTGCTCGGAAGCCGGACATACCACGCAAACACAGTGCTCGGAAGCCGGACATACCACGCAAACACAGTGCCGGACATACCACGCAAACACAGTGCCGGACATACCACGCAAACACAGTGCTCGAAGCCGGACATACCACGCACACACAGTGCCGGACATACCACGCAAACACAGTGCTCGGAAGTCGGACATACCACGCACACACAGTGCCGGACATACCACGCAAACACAGTGCTCGGAAGCGGACATACCACGCAAACACAGTGCCGGACATACCACGCACACACAGTGCTCGGAAGCCGGACATACCACGCAAACACAGTGCCGGACATACCACGCAAACACAGTGCCGGACATACCACGCAAACACAGTGCTCGGAAGCCGGACATACCACGCAAACACAGTGCCGGACATACCACGCAAACACAGTGCTCGGAAGCCGGACATACCACGCAAACACAGTGCCGGACATACCACGCAAACACAGTGCTCGGAAGCCGACATCACAACTACCACGCAAACACAGTGCAGCCGGATATACCACGCAAACACAGTGCCGGACATTCCACGCAAACACAGTGCCGGACATACCACGCAAACACAGTGCCGGACATACCACGCAAACACAGTGCTCGGAAGCCGGACATACCACGCAAACACAGTGCCGGACATACCACGCAAACACAGTGCTCGGAAGCCGGACATACCACGCAAACACAGTGCCGGACATAGCAAGCAAACACAGTGCCGGACATAGCACGCAAACACAGTGCTCGGAAGCCGGACATACCTCGCAAACACAGTGCTCGGAAGCCGGACATACCACGCAAACACAGTGCCGGACATACCACGCAAAAACAGTGCCGGATATACCACGCAAACACAGTGCCGGACATACCACGCACACACAGTGCCGGACATAACACGCAAACACAGTGCCGGACATACCACGCACACACAATGCGGACATAACACGCAAACACAGTGCCGGACATACCAAGCAAACACAGTGCCGGACATACCACGCAAATACAGTGCTCGGAAGCGGACATACCATGCAAACACAGTGCCGGACATACCACGTAAACACAGTGCTCGGAGGCCGGACATACCACGCAAACACAGTGCCGGATATACTACGCAAACACAGTGCCGGACATACCACGCAAACACAGTGCCGGACATACCACGCACACACAGTGCCGGACATACCACGCACACTCAGTGCCGGACATACCACGCAAACACGGTGCCGGACATACCACGCAAGCACAGTCCTCGGAAGCCGGACCTACCACGCAAACACAGTGTTCGGAAGCCGGATATACCACGCAAACACAGTGCCATACATTCCACTCAAACACAGTGCCGGACATACCACGCATACATAGTGCCGGACATACCACGCAAACACAGTGCTCGGAAGCCGGACATACCACGCAAACACAGTGCCGGACATACCACGCAAACACAGTGCTCGGAAGCTGGACATACCACGCAAACACAGTGCCGGACATAGCACGCAAACACAGTGCCGGACATAGCACGCAAACACAGTGCTCGGAAGCCGGACATACCACGCAAACACAGTGCTCGGAAGCCGGACATACCACGCAAACACAGTGCTCGGAAGCCGGACATACCACGCAAACACAGTGCCAGACATACCACGCAAACACAGTACTCGGAAGCCGGACATAGCACGCAAACACAGTGCTCGGAAGCCGGATATACCACGCAAACACAGTGCCAGACATTCCACTCAAACACAGTGCCGGACATACCATGCAGACACAGTGCCGGACATACCACGCAAACATAGTGCTCGGAAGCCGGACTACCACGCAAACACAGTGCTCGGAAGCCGGATATAGCACGCAAACACAGTGCTCAGAAGCCGGACATACCACGAAAACACAGTGCCGGACATACCATGCAAACACAGTGCCGGACATACCACGCACACACAGTGCTCCTAAGCCGGACATACCACGCACACAGAGTGCCGGACATACCACGCAAACACAGTGCTCGGAAGTCGGACATACCACGCACACACAGTGCCGGACATACCACGCAAACACAGTGCTCGGAAGTCGGACATACCACGCACACACAGTGCCGGACATACCACGCACACACAGTGCTCGGAAGCCGGACATACCACGCAAACACAGTGCCGGACATAGCACGCAAACACAGTGCCGGACATAGCACGCAAACACAGTGCTCGGAAGCCGGACATACCACGCAAACACAGTGCCGGACATACCACGCAAACACAGTGCTCGAAAGCCGGACATACCACGCAAACAAAGTGCCGGACATACCAGGCACACACAGTGCTCGGAAGTCGGACATACCACGCAAACACAGTGCCGGACATACCACGCAAAAACAGTGCCGGACATACTACGCAAACATAGTACCGGACATACCACGCACACACAGTGCCGGACATAACACGCAAACACAGTGTCGGACATACCACGCACATACAATGCGGACATAACACGCAAACACAGTGCTCGGCAGCCGGACATACCACGCAAATACAGTGCTCGGAAGCCGGACATACCATGCAAACACAGTGCCGGACATACCACGCAAACACGGTGCTCGGAGGCCGGACATACCACGCAAACACAGTGCCGGACATACCACGCAAACACAGTGCCGGACATACCACGCAAACACAGTGCCGGACATACCACGCACACAAAGTGCCGGACATACCACGAATACTCAGTGCCGGACATACCACGCAAACATAGTGCCGGACATACCACGCAAACACAGTGCCGGACATACCAAGTACATACAGTGCCGGACATACCACGCAAACACAGTGCCGGACATACCATGCAAACACAGTGCCGGAAGCCGGACATACCACGCACACACAGTGCTCGTAAGCCGGACATAACAAGAACACACAGTGCCGGACATACCACGCAAATACAGTGCTCGGAAGTCGGACATACAATGCACACACAGTGCCGGACATACCACGCAAACACAGTGCTCGGAAGTCGGACATACCACGCACACACAGTGCCGGACATACCACGCAAACACAGTGCTCGGACATACCACGCAAACACAGTGCCGGACATACCACGCACACACAGTGCTCGGAAGCCGGACATACCACGCAAACACAGTGCTCGGAAGCCGGACATACCACGCAAACACAGTGCCGGACATACCAAGCAAACACAGTGCCGGACATACCACGCAAACACAGTGCCGGACATACCACGCAAACACAGTGCTCGGAAGCCGGACATACCACGCATACAGTGCTCGGAAGCCGGACATACCACGCAAACACAGTGCTCGGAAGCCGGACATAACATGCAAACACAGTGCCGGACATACCACGCAGACACAATGCCGGACATACCACGCAAACACAGTGTTCGGAAGCCGGACATACCACGCAAACACAGTGCCGGACATACCACGCAAACATAGTGCTCGGAAGCCGACATACCACGCAAACACAGTGCTCGGAAGCCGGATATAGCACGCAAACACAGTGCTCGGAAGCCGGACATACCACGAAAACACAGTGCCGGACATACCACGCAAACACAGTGCCGGACATACCACGCACACACAGTGCTCGTAAGCCGGACATACCACGCACACACAGTGCCGGACATACCACGCAAACACAGTGCTCGGAAGTCGGACATACCACGCACACACAGTGCCGGACATACCACGCAAACACAGTGCTCGGAAGTCGGACATACCACGCAAACACAGTGCCGGACATACCACGCACACACAGTGCTCGGAAGCCGGACATACCACGCAAACACAGTGCCGGACATAGCACGCAAACACAGTGCCGGACATAGCACGCAAACACAGTGCTCGGAAGCCGGACATACCACGCAAACACAGTGCCGGACATACCACGCAAACACAGTGCTCGAAAGCCGGACATACCACGCAAACACAGTGCCGGACATACCACGCACACACAGTGCTCGGAAGCCGGACATACCACGCAAACACAGTGCCGGACATACCACGCAAACACAGTGCCGGACATACCACGCAAACACAGTGCCGGACATACCACGCACGCACAGTGCGGACATAACACGAAAACACAGTGCCGGACATACCAAGCAAACACAGTGCTCGGCAGCCGGACATACCACGCGAATACAGTGCTCGGAAGCCGGACATACCATGCACACACAGTGCCGGACATACCACGCAAACACAGTGCTCGGAGGCCGGACATACCATGCAAACACAGTGCCGGACATACCACGCAAACACAGTGCCGGACATACCACGCAAACACAGTGCCGGACATACCACGCACAAACAGTGCCGGACATACCACGCACACTCAGTGCCGGACATAACACGCAAACACAGTGCCGGACATACCACGCAAGCACAGTCCTCGGAAGACGGACATACCACGCAAACACAGTGCTCGGAAGCCGGACATACCACGCAAACACAGTGCCGGACATACCACGCAAACACAGTGCTCGGAAGCCGATATACCACGCAAACACAGTGCCGGACATACCACGCAAACACAGTGCCGGACATACCACGCAAACACAGTGCCGGACATACCACGCAAACACAGTGCTCGGAAGCAGGACATACCACGCAAACACAGTGCCGGACATACCACGCACACACAGTGCGGACATAACACGCAAACATAGTGCCGGACATACCACGCAAACACAGTGCTCGGAAGCCGGACATACCACGCAAACACAGTGCTCGGAAGCCGGACATACCACGCACACACAGTGCTCGGAAGCCGGACATACCACGCAAACACAGTGCCGGACATACCACGCAAACACAGTGCTCGGAAGCCGGACATACCACGCAAACACAGTGCCGGACATACCACGCACACACAGTGCTCGGAAGCCGGACATACCACGCAAACACAGTGCCAGACATACCATGCAGACACAATGCCGGACATACCACGCAAACACAGTGTTCGGAAGCCGGACATACCACGCAAACACAGTGCCGGACATACCACGCAAACACAGTGCTCGGAGGCCGGACATACCACGCAAACACAGTGCCGGACATACCACGCAAACACAGTGCCGGACATACCACGCAAACACAGTGCCGGACATACCACGCAAACACAGTGCCGGACATACCACGCAAACACAGTGCTCGGCAGCCGGACATACCACGCAAATACAGTGCTCGGAAGCCGGACATACCATGCAAACACAGTGTCGGACATACCACACAAACACAGTGCTCGGAGGCCGGACATACCACGCAAACACAGTGCCGGACATACCACGCAAACACAGTGCCGGACATACCACGCACACACAGTGCCGGACATACCACGCACACTCAGTGCCGGACATACCACGCAAACACAGTGCCGGACATACCACGCAAGCACAGTCCGCGGAAGCCGGACATACCACGTAAACACAGTGCCGGACATACCACGCAAACACAGTACTCGGAAGCCGGACATTGCACGCAAACACAGTGCTCGGAAGCCGGATATACCACGCAAACACAGTGCCGGACATTCCACTCAAACACAGTGCCGGACATACCACGCAAACACAGTGCCGGACATACCACGCAAACACAGTGCTCGGAAGCCGGACATACCACGCAAACACAGTGCCGGACATACCACGCAAACACAGTGCTCGGAAGTCGGACATGCCACGCAAACACAGTGCCGGACATACCAGGCACACACAGTGCTCGGAAGCCGGACATACCACGCAAACACAGTGCCGGACATAGCAAGCAAACACAGTGCCGGACATAGCACGCAAACACAGTGCTCGGAAGCCGGACATACCTCGCAAACACAGTGCTCGGAAGCCGGACATACCACGCAAACACAGTGCCGGACATACCACGCAAAAACAGTGCCGGATATACCACGCAAACACAGTGCCGGACATACCACGCACACACAGTGCCGGACATAACACGCAAACACAGTGCCGGACATACCACGCACACACAATGCGGACATAACACGCAAACACAGTGCCGGACATACCAAGCAAACACAGTGCCGGACATACCACGCAAATACAGTGCTCGGAAGCGGACATACCATGCAAACACAGTGCCGGACATACCACGTAAACACAGTGCTCGGAGGCCGGACATACCACGCAAACACAGTGCCGGATATACTACGCAAACACAGTGCCGGACATACCACGCAAACACAGTGCCGGACATACCACGCACACACAGTGCCGGACATACCACGCACACTCAGTGCCGGACATACCACGCAAACACGGTGCCGGACATACCACGCAAGCACAGTCCTCGGAAGCCGGACCTACCAGTAGTATAGGATGGCACTATGGGCCGAGTTTTATTGAATATGGGCCGGTCCATAGTGCCATCCCTAGACCGGTCCATAGTGCCATCCCTAGACCGGTCCATAGTGCCATCCCTAGTGACTACCAAATATAACAACACATAATAAATTTTCAATATATTTTATTTTCCAATATTAACTAATTAACTAATAACTAAAACATTAGTAACATACATGTTATATTAATTTGAATACATGTTAATTTAAAGTTTTTTCACATTTACAACCTTGGTTATAATTAACATAAACAGTGTCTAGTTCCTTCATCAATATACCATGTTTATATAATTTTCCATAATGTTTATCAAACCAAGTTTTAATAATAATGTCATTTTTATACAAATATTCATTATTTGTATAGAGCATATTTTTTAGTAATTGTTTTAAATCAATTCCTCTAACTAACATATCAAGTGCAAATAAACAAAATACACCACACATAACACTATATGTGCTTTGAATTCTAATACAATTTTTTGTCCATTTTTTACAATTTTTGTTCATAAAGTTCACAATTTCTTCTTTTATATGTTGTGTATTTCCATAAGAATCGAAATAAAATCCAATATCCTCCATGAAATATATTAACACCCAATGTTTTCCTGGTTGGTTTGAATCATCTGTGTTCACAATATATGTTTTTTTTGTATATTGTTCCATAGCTAGTTCATCTTTTGCGCACACAATTCCATTTAAATGTTTTAATATAGTAGATTTGTCCAATACATATTGTAGTGAATATGTATCCATTGTTAATAATCTGTAATCACTTCTCTGATACTGTTAATTTCTATTTGATTATCATATTCAGCATATATAATAACGTTTATAGGGTCTGATAGTGCTTCACTAAAACCCAATTCAATTCGTAGGTTCCCTGTTTTTATAGGGTGTAGATGTCCTTCTTCACTTCCTTGATCGGCTGTTAAATCAAATCCCCACAATGTATGTCCATTTTCATATTCTTTTAGTGGAAATCCAAATGAATCATCATGCATATTAGCTCCCATAGCATTCAATAGTGTGAAATATGATTGTAAAGTTTTTTTATTTGTATCACTAGTAAAATCAGGTTCTAGTGTTTTATTATGAATACTTTTACCATCTAAACTAATATCTATTTTAGATATTTTAAAATGTTGAAAATTAAATGGGTTTGTGGTTGAATTTCCATTCATATCAGAATTTTTAACCATTCCTATAAAAATTCGTTTAGGCATTTGACCTAAAAAGGTATAATCATCAATTTTAGATTGTAAACCTGCTGTAATTGTAAATGTTTTTATTACAGCTCTTCTAATTGGTATTTTCATATTACTTTTGTGAATATTTTGATATAAATTATTAGCTACAGTAGGAGCTAGTGTAACAGTTCTAACATTATAAGCAGCTTCTAGGATATCTATTTTACCCTTAGCATCTGACCCCATCAAACAAAAATCGGTAGTAGCTCTATTTAGTTTAAGTCTTATATCTATTCCATTAGGTAGATATTTTTCTTGTAAAAATAAATCAAGATGTATTTTCCCACACATTTCTAAATTTTTCTTAGTAATTTTTAGTTTTCTATCTAACCAACCCCCACCTCCATTAGCTTTTGTATTTTTTGTAACATCGCCTGCTCTGTCTAATCTAAACAATTCTAAATCATTTAGTATGCTAATTTTATTTTGAGCTGATGTCCCTAGTAAATTTTCAAAATAAGCTTTGTACCCATATTTATCTGTACATGGAATTAATTTATTATTCAAGTATAAATCAATACTGCTGAATAAACTATGAAAAAATTGTTAATTGTAGATAAATTAGTATCATCCTCAATATCAGACCCATCCTCTTTTGTAATTTTTAATCTTAATCTTAAATATGACTGATTAACATCAGTCCATTTTTGTGTTTGTGCAGGAATCATAAATTCTATAGGACCGTCATTATTTCTAGGGTTAACAATTGGATAATGTTCTGTCCATTGTCCTTCTACCATAGAAGCCATGGTAGGAGGTACACTATTAACATCTAATTCACTCTTACTACAACCACATGAACCATGTTCCATCATATTTAATCAAATATATCTAATGCTCTTTTATTAACCTTACTTCTTCGTTTCTTTTTTTTCAAATGAAATTTTTTCTTATGTCCATTTGATTTTATAGTTTTTTTCTTAGATGATTTTTTGTTTGTTTTTCTTCCTTGAATAGAATTATCTAAACCAGATAATAGATTTCCACTTATTTTTTTAATTGTTTGTAACCCTCTATCCCCTACAACCTGCTTTACATTTTTTCCATGAATAATATCTGTAAATGCTCCAATACTTTCATTTACCCCATCATGTTTAAGTGTATTTAAAATGTTTTTACCTATTGGTTCTAATAGAGGTATTGTTTTTTTGGTTATACCTTTTATTATACTTCCTACTCCATATCCATATTGTTTACCTCGACCTCTATATACAGGCAACATTAGAATTTTTTAAAATGCAGCTTTACAATTGTAAGACCTTTCATAAAATGAACCTCTTCACCAGTGTTACCTCTTATTAATATAGTAAGTTCGTCAAAATTAGATTTACTTACAGGTAAATAATGGTAATTTTTAAATTCTAAATGATTATTATTATTAACACTAGATGTTTGATATTCAATAATTCTTAATAATTGACTTTCTATATGGCCTACTATTGTGTAATCTACAATGTCACTATAAATGTACAAATTATTAAAATTTATATTTAAGTCTACATTATATTTAAAAAAATCCTCGCTATTTTTAAAAAAAATTCCATAATTTTTTAGATTTATTTTGTTAAACCGGTCTATATCAATAAAATTTTCTAAACTTCCCCCAAATTTTGCAATGATATCTTTATGAAAAATTAATCCAATATGACTATTATCATTCGATTTTAAAGATATTCTTTTTGTAGTATGATCATAAACTAATTTTATAATAACACCTGTTTTAGTATTTTTATAAACATCATAATCTAAAGTTAATAAAGCCTTTGCGAAATATTTGTCTATTTGTGAATTAATTACCTCTAATAAATGGTCGATATGTGTATAACCGCCATGGGGTATATTACATTTAAATGTACAAAGTCTATTACAATATTCACTTCCAATAGGTTCTTGATTCAAATATACAACTGCGCCTGTTCTATTTAGTGCTTTTTCCATTAAAGTTATATATTTTAAAGTAGGCTGAAATGTATGGGTGTCCCAGACAGTTTCACCTTTATAATTAATTGATTTTGCTTTAATATTTCTTACTGCTAAATAAAAGGTATCATTTGTGGCATTTATGTTAATTACATGTGATGGTATAATTAGTTCAACTAATGCAACTTTCCATTCTTCTTTTTTAAAATTAATTGTTTTAGCTAATTTAGTTGTAAAATCACTTTTATTTGTTGAACGTTCGGCTTTATCACTTAATAATGTTACATAAAAAGAATTTGTAATATTCATATTTGTTTCTTTTCTCTAAAATGTAATGTTAATATTGTCTTACCACTAACAAAGTTAATAGGGGTGCCTGATTCTCCTGTTATATATATTTTTATTTCATCAAAAATAGATTTTGATATTGATAAATAATGTTTGTGTACAAATTCTCTATGTACCTGAAATGATTTATTTTTATTTTCAAATGGTACTATTCTTAAAATAGGACTTTCTATACCTCCTAATAAACTATAATCTATTATATCGGAATAAATAAATAATTGATTTGAACCTATATTTAAATCAGAGGCAAAAGGAAAAGGATCTAGATCATTATCATAAATAATATGATTATTGTCTTTATCTCCACCTAATTTTTCAAATAAAGAATCTGAAAATAAAAGACCTATTTTACCTATAGTATGTTTTGGAGCGTCAAGAGTATGTTTTGGATCGTCAAGAATATAATCTATTTCAGGTCTTTTACTAGATTTTGATAATGATATAGATAAATTTATTTCACCATATACAAAAGCATACTTTAAACATTTTTGTAAAGAATTATTAATTTCATATACAACATGACCAATTCCTGAATATACACCTGGTTTTATACTACATTTCATTTTATGAAATCCATTTTCAAATGTATAATTAGTTCTATTAGCTAAGAATATAATGTTTCCTAATGTTGCATCAGAAGTAACATAGTGAAAAACCGAATCTTCTTTATTTATGTTTATAATTTGTGATGGATGAATTAATTCAACTAAAGCTACTTCCCAATTTTCTTTTTTTATATTTATTGATTTAGGTAATTTTGTTGTAAAATTATGTAATGTATTATTTGGAAATGTTTCATATGAAGAATCACTAAGTAAAGTTACATAAAAAGAATTCATTTTTCTTATCGAATTTTAAATTTGGAGATGGTAATATATATCCTAATGAACTACTTAATAATATTATCCATAAATCTTTGTTTGTATTTTGTAGACTTAATTGGATGATAGCTGCTATAATAATGAAATAAATCACAATGATTTGGGAAATAAATATTAATGTATTTTTTGGTTTTCTGTCACAAAATGGTATTGTAATATTTGATTCATCGGACGACATTATATTAAATTTGTTTCTGGAATCCAAGAATTAAATGTTTTTGGATACCCTTCCCAATGTACATTTATTTCTTTTATTTTCTTACCGTTTATTATCCGTGTACGTTTTCCAACAACTGAATCAATATCATAAATTTTATTGTCTTTTATAGTTTGAATTTCTTGTAAATAAAATGACCCTTTTATTATATCATTATTTAAATCCTTTATTTTCACTGATACAGGATTTGAATTATTAATTTTATAACTTTAAATAATTCAGTTGTCCAATTAGGTAAATAACCTTTATCAAATGTTTTTTTAGTTTTATTAATTCTAACTAAATCGTTAATTTCTATTTTATTTGTTTTTATTTCTTTTTTAATATTATCACCAAATAAGATATCGGTTATTTCTGGTTCATTTTTTTCTGTAACAAGTACAGGAGATGTTTGAATACTTCTATGAAAGCTATGATTATAAGCATAAACTATATCATTTAATTTATTTATATATTTTCTAGTTTTATTATGTGTAAAAAACTTCCACATTCTATTCTTTAAAGTGCGCTGAAAACGTTCAACAATACTAGCCTTAGTTTCCGGGTTTTCAGTTGTAAAAAAATAAATGTTATTATTTTTTAAAAATGTTTGAAATATTTTATTTTTAAATTCCGAACCTTTATCTGTTTGTAATGATTTAGGAATTCTTTTAGATAATTTAAAATAGTTTGAAATGCTTTAATCATTGTATCTCCACTTTTATTTTTAATAGGTATTACCCATGCATATTTAGAAAAAACATCTATAACACATAATATATATCTAAAATTATTATTAAATTTGCTATATTTTTGTAAATCTGCTAAATCAGCTTGCCATTGATAATCAATACCTCCTGAAATGGTTTTTCTTCTTTTAAAGTTTCTTATTATAGGTTTATGTAATGTATAAGTATTTTGTTTTTGTAACCAATTCTTTACTATATTTAACGAAACATATTTACCTATAGTTTTATATTTTTTAATTGTTTGATATAATTTATTTATACCTGAAAAACTTGAGGGGTGTTTAGGATTATAATAGATACTTTTTAAAGTATATTCAATTTTATTTAATAACCCTGCTTTTAATAGTTTTCCCATTTTTGTTTCCCTTTTTTATTTCTACCTTTTTTTTTTTAGACCTGATGTTGAAGGTTTTATACCTGATGTTGATGGTGTAGGTGGAAAAGAAAAACTTGAATCTACTATATTACTTGTGTCAAAATATTCATCATCATCATCACTATCAAAACCTTTTTGCATTGATGTCCATCGTTGTTTATTTCCTATATATTCTTTTGGTATATTAATATCTTTTAAAATTTTAGAAAAATAATTCCAACCAGTAGGAGGTTTGTATGATTGTTTTCTTTGTCTAATTACATCATTAACTAAATCTATTATATTTGAACCTGCGATTGTTTTACCATTAATTTCTAAAACCCCTTTTTCATCCCATTTTATATTTGGATCTTGTTTTAAACGTTCTAATAATAATGTACCTTTATGTTGCATAGTTTTAGGAATACTTTCAATAATATCATCATTAATTCCATGTACATGTTTTGGTTTAGTATTTTCAGAAATATTGGTCTGTGGTAATGATGATATAGCTTTAGAATGCGATAGTTTAAATTTATGTAATGTTTCACCAAATAATCTTGATTTATCTGATTCATTTAAATCATCTCGTTTTAAAATACTACCCATTTCAGATTGTAAATTTGATGTTTTACTAATATCAGGATTAACTGGTAAAGTAGGTATATGCTGAGTTTTCCATTGATTCATTTCTTCTAATGTTTTCATCGGAACCATAACCATTTTTTTCATATTTCTTTTAAAATAGGTTTAATAATAGTTCCTAATAATGAAAGTAAATCACTATTATTTTTATTATTTAATATTTTTTTCTTTTGTTTAATACTTATTTTATGGTCAGCTAATTTCCGTATGTGTTTACTATGAGCTTTCAACTGAGATGTATGACCATTTGACATGGATACATTACCCTTTAAAACATTTTTACAACATTCACATATACTATTAATAAGTTCATTTGGTGCATGTACAATTATATTTCTTCTAAATTTCTGAGGTGAATTTGACAATGCTATTAACATTTCACCATTTTTTTTAATTAATGGTATTTTATTAGATTTAACCATTATAAAACTAAAGTTTATTAATTAAACCTCCAAGTGATTTTTCTATAACTGGAGCTAACATTGAACCTAGAATCAACAATGGCATAGCAGCACCACCACCAATTTGATTTCGCCCTCTTCTACTACGTCTACGACCTCTACCACCACCTCTTTGTACTCTTTTGATGGTAATATTATTACGCCTTCTTCTTTTAACTCTTCTCGATTTTCTTCCAGCCATACCTTTTAGTAGTTTAAGTGTAACTGATTTGATATAACAAAAATCCAATGTATTTATACCTTAATTAATATATTTTTTAAGCCATTTTTTCTTTTTATTGTTTTCTTTTTCCGCTTTAGTTTTAAATTTTAATGTTTTTTCACTTATTTGTTTATTAGGTATTACAAATGATACTTTTTTCTTTTTTGGTGTTGTGTTTAAAGGTTGAAAGCGTGATATTATAGGGCTAGGAGATCTAGGATCATCATATACAAGCGACATATTACTAATTGGTGTAGAAGTTCTACTTGGATGAAAAAATGATAAATCATCCGATATTTCAGGACTTCCTAATAAAGCCTTTAGGTCTACTTTTGTAGCTGTAAATGGAAATGTACTAGTATCATTATTATCCATATATAATCCAGATATATTTGAAAAATCATTTATGTTTGGAAGATTATTTATAGATGGGGTCTCTCCAACAAGTTGATAATGTGGTGCTAAAGGTAAATGTATTGGAGTACTATTAATACTATTATTAATACTGTTATTAATAAATGTATCGCTATCAGGTATATTGTTTTTTTCTATGGATGTTAATAATTTTGATACATTATTTTGAGATAATGAAGGTAATATAGGTGATGGAGTTCTAGATTTTAAATTTTGATTATCTAAAATAAATGAATTTTCTGATATTAAATCTGATAAATTTTTGGTTTGATTTTGATGATTTATATTTATAACCGGAGTACCTAATATTTTTCTAAGTAATGGATAACTAGTAGGGTTTTGTTTATTTAATATTTTATTTTTTAATCTTAGTTTTAAATTTGCTTTACGTTCACTATTTAAAATGGTTTTTCGTATAAGATCCATATTTGCACCTATTGGTTTTTTTGTCACTGGCGATTTTTTAGTTTGTTTCCTAGGTTGTTTTTTAACTGCTTGTTTTTGTTTACCCCCTGCTGGTTTTTTAGCCTGTTTTTTACGTCCATTATTTTTATTAGGAGGTTTTTTTTTAGGAGCCTTTAAACTTCTAATCATTTTATTACCATCCCATTTTATTAGTGTTTTTATTAAACCACCACCTAAAAAACCCATACCTCCAGGAGTTAAAATTAATTCTCTCTTTTTATCTAAACTTACATTATCATCAACAATTTGTTCAAGAATATGTTTATTTTTATCCATAAATTTTTGTGTAGGTTTAGGCAATTTAATTTTTTATCTAAAATATTTTTGGAAGCTAATATAAACCATTTCATCATTTGGGTTAAACCCTTATTTAATAAAATAATTCTAGTGTCATGATTTCTTTCAGCCCCCAAATTTGTTAGCGCTCTAATTAATGAAATTGGTGTAGTCTCCATGATTGCTAAAATGTAAATGAAAAAATAACATCTAATGTGTATATATTATAGCTCCTCTATCATCCCCTGTTTGCCAATGATGAAAAATGTCTGTCCTAATTCTAAATTGTTCTGGAGTTGATGGATGAAAATCTAATAATAAATAACCATGAGGGTTAGTAGTTGCATCGTGGTAAGCATGTAATGGGGTAATTGTGTTTGATTAGCCAACACTTTTATTTGACCTTTATCTCTACTATTTTGAAATAACACCATATAATGTGAATTTAAACTTATTGTTCTAGATGATTTAGATTGTTGGTACATATTTTGAGTTATATATATTATACTAGCATTACGATGATGCCCTTTACGTGTAAACCATAATTTGATTTTTTCTTCATCAACATCACCTAACATATCGTCAAAAACTATTAAACTTGGAGTTGATATATCAGATGTAATATCTTCATCATTATCAGGTATTCCATCAATACACTTAATCGAAGTACCCTCACTTTCTTGTAAATCTCCATAAATAGATTGCCATTCTTTATAACACCATATTATTCTGTCTGGAACAATATCAAATATATCTTTTTTATATTTGATTAATTGTTTAACAAATTGTGTTTTACCAGAACCACTTGGACCACAAATAAAAATATTACATGGATGATGTAAAAACATACTACCCTCCATGGTGTACAAGTAATGACTAACATAAATAATGCTAAATATGATATTTAATAATATTCTCAATCAAAATCTAAAAATAGTTCAATATAGTTCATATATTGTATTGTCCATAGTTCATATATTGTCCAAAATGAATTACAATTCCATCATATATTGTAAATCATGCCATTATCCTCAAATAGTCTCCGTATAATATAGCTCTTCCAGGTCATCATTTGTAACATTGTTCCATCCAGGTTTAATATCCATCTCCATACACGTCTTCCAACATTTAAATAACCATACTGGAACATTGTCGTTGTTTACTATCTCAGCGGTAAATTCATCATGACTCCAACGTTCAACTTCACATAGAAATATAAGGCTCATGTACTCGACGCTGTCTAGAAAGTCACTGTAAAAGTGGGGTGACTTCAATTCTTGATCTATAATATCATAGCTCATATCGTCAAGTTCATCCGTGTTATTTATAAATGCACGTATTAATGCAGCTCTGTATACTGTAGTATCTAATGTACGTGGTTGTTGTGCCATTGTTAAGTTCTAACTGATAAGTTTCTATAACACAATCTTATATAAGAGCTATCACAAATCTATTATTAGTTACATAACCAACATTTAAATAACATTGTTGGAATATCCTTGTTGTTTACTATTCCAATTGTAAATTCCTCAAAGGTCCAATGGTCAATGTCACATATATATACAACACGCATGTGATCTATGCTCTCTAAAAAGTCATTGTAAAAATATGGAGCGTTTAATTCTCGTTCTATAATATCATAACTCATATCCTCAAAATCATCCGTGTTATTTATAAAAGCATGTATTAATGCTGATCTGTACACATCACTATCCAATGTATGTGTTGTATCAACCATTGTAATGCTCTAACTGATAAGTTTCTATAACACAATCTTATATAAGAGCTATTACAAATCTATTAATAGTAACAGGTCAATTTATAAAAGTCTAATATAGGTCATGTACCATTCACATTTCTAAATAACGTATTACATCATTATTATGTACATCCATATACATATGCCAATATTTATATAACATTGGGATAATATCCTTGTTGTTTACTATTTCAGTGTGTAATTCATCAATACTCCAATGTAGTACAACACCACGTAGAAATACAAGACTCATCCAATCAACACTCTTTAGAAAGGCGTTATAAAAGTGTTGAGATTTTAATTCTCGTTCTATAATATCATAGCTTATATCATCAAAATCCTCAACCATATCTATAAAAGCATCTATTAATGCTGCTTTATAGATACCCCTAGCTAATGTTCGTCTAGTTGCAGTCATTTTTAAAGCTCTAACTGATAACGGTTATATATCCATGATCTTATAATGGTTATTACATCTCTATTATTAGCCACATATATTTTCCAATCATCAAAGTTTATTGAATCCATATTCAGAATAACATCGTAATAGTCCATTTGTAAAAGTTCTTCTATATTCTTTTGAAATATATCAAAGGTTCTTATTTGATATAATTTATCATATATTTCTTCATCTGTTTTCATATCGAAGTCAATAGTTTGGTGTAACGCTTCTGTATATAAACTATATTCAAGAATATAATACAATGAAATATATGATTTCGACC
The DNA here is from genome assembly GCA_014843695.1 of Archivesica marissinica. NCBI lineage: Eukaryota > Metazoa > Mollusca > Bivalvia > Venerida > Vesicomyidae > Archivesica > Archivesica marissinica. The sequence continues at coordinate 39,495,431 of CM026389.1, read as the reverse complement.
ATATCTTTGACATCTTCGTTAATTATTGTTGATTATAGCTACTAGTTCAGGCGCAATATTAGGACTACCCCCTTGTAATATTACATTGCAGTATATTTGTAAATCATCGTATAATGTATTTATAGGTGTATCCATTGCAACCTTGCTCACATCACCTTTTCTAATGATTTGTCTAATTGTATATTTGCCTACACGATGATTTAATATTATAAACCCTCGTGCTGTAGGTATAGTATAGGGTTTTGACGAATATCCAAGAGTAAACCTTGTTTGTAAATATTGTGAAATACACATATAACAATCGGTTCTATTTCTACATGAAATAATTATATTATTTATATCATCAAATGTTGCATTTCTTATTTCAAATTTCCATATTGTACTAGTAAGATCTTCCAAGTCTTCTATTCGTTCATTTAGAGCTTTAAATAGTGTTTGTTTAACACAAAACGAAAAATCATCTCTTGATTCTATGTCTCTTTTTAAATAGGTCATTAGTTTAACACTCTCGGAATAATCATAATGTAGAGCTTCTCTTGACACTATTGTTAATTGTATGCGAAACCATTGGTTCATTAATTCATGTTTTAATGTTTTATTCATTATAGAACTATTAACAAGTTCCTTATATATCATATGTCTAATTTCAACTGGTACAACATTTAGGTTTATATCTTCCATTTTTTAGAATGGTAGTTTGTAGATGTAATAATTTCTTCTCATGTCATCACTTATTTCTTTAAACAATTCTCTATGAGTATCAATGAACATATATTCTTGCTCATCGTTTAATAATGTTCTACTGGTCTGTTTGTTATTTGTTATATAATAACCGTAGGCTAACATTAAGTTTGGAGTTATACCCCATAATGATAGTATATTTATAGCTACACGATACCAACTATTAAATAATGCTGCTGCCAAAATAATATTATCATTCCTAAATCTCTTTTTAAGTATGGCAATATTAGTATCAGGAATCCCAATAGCGTCACAAATACTATTAATATTTGACGTATTTTTAACAAAAATTGTTCTTAACTCTATGTATTCTGTTTCATAGACCCCCATGGTTTAATCATGGTGAAAACCGTATGGTACAGTCGAATAGTTATCTACAACTAATCGTTTTGTATATACCGATCGAAATGTTTTTGTCTGAGTTTCACTAGTGACCTTTCTATTTTTAGATTTTTTAATACGAGACTCATATGTGATATGTATAGAATAATTTTTTCTATCATTTATACATTTAATCATAGATTCAAAGTTTACTTTTTGAGATGTATTGTAATCTAATGTAATTCCTTTTACTTTACATTTAGTGAATATATGTCCATTTACATCATATTGATACCCATAATTTTTAGGCCCTAAACCAACATAGCTTATAATTTTCCCATTAGGGACTTCATCCGTCCATTTACCTAAACGACTATCTACAATAGGAATATTATATTCTCCTGGTTTATATACAAATATAATACTGTCTGTATCAAAGTATAACACTCTATCATCTAATAGTTCAAGAGCTGCATACAATTCTAATCTTGCATATGCAGTTACAAATGATGCAACTACAACATTAGCTGATGAATGAGGTTCAATTTCATCAGTTAAATCTTTATAATTCACTAATATGAAATTATCATGATCAAACATATCAATACTATCGACCTCAATATTACTATCATTCATAATATCAAAAAATCTTGAGACTTTACTAATATATTCACAATGGGGTAATTTGTTATTTTGAGCATTTTTACCCCATATACAATTAAGCATAGTTTTTGCAAATGCTCGTTTACCAGGATTATATTCAATATTTTCAAGTACAATACCTTCTGCATCAAAATAATCAGTTTTAAACATCTTTTCATCATCTTCATTTTTAACCCAATTTGGGTAACCACTAGCCTCTTGTTTCATTTTTAAATACTTATCGATATATTGTTTATATACATCTGAACTCCATTCACTCCAATGCCATATTTGATATGTTTCTAATATTTGATAACCTTATCTAACGCTTTCTGTATTTCTACAGTTGTCCATGTACCAATCAATGCTCTTTGATTTTCTGTATGTTTGCAATAATCATCTTCATTCTTAGCACATGTATAACATAGAGTAAATATCATTTTTTTATTACAATGTATTGGTAATACAGGCATCCATAATGTTTGAGGTGGTAGTATTTTACATTTTATCAAACCCTGATAGTCTCTAATATATTTTATATCAATTTGTTCCGGACTTATTATATTTGGATGTCCACATGGATATTTTTTATATTTATTAACATATGGATATAATGAACATATATCAACATATTTTATTTGTTCATCATCTTTTATTTTATGATATAATTTTACAGCATTTGTTCTACCTCCAAATAGAGCATCTCTAGGTTTAATAGGTTCTCTATATGGGTATAATACATTTATATTATTCTTATATTGGATATTGATATTCTTATAATTATCAAAATCACATTCCCATATATAAATAATTTTATAACCTAATATTTTTAATTCGTTAAATCGTTTAATAGTTTCTTCATGCAATTGTACCATTGTTTTTTTTGTATATGGGTTAATATATTTTCTATTTGGATAACATTTCTCACACCCATGATATAAACAACCCAGAAATTCATATATTATACCGTCACAATATCCATCTACATGATATTTACCTATTTTTTTCTCACCTCCATTTAATGCATGACAAATTTTCTTATTTAAATCAGAACTATATGCCTGAAGCCATGGGGGTAGTATTTTACATTTTATCAAACTCTAATATATTTTATATCAATTTGTTCCGGACTTAATATATTTGGATGTCCACATGGATATTTTTTATATTTATTACCATATGGATATAATGAACATATATCAACATATTTTATTTGTTCATCATCTTTTATTTTATGATATAATTTTACAGCATTTGTTCTACCTCCAAATAGAGCATCTCTAGGTTTAATAGGCTCTCTAAATGGATATAATACAGTTATATTATTTTTATATTGGATATTGATATTCTTATATTTATCAAAATCACATTCCCATATATAAATAATTTTATAACCTAATATTTTTAATTCGTTAAATCGTTTAATAGTTTCTTCATGCAGTTGATGCATTGTTTTTTTAGTATATGGGTTAATATATTTTCTATTTGGATAACATTTCTCACACCCATGATATAAGCAACCCAGAAATTCATATATTATACCGTCACAATATCCATCTACATGATATTTACCTATTTTTGTTTCACCTCCATTGAAGGCATGACACATTTCTTATTTAAATCAGTACTATAGGCCTGCAACCATCTTATACCTTTAATAGAATATTTAGTTTTGTTAGGATATCCACTATCAGATATAACCCCAATACTATTTTTAGGCATATAATTTTTCCTCCACGCTTTATTACAAGCTTGAGGTAATGTTATCGCCTCCCTAAAGGGGTTAATTTGATCACTATTTAAAAATTGTAATATAAATTCCCCGCAACCTCTTCTTAAAATATCAACATCTGAAATACAATACTTTTTCATTTCTTTTCTAAAATCAAAAAACTCTTGATTTTTAATTTTATCATCATAGACCCTGGTTTATAATAGTCTAATGATAAATATGGACCAATATAGTTTTGATATTGATCAGTATTTGCCCAAAAAGGAAACCAACCTTTAGCTAATTCTTTTAATCCAAATGTTTTTGGGAAATCACATTTTTTACATAACTGTACAGACGAACATATATTTTTCTTATGTTTTCCTTTAATTGTTTTATGATTTTCATAACATGATATACTAACAAAACACCGGCTACAATTATTACAATAAATACTTTCGTTTTTTTTCACATAATTCATGCGAATAACATTTACATATATTATTACATTTATGATACTCTTTATTACTATAACCTACATCACAATATTCACAAAAATAACTACAACCAAAAAAACCTGTAATTGAGATAATACTATCATAATGATTATCATGATAATATAAATGTATAACTTTACTATTATCAGTCATTCTATATGGTTCAAATAAATGTTCACCTTTTCCATGTTGTTGGTGTATTTTAATAATATATTCCGGATATATTTCATTTTGTATTATTTTATATTCTTCAATACCACATTTCTGGTTTATGTCTATACCAACTTTATTTAATAATTTGTCTGCTTCTTGTTTTTGAAGAGGTTTGTCTGTTTTTCTAATTTTCCCCCATTTTTTTTCCATTCATCACTTTTATCAGTATTTAATTTACACATACATACAACAATGGATCTAGCTAAACACATACTATCTTCACTATTTTCAATTTTAATAATACTACGTTTTATATTTATCATATTATCGATGCTTTTTTCACTACCATGATGCATTGTTTTTCTACTACCTCCAATAGGCATTGATGTATGAGTAAATTCAATTATCAAACCATTATCATGTATTTTAAATTCTTTATTACTTTGACCTACTCTTTCGATTTCATTCAATAATGTTGTTCCTGATATATTTTCAGCATCATTAAATGGTATATGAATACCAAATTCTAATGTAGGGTGTGTAATAGAAAATCTAATTTTATCATTTGGTTGTACGTTTGATTTTTCTTTTATTTGGGTTACTAAATTGTTAAATAATTCATTAGTAAAGTCAAATGGTTTATCATATTGGTTAAAGGTCAAATCATATACTTTACTTTGAGATCTATATTTTCTAGATTTTCTACTTTGCAATTCATTAATTTTATAATATTTATCATTAGTGTATAATATTTTATTTGAAGATTCTTCATTTGAAGATTCATTTGAAGATTCTTCATTTGAAGATTCATCACTACTAGAAGAATCTGAATATTCTACTAATTTTGTAGCCATTATTATACGACTGATTTTGTTATTTTGATTTTTATTCTTATATACACTCTTTTGAGCTATTAATAACCATTATCTATTTATATATTATCTAAATATAGCTACATCAGTTTACTATAAATATAGGTTATTTCATAGACATTATTTATTCACTACTTTGGCAATCATTCAGTAACAATCATGAGTATGCAGCAACAATTAAATGAAATGAGTTTGAAGTTAAATGAATTATGGTATAAAGCATATGGAAATGAACAGGGCCAGAAAAACATTTATTGTTATATTTGTAAGAAAAAAGGACACTATGCGAATGAATGTATTAACAAAACACAACCGACCAAGTTTATAAATAATATAACTTGTTATAAATGTAACAAACCGGGGCATTATGCTACTACATGCCCTGAAAAATATACATTGAAAAAGGAGAATACTATTTATCCAACCTATGATAAACCTGAATCGAGCGAGTTTGAGGTCACCAACCAAACAGAAATTGCACCACAAACCAACACCAATGCCGATAAAATATGGGATGTAGAGGACATCATGGATGTAGAAATGGATTCCGGTATTTCACCTGGAGTACCATTTAAAGGCGAGCTTCCGAATATGACCTGTTCGACTCCAAAACCAAAAAGGACCCTTATGGACACCATAGATGATTTTGAGGAACCATTGAAAAAGAGGCCACGAGTTGAAGACCCAACTAAGGAGAGGGCTCCATTGAAGGCATTTCGCAAAAAGAGACTATTAAATATATAAGATGATTGTATGGCATTACAGTGTTTTAAAAATTATGTTATTAAAATGGCACTAATAGATATGGTATAAAATTGACATTGAAATACCTATAAATAGAGTTAACTTTATAACACTCATTGTATTGGATGTACATATTATTATTTGTATAACCTGTATTAGTTATGTATTGTGGTTATTTCATTTTTATATTTTGATGTTGTGATTGTAATATATAATAAAATAATACTTTGACAAAATCTAAGAGGCTTTTATTTCATTTTATTTTGGGCCCTGAAAAGGGCCGTTGATATTTGTTTAAAACTATTCGCTACAATGTTTACCACGACATGTAGGACAATATGCCCCACTTGTAACCTTACCACGGCAGTAAGTGCCACCCATCAATCGTCCATTGCCTTCCGTTAAGGTGAACAATGGTTCATCATCATTGTTCCAATTGTCAGGCTCTGTTACAAAGTTAGAACTCTGAGGTGGTTGTTCTGTTTGCGCCAAGTTTTCGGATTCTGATCCAGGAATCGAAGGTCGAATGGTCGATATTATAGCCGCTAAATGGTTATAATTATGCTCATATAGTCTAATTGTAGCCTCCAGATGCTTTAGTTGATTTTTGTGGTCTTCTATGACTTCACCAAGTTTTTGGTACTGCGCCATAACACCCTGGATTTGTACTTCATTAAGAGCTGTCATCGTTGATAATAATAATGAATGAAGACATCAAACCTCTGTATATAATAGAGGTATTGGATTGACCTACACGCTATAAATAGATTCTATATAACATAGTATTGGTTTTTTTGACCTACTACATATTATACGTTATATATAGATTTGTATACACTCTAGATAATATTTTAATACAAGTATATGTTTGGGTAGGACTAGATATTTGACAAATTTGAGAGATATTTCTTATCGAGAAATATGTATTGGTCCTGAAAAGGACCGTTTTATATAGCTCTAAAAAGGGCTGTTTTTATCTAAGTTTTTATTTATAAAAACTCTGATAAATCCGGGTATATATTCACCAATTTAACCATATATACTTGATTTCTCGGCCAGATAACATCACGTCTAAGGAAGAATTGTTCCAGGTCGTATCGACGTTGTTCCTTGTACTCCGTATATTCATTTATGTTGTTATCGCATACCTCCGATTGTTCATGTATTATTTTCCGATAATTTCTTATCTTCTTATAGATTCCTCTAACCACACGCAGTAATCGTCTTCCAATCATTTTTGATAACTGATAAACATTTTCATATTGAACAGATAATTTATAGCGGAATATTGGATTGACCTATAGCTATAAATAGATTATATATAACATAGTATCGGTTTTTTTGACCTACTACATATTATACGTTATATATAGATTTTTATACACTCTAGATAATATTTTAATACAAGTATTGTTTGGGGTAGGACTAGATATTTTGACAAATTTGAGAGATATTTCTTATCGAGAAATATGTATTGGTCCTGAAAAGGACCGTTTTTAAAAAAATATATATTTATTTAATAAACATATTTTCCCCGTAGTTCCCTTGACCATCATTTAATGGTTTCTTCGTCTGGGTTGTATGGATTGTGTGTTCCTCTTTCTTTTTATCTTTCTTCTCTTCTTTTCTGTCTTCTTTCTTATGATACGGCTCTTTTCTTTTCTTGTGACTCTGTCTATGTTTTTCTTCATCTATACAGCATGTCTCTATCTGCACTGGTTTTGTGCTTATGCATACTATTGGGATCTCAAGCGGTTTACATGAGAAATTTAGCTGTATTTCGGCAGGCTTCATTATCGGATCCTCAGGAGTCTTTGTAGTTTTATTTTGAGCTATCTTCTCAATATTATTAGCGATTGTAGCCAAATTAATATTCATCCGCTGTAATTCCCCATATATACCAAAGAGTACTTTGGTTTTCATCTGGCTCTCTTCTTTATTTTGCACAGGTATTTGTTGTGGTGTAGTCTGTGTTGGTTGATACACCATTGCTGGGGGTTGCTGATAATATGGATCTGAAGGGAGTCCAGTATTATTCATCGCTGTAGATAACAAATATTGTAGGTCATTCATCGTGAATAAGAGTGTAACCTATTTTTCAATATTGGCTTTTTATACTAGTAAAGTAGGTCAATCCGATGTAATAATAACATACACTATACTTTTACAAAAAAGTTATTTTTAGCATGGAGGTCAATCCTAAAATTTCCTATAAAATAACGCGTACGCTTCATATTTTATCATTGCTGCTATCCTAACCGCAACGAATACATCATGTCGAATTTATATATGGCGGATATTATCAGACGTATGAAAGTGTTGGAAGCGATACAACGCTATAAAGAACAGCTGTATTTGGAGACAGCTGATATGTTGAGAGCTGAGGCGGTTGAGTTGGGATGTAGACGGCGAGCTTCTAGACAGGCACGGTACGCTCTAAGAAATATAAATGACCCGAGATACAGACCATATACAACAGAACGACTTACAAGATCTCCATCTAGAAACCATACACCAAGATCTCCAGTTACAGCACCACCTACGGCTCAGACACCAAGATCTCCAAGTACAGAACCTCCTAGAGCACAGACTCCAAGAACTCCGGATTCTCCAGATTCTCCAGATTCTCCAGATATTGAGACAACACCAGAGATGGATCCATGCCTTGGGTATTCTACCCCGATAAAGTCTGAAAGTGCTGCGCGTTACTTCGGGATCGAGCCTGAAATGCCTGTAGCTACGGAGACTGCCATACGATACTTCGGTATGCCGGCCCCAAGAACTGAGGCTCAACATCCTCAAACGTATCAAACGACAGGTTTCGGCAGACCAGCACAAAATTGGGGTGCTGCAAAAGCCCCCAATGATGAGGTTCAACCTGCAGGGTGTACCTGTGATGATGGGGATGTGGGCACTGCATCATGTCCGGAATTGTACTAATTGTTTAGTATTAATAAAACGGCCCTTTTCAGGGTCAAATATAAATAGCCCTTTTTAGGGCTGCATATAAAACGGTCCTTTTCAGGACCAATACATATTTCTCGATAAGAAAATATCTCTCATGTTTTGTCAAATATCTAGTCCTAACCCAAAATATATAACATTACACCAGCATAGTTCATATTTTATACTTAGCAAAACAATATGGCTATACATTTTAAAGATATAGCCGGGGAATTGTATGCATCAAAGTTTAATCATACTATTATATTAGAAGGTGATTGTCAATGTTGTGGTGCTAGTGTTTGTTTTGATAGTGAATCAGATATCTGGGAAAAACTGTTAGGTTATTTTTGTCATTGGTGCGGTAAAGAAACATATTACTGTAAGCTATGTTATGAACATAACAATTTCTTATTTATGCATGGATTATGTTTATTTTGTTTTAATGGAGTATTTAAATGTAGGTTACCGTAGCGCTATACATTAGACATGTTACACTATATATAACGTATAATATGTAGTAGGTCAAAAAAACCGATACTATGTTATATAGAATCTATTTATAGCGTGTAGGTCAATCCAATACCTCTGCTATATATGGTGTGTTGTTTATGTTTTTATTCATTATTGATTATCTCACAATGTCAAGCTTAATATATTATTTGAATGATCCTATGCTAGGAGGGCGGTGGAGCCATATCGTGGAGCTGATTATGAAGTCAGCTGTTTCATCAACAGAACCACCACCAACCCCAGAGACTGATGATGATTATATCAGACGAATGATGAGCTATGTCCCTGTTTATGGAGGGCTTACGCCGGTGGATTATTGTGGAGAATCTATCTCTAACACAATATTTTCACCGGATATTATCAACCCTACACCTGAATACAACAACTCAACATGATATATCAGGTGTTTTTATTGTTAGGAAACAATATTAAGGCCCTTTTCAGGGCCATTACACATATTCCGATAGGGGAACATCTCTCAAATATTGTCATTAGTTATATTTTATATATTACAACAAACATATATATATATTAGATATCTTTTATATTTTCATTTAGTTGTAGCATTGCAAAGAGATAACACCTTCACAATGAGTTATTTACAAGATAGAATAACACATATAGTATCTACAAGTGAAGGACTGCATTTTTCTAAAGTACATTTAAGATTAGGAACAAATGTATTTATAGAAATGATACATGAGGAAATAATTAGAAAAGTAGGTCCTGATGTTGACTTAGAAACATCATCTTCACAACATATTGTAGAGAATGATAAACCATTTGTACATTATTATGGATTAGCGCATACAAAAGCAAAATTGTATTTAGGAAAGGAAATAGATATAGAAAGTTTGATTGTAAATTATTTAACAAAACGAAAATTAGATATTATTAAGAAGGAGGATATAGAAAAAGTATGTAAAGATTTAGGGATATATTACCCCAGCTGGCTTATAATGTATAATGATTATCTTATGGAAAGAAATAAACTCAACATGCCAGAACAACCAGATACTATAAATATAATTCATGTCTTATTACATAGACATTTAAATAGATTATATTCATGGAACTATTAATATAATCCAATTCTATTAATATATACCAAGAGTAAATAAGCTATATAAGTTAGAACAACCATAGAACACTATCATTATTTTTTACTTGATATTGTAGTAAGACATCAATCATGAATAATAGCAATATGAAAGCAAATCATATGGTATCTACAAATGAAGGACTACAATATTCTAAAGTACAGTTAGGTTTAGATACAGATCTTTATATAGAAATGGTAAATGATCAAATAATCAGAAAAGTTGGAGATGTTGACTTAACAACAATACATCCAGAACATATTCTAATTTTAGATGGGGAACCATATAACAATTATTATGGAATGCTTTTTTCACATACACAACAATATTTAGGCAAAGAAATGGATATAGAAAGTATATTGACTCATTTTCTATCGAAACGTAAATTAGATATCGTTGAATTAGATGATATAGAATTTATGTACACTACATTAGGTATGGGATATGAGAAATGGATCTCAATGTATGATGATTATGTTGTTTCTAGAAATAGATTAGTATTACCATATGATGAAAGCTATATAACAAAAATATTGCGAGTGTTAAACATAGAGATATAGAAGCTGTGTTAAAAGAAAAACTTAGTATAGATGATTGGTCTATAATATATAATGACTATTTAAAGAAGACAAAAATAACTCCAGAGGATGATGATTATATAAATGTATGCGGGGTATTACTATGCCAGCATTTAGAAAGAAAGATTTGAAGAGAACTATGGATGACAGAATAACAAACGATATGGTTTTATTTTATGGACAAAACAGTGTTTTCAGTAATTTTTACCTTGCAGACTTTATAGATAGTGATGGAGTGAAATATATATGTACTGAACAATATTTTCAACATAAAAAAATGCTACAATGCCAAGAACATACTATTGCTGAGAAGATCCTTATTTCTACAAATGCAGCTGAAATAAGACACCTAGGACGGTCAAGATCTACAAACTTTGATGTAGTACAATGGACTAAAGATTCAACAGATGTACTTTTTGAAGCAAATTGGTTAAAATATAACCAAATCGAATACTTAAAGAGATTTTTATTAAATACAAATAATAAAGTTCTTGCAGAGGCTAACCCCAGAGACTGTATTTGGGGTATTGGTTTAAATATGTGGCATAAAAATGCGACAGTGCAAGCAAAATGGCAAGGACAAAATCAATTTGGAGAAATATTAATGCATATTAGATATTTTATTAGGAATAAAATGTTGTAAATGTGAAAAAACTTTAAATTAACATGTATTCAAATTAATATAACATGTATGTTACTAATGTTTTTAGTTATTAGTTAATTAGTTAATTAGTTATTAGTAAATAAAAATATTATATTGAAATTTATTATGTGCTATGTTATTTATTTAGTAGGGGTGGAACTATGGGCCATGGTAACCCCAAAAAAAAGCCCATAGCGCCATAAAAAAAACGGCCCATACTGCCATCCACCTCGGTAAAACGGCCCATATTCAATAAAACTCGGCCCATAGTGCCATCCTATACTAGGTAAAACGGCCCATAGTGCCATAGACACGGCCCATAGTGCCATCCTACACTACTAACATGTATGTGTGTGCATGTAGAGTGCTCCTGTATGTGTATACATGTAGAGTCCACATGTATGTGTGTACATGTAGAGTCCACATGTATGTGTGTACATGTAGAGTCCACATGTGTGTGTGTGTACATGTATAGTGCACATGTATGTTCACTCTACATGTACACACATCCTGTACTTTCCATTCACACGTGCTAACACCCCAGAATTATTTCCACAAACTGGTGTACTTAAGAATAATTATGTATTAGTAACATATTGACAGTAATTGCCTATTAAAGAGGACTATATTGTGAGATACATGTATAAACATTACACTTCTTGTCAAATGCGGAGTGCACTATTACATAGAAATTAGAAATACAATAAATACAGTCGATCCTAAAAACATAAATACCTGTCACCCCAGCACTAGTTTGGCAGCATTTCGTATCAACAGAAATACCATTCATTACTGCAGCATTCCATACCAACAGAAATACCATTCATTACTGCAGCATTCCATACCAACAGAAATACTATTCATTACTGCAGCATTCCATACCAACAGAAATACTATTCATTACTGCAGCATTCCATACCAACAGAAATACTATTCATTACTGCAGCATTACATACCAACAGAAATACCATTCATTCCTGCAGCAGTCCGTACCAACAGAAATACCATTCATTACTGCAGCATTCCATACCAACAGAAATACCATTCAATACTGCAGCATTCCGTACCAACAGAAATATCAGTCATTACTGCAACAGTCCATACCAACAGAATTACCATTCATTACTGCAGCATTCCATACCAACAGAAATACCATTCATTACTGCAGCATTCCTTACCAACAGAAATACCATTCAATACTGCAGCATTCCGTACCAACAAGAATACCATTTATTACTGCAGCATTCCATACCAACACAAATACCATACATTACTGCAGCATTCCATACCAACAGAAATACCATTCATTACTGCAGCAGTCCATACCAATAGAAATACCATTCATTACTGCAGCATTCCATACCAACAGAAATAACATTCATTACTGCAGCATTCCATACCATCAGAATACCATTCATTACTGCAGCATTCCATACCAACAGAAATACCATTCATTACTGCAGCAGTCCATACCAACAGAAATACCATTCATTACTGCAGCATTCCATACAACAGAAATACCATTCATTACTGCAGCATTCCATACCAACAGAAATACCATTCATTACTGCAGCATTCCATACCAACAGAAATACCATTCATTACTGCAGCATTCCATACCAACAGAAATACCATTCATTACTGCAGCATTCCATACCAACAGAAATACAATTCATTACTGCAGGAGTCCATAGCAACAGAAATACCATTCATTACTGCAACAGTCCGTACCGACAGGAATACCATTCATTACTGCAGCAGTCCATAACAACAGAAATACCATTCATTATTGAAGCATTCCATACCAACAGAAATACCATTCATTACTGCAGGAGTCCATAGCAACAGAAATAACATTCATTACTGCAACAGTCCGTACCGACAGGAATACCATTCATTACTGCAATAGTCCATACCAACAGAAATACCATTCATTACTGCAGCAGTCCATAGCATCAGAAATACCATTCATTACTGCAACAGTTCATAGCAACAGAAATACTATTCATTACTGCAGCATTCCATACCAACAGGAATACCATTCATTACTGCAGCATTCCATACCAACAGAAATACCATTCATTACTGCAGCAGTCCGTACCAACAGAAATAACATTCATTACTGCAGCATTCCATACCATCAGAAATATTATTCATTACTGCAGCAGTCCATACCAACAGAAATACCATTCATTACTGCAGCAGACCATAGCAACAGAAATAACATTCATTACTGCAACAGTTCATAGCAATAGAAATAATATTCATTACTGCAGCATTCCATACCAACAGGAATACCATTCATTACTGCAGCATTCCATACCAACAGAAATACCATTCATTACTGCAGCAGTCCGTACCAACAGAAATACCATTCATTACTGCAGCATTCCATACCATCAGAAATACCATTCATTACTGCAGCAGTCCATACCAACTGAAATACCATTCATTACTGCAGCAGTCCATACCAACAGAAATACCATTCATTACTGCAGCAATCCATACCAACAGAAATACCATTCATTACTGCAGCAGTCCATAGCAACAGAAATACCATTCATTACTGCAACAGTCAGTACCGACAGGAATATCATTCATTACTGCAGCAGTCCATACCAACAGAAATACCATTCATTATTGAAGCATTCCATACCAACAGAAACACCATTCATTACTGCAGCAGTCCATACCAACAGAAATACCATTCATTACTGCAGCAGTCCATAGCAGCAGAAATACCAGTCATTACTGCAACAGTTCATAGCAACAGAAATACTATTCATTACTGCAGCATTCCATACCAACAGGAATACCATTCATTACTGCAATAGTTCATAGCAACAGACATACTACTCATTACTGCAGCAGTCCATATGAACAGAAATACCATTCATTACTGCAGCATTCCATAGCAACAGAAATACCATTCATTACTGCAGCATTCCATAGCAACAGAAATAACATTCATTACTGCAGCAGTCCATAGCAACAGAAATACCATTCATTACTGCATCATTCCATACCAACAGAAATAACATTCATTACTGCAGCATTCCATACCAACAGAAATACCATTCATTACTGCAGCATTCCATACCAACAGAAATACCATTCATTACTGCAACATTCCATAACAACAGAAATACCATTCATTACTGCAGCAGTCCGTACCAACAGAAATGCCATTCATTACTGCAGCAGTCCATACCAACAGAAGTAGCATTCATTACTGCAGGATTCCATATCAACAGAAATACCATTCATTACTGCAGCATTCCATACCATCAGAAATACCATTCATTACTGCAACAGTCCATACCAATAGAAATACCATTCATTACTGCAGCATGCCGTAACAACAGAAATACCATTCATTACTGCAGCATTCCATACCAACTGAAATACCATTCATTACTGCAGCATTCCATACCAACAGAAATACCATTCATTACTGCAGCATTCCATACCAACAGAAATACCATTCATTACTGCAGCATTCCATACCAACAGAAATACCATTCATTACTGCAGCATTCCATACCAACAGAAATACCATTCATTACTGCAGGAGTCCATAGCAACAGAAATACCATTCATTACTGCAACAGTCCGTACCGACAGGAATACCATTCATTACTGCAGCAGTCCATACCAACAGAAATACCATTCATTATTGAAGCATTCCATACCAACAGAAATACCATTCATTACTGCAGGAGTCCATAGCAACAGAAATACCATTCATTACTGCAACAGTCCGTACCGACAGGAATACCATTCATTACTGCAGCAGTCCATACCAACAGAAATACCATTCATTACTGCAGCAGTCCATAGCAACAGAAATACCATTCATTACTGCAACAGTTCATAGCAACAGAAATACTATTCATTACTGCAGCATTCCATACCAACAGGAATACCATTCATTACTGCAGCATTCCATACCAACAGAAATACCATTCATTACTGCAGCATTCCATACCAACAGAAATACCATTCATTACTGCAGCATTCCATACCAACAGAAATACATTCATTACTGCAGCAGTCCATACCAACAGAAATACCATTCATTACTGCAGCAGTCCATAGCAACAGAAATACCATTCATTACTGCAACAGTTCATAGCAACAGAAATACTATTCATTACTGCAGCATTCCATACCAACAGGAATACCATTCATTACTGCAGCATTCCATACCAACAGAAATACCATTCATTACTGCAGCAGTCCATACCAACAGAAATACCATTCATTACTGCAGCAGTCCATACCAACAGAAATACCATTCATTACTGCAGCAGTCCATACCAACAGAAATACCATTCATTACTGCAGCAGTCCATACCAACAGAAATACCATTCATTACTGCAGCAGTCCATACCAACAGAAATACCATTCATTACTGCAGCAGTCCATACCAACAGAAATACCATTCATTACTGCAGCAGTCCATACCAACAGAAATACCATCATTACTGCAACAGTCATACAACAGAAATACATTCATTACTGCAGCATTCCATACCAACAGAATACCATTCATTACTGCAATCTACAACAGAATACATTCATTACTGCAGCAGTCCATACGAACAGAAATACCATTCATTACTGCAGCATTCCATACCAACAGAAATACCATTCATTACTGCAGCAGTCCATACCAACAGAAATACCATTCATTACTGCAGCATTCCATACCAACAGAAATACCATTCATTACTGCAGCATTCCATACCAACAGAAATACCATTCATTACTGCAGCATTCCATACCAACAGAAATACCATTCATTACTGCAGCATTCCATACCAACAGAAATACCATTCATTACTGCAGGAGTCCATAGCAACAGAAATACATTCATTACTGCAACAGTCCGTACCGACAGGAATACCATTCATTACTGCAGCAGTCCATACCAACAGAAATACCATTCATTATTGAAGCATTCCATACCAACAGAAATACCATTCATTACTGCAGGAGTCCATAGCAACAGAAATAACATTCATTACTGCAACAGTCCGTACCGACAGGAATACCATTCATTACTGCAGCAGTCCATACCAACAGAAATACCATTCATTACTGCAGCGTCCATACACAAAATACCATTCATTACTGCACAGTTCATAGCAACAGAAATACTATTCATTACTGCAGCATTCCATACCAACAGAATACCATTCATTACTGCAGCATTCCATACCAACAGAAATACATTCATTACTGCAGCAGTCCATACCAACAGAAATACCATTCATTACTGCAGCATTCCATACCAACAGAAATACCATTCATTACTGCAGCAGTCCATACCAACAGAAATACCATTCATTACTGCAGCAGTCCATAGCAACAGAAATACCATTCATTACTGCAACAGTTCATAGCAACAGAAATACTATTCATTACTGCAGCATTCCATACCAACAGGAATACCATTCATTACTGCAGCATTCCATACCAACAGAAATACCATTCATTACTGCAGCAGTCCATACCAACAGAAATACCATTCATTACTGCAGCATTCCATACCAACAGAAATACCATTCATTACTGCAGCAGTCCATACCAACAGAAATACCATTCATTACTGCAGCAGTCCATACCAACAGAAATACCATTCATTACTGCAGCAGTCCATACCAACAGAAATACCATTCATTACTGCAGCAGTCCATACCAACAGAAATACCATTCATTACTGCAGCAGTCCATACCAACAGAAATACCATTCATTACTGCAGCAGTCCATACCAACAGAAATACCATTCATTACTGCAGCAGTCCATAGCAACAGAAATACCATTCATTACTGCAACAGTTCATAGCAACAGAAATACTATTCATTACTGCAGCATTCCATACCAACAGGAATACCATTCATTACTGCAACAGTTCATAGCAACAGAAATACTATTCATTACTGCAGCAGTCCATACGAACAGAAATACCATTCATTACTGCAGCATTCCATAGCAACAGAAATACCATTCATTACTGCAGCAGTCCATAGCAACAGAAATACCATTCATTACTGCAGCATTCCATACCAACAGAAATACCATTCATTACTGCAGCATTCCATACCAACAGAAATAACATTCATTACTGCAGCATTCCATACCAACAGAAATACCATTCATTACTGCAGCATTCCATACCAACAGAAATACCATTCATTACTGCAACATTCCATACCAACAGAAATAACATTCATTACTGCAGCAGTCCGTACCAACAGAAATACCATTCATTACTGCAGCAGTCCATACCAACAGAAGTAGCATTCATTACTGCAGCATTCCATATCAACAGAAATACCATTCATTACTGCAGCATTCCATACCATCAGAAATACCATTCATTACTGCAGCAGTTCATACCAACAGCCAACAGAAATACCATTCATTACTGCAACAGTCCTTACCAATAGAAATACTATTCATTGCTGAAGCATTCCATACCAACAGAAATACCATTCATTACTGCAGCAGTCCATACCAACAGAAATACCATTCATTACTGCAGCATTCCATACCAACAGAAATACCATTCATTACTGCATCAGTCCATACCAACATAAATACCATTCATTACAGCAACAGTCCGTACCGACCGTAATACCATTCATTACTGCAGCAGTCCATACCAACAGAAATAACATTCATTATTGAAGCATTCCTTACCAACAGAAATACCATTCATTACTGCAGCAGTCCATACCAACAGAAACACCATTCATTACTGCAGCAGTCCATAGCAACAGAAATACTATTCATTACTGCAGCATTCCATACCAACAGGAATACCATTCATTACTGCAGCAGTCCATACCAACAGAAATATCATTCATTATTGAAGCTTTCCATAACAACAGAAATACTATTCATTACTGCAGCAGTCCATACCAACAGAAACACCATTCATTATTGCAGCAGTCCATAGCAACAGAAATACCATTCATTACTGCAACAGTTCATAGCAACAGAAATACTATTCATTACTGCAGCATTCCATGCCAACAGGAATATTATTCATTACTGCAGCAGTCCATACCAACAGAAATACCATTCATTACTGCAGCATTCCATACCAACAGAAATACCATTCATTACTGCAGCAGTCCATACCAACAGAAATACCATTCATTACTGCAGCAGTCCGTACCAACAGAAATACCATTCATTACTGCAGCAGTCCATACCAACAGAAATACCATTCATTACTGCAGCAGTCCATACCAACAGAAATACCATTCATTACTGCAGCAGTCCGTACCAACAGAAATACCATTCATTACTGCAGCAGTCCATACCAACAGAAATACCATTCATTACTGCAGCAGTCCATACCAACAGAAATACCATTCATTACTGCAGCAGTCCGTACCAACAGAAATACCATTCATTACTGCAGCAGTCCATACCAACAGAAATACCATTCATTACTGCAGCAGTCCATACCAACAGAAATACCATTCATTACTGCAGCAGTCCATACCAACAGAAATACCATTCATTACTGCAGCAGTCCGTACCAACAGAAATACCATTCATTACTGCAGCAGTCCATACCAACAGAAATAACATTCATTACTGCAGCAGTCCATATCAACAGAAATATCATTCATTACTGCAGCAGTCCATACCAACAGAAATACCATTCATTACTGCAGCAGTCCATACCAACAGAAATACCATTCATTACTGCAGCATTCCATACCAACAGAAATACCATTCAATACTGCAGCATTCCGTACCAACAGTAATATCAGTCATTACTGCAACAGTCCGTACCAACAGAAATACCATTCATTACTGCAGCATTCCATACCAACAGAAATACCATTCATTACTGCAGCATTCCTTACCAACAGAAATACCATTCAATACTGCAGCATATCGTACCAACAAGAATACCATTTATTACTGCAGCATTCCATACCAACACAAATACCATACATTACTGCAGCAGTCCATACCAACAGAAATACCATTCATTACTGCAGCATTCCATACCAACAGAAATACCATTCATTACTGCAGAAGTCCATACCAACAGAAATACCATACATTACTGCAACAATCCGTACTGACCGGAATACCATTCATTACTGCAGCAGTCCATACCAACAGAAATACCATTCATTATTGAAGCATTCCATACCAACAGAAATACCATTCATTACTGCAGCAGTCCATACCAACAGAAACACCATTCATTACTGCAGCAGTCCATACCAACAGAAATACCATTCATAACTGCAACAGTTCATAGCAACAGAAATACTATTCATTACTGCAGCATTCCATACCAACAGGAATACCATTCATTACTGCAGCAGTCCATACCAACAGAAATACCATTCATTATTGAAGCTTTCCATACCAACAGAAATACCATTCATTACTGCAGCAGTCCATACCAACAGAAACACCATTCATTATTGCAGCAGTCCATAGAAACAGAAATACCATTCATTACTGCAACAGTTCATAGCAACAGAAATACTATTCATTACTGCAGCATTCCATACCAACAGGAATACTATTCATTACTGCAGCAGTCCATACCAACAGAAATAGCATTCATTACTGCAGCATTCCATAGCAACAGAAATAACATTCATTACTGCAGCAGTCCATACCAACAGAAATACCATTCATTACCGCAGCAGTCCGTATCAACAGAAATACCATTCATTACTGCAGCAGTCCGTACCAACAGATATACCATTCATTACTGCAGCAGTCCATACCAACAGAAATACCATTCATTACTGCAGCAGTCCATACGAACAGAAATACCATTCATTACTGCAGCAGTCCGTACCAACAGAAATACCATTCATTACTGCAGCAGTCCATACCAACAGAAATACCATTCATTACTGCAGCAGTTCATACCAACAGAAATACCATTCATTGCTGCAGCATTCCATACCAACAGAAATACCATTCATTACTGCAGCATTCCATACCAACAGAAATACCATTCATTACTGCAGCAGTCCATACCAACAGAAATACCATTCATTACTGCAACAGTCCGTACCGACCGGAATACCATTCATTACTGCAGCAGTCCATACCAACAGAAATACCATTCATTATTGAAGCATTCCATACGAACAGAAATACCATTCATTACTGCAGCAGTCCATACCAACAGAAATACCATTCATTACTGCAACAGTCCGTACCGACCGGAATACCATTCATTACTACAGCAGTCCATACCAACAGAAACACCATTCATTACTGCAGCAGTCCATAGCAACAGAAATACCATTCATAACTGCAACAGTTCATATCAACAGCAATACCATTCATTACTGCAACAGTGCATAGCAACAGAAATACAATTCATTACTGCAGCATTCCATACCAACAGGAATACCATTCATTACTGCAGCAGTCCATAACAACAGAAATACCATTCATTATTGAAGCTTCCCATACCAACAGAAATACTATTCATTACTGCAGCAGTCCATACCAACAGAAACACCATTCATTATTGCAGCAGTCCATAGCAACAGAAATACCATTCATTACTGCAACAGTTCATAGCAACAGAAATACTATTCATTACTGCGGCATTCCATACCAACAGGAATACTATTCATTACTGCAGCAGTCCATACCAACAGAAATAACATTCATTACTGCAGCATTCCATAGCAACAGAAATACCATTCATTACTGCAGCAGTCCATACCAACAGAAATACCATTCATTACTGCAGCAGTCCATACCAAGAGAAATACCATTCATTACTGCAGCAGTCCATACCAACAGAAATACCATTCATTACTGCAACAGTCCTTACCAACAGAAATACCATTCATTACTGCAGCAGTCCATACCAACAGAAATACCATTCATTACAGCAGCAGTCCATACCAACAGAAATACCATTCATTACTGCAGCAGTCCATACCAACAGAAATACCATTCATTACTGCAGCATTCCATACGAACACAAATACCATACATTACTGCAGCATTCCATACCAACAGAAATACCATTCATTACTGCAGCAGTCCATACCAATAGAAATACCATTCATTACTGCAGCATTCCATACCAACAGAAATAGCATTCATTACTGCAGCATTCTATACCATCAGAAATACCATTCATTAGTGCAACAGTCCATACCAATAGAAATACCATTCATTACTGCAGCATGCCGTACCAACAAGAATACCATTTATTACTGCAGCATTCCATACGAACACAAATACCATTCATTACTGCAGCATTCCAAACCAACAGAAATAACATTCATTACTGCAGCATTCCATACCACCAGAAATACCATTCATTACTGCAGCATTCCATACCAACAGAAATACCATTCAATACTGCAGCATTCCGTACCAACAGAAATATCAGTCATTACTGCAACAGTCCGTACCAACAGAAATACCATTCATTACTGCAGCATTCCATACCAACAGAAATACAATTCATTACTGCAGCATTCCATACCAACAGAAATACCATTCAATACTGCAGCATTCCGTACCAACAAGAATACCATTTTTACTGCAGCATTCCATACCAACACAAATACCATTCATTACTGCAGCATTCCATACCAACAGAAATAACATTCATTACTGCAGCATTCCATACAATCAGAAATACCATTCATTACTGCAACAGTCCGTACCAATAGAAATAACATTCATTACTGTAGCATGCCGTAACAACAGAAATACCATTCATTACTGCAGCATTCCATACCAACAGAAATACCATTCATTACTGCAGCATTCCATACCAATAGAAATACCATTCATTACTGCAGCATTCCATACCAACAGAAATACCATTCATTACTGCAGGAGTCCATAGCAACAGAAATACCATTCATTACTGCAACAGTCCGTACCGACAGGAACACTATTCATTACTTCAGCAGTCCATACCAACAGAAATACCATTCATTATTGCAGCATTCCATACCAACAGAAATACCATTCATTACTGCAGCAGTCCATACCAACAGAAATACCATTCATTACTGCAGCAGTCCATAGCAACAGAAATACCATTCATTACTGCAACAGTTCATAGCAACAGAAATCTTCTTACTGCAGCATTCCATACCAACAGGAATACCATTCATTACTGCAGCATTCCATACCAACAGAAATACCATTCATTACTGCAGCAGTCCGTACCAACAGAAATACCATTCATTACTGCAGCAGTCCATACCAACAGAAATACCATTCATTACTGCAGCAGTCCATAGCAACAGAAATACCATTCATTACTGCAACAGTTCATAGCAACAGAAATACTATTCATTACTGCAGCATTCCATACCAACAGGAATATCATTCATTACTGCAGCATTCCATACCAACAGAAATACCATTCATTACTGCAGATGTCCGTACCAACAGAAATACCATTCATTACTGCAGCATTCCATACCAACAGAAATACCATTCATTACTGCAGCAGTCCATACCAACAGAAATACCATTCATTACTGCAGCAGTCCATACCAACAGAAATACCATTCATTACTGCAGCAGTCCATACCAACAGAAATACCATTCATTACTGCAGCATTCCATACCAACAGAAATACCATTCTACATTCATTACTGTAGCATTCCATACCAACAGATATACCATTCATTACTGCAACAGTCCGTACCGACAGGAATATCATTCATTACTGCAGCAGTTCATACCAATAGAAATACCATTCATTACTGCAGCATTCCATACCAACAGAAATAACATTCATTACTGCAGCATTCCATACCATCAGAAATACCATTCATTACTGCAACAGTCCATACCAATAGAAATACCATTCATTACTGCAGCATGCCGTAACAACAGAAATACCATTCATTACTGCAGCATTCCATACCAACAGAAATACCATTCATTACTGCAGCATTCCATACCAACAGAAATACCATTCATTACTGCAGCATCCATACCAAAGAAATACATTCATTACTGAGCATCCTACAACAGAAATACCATTCATTACTGCAGCATTCCATACCAACAGAAATACCATTCATTACTGCAGCATTCCATACCAACAGAAATACCATTCATTACTGCAGCATTCCATACCAACAGAAATACCATTCATTACTGCAGCAGTCCATAGCAACAGAAATACCATTCATTACTGCAACAGTCCGTACCGACAGGAATACCATTCATTACTGCAGCAGTCCATACCAACAGAAATACCATTCATTACTGAAGCATTCCATACCAACAGAAATACCATTCATTACTGCAGCATTCCATACCAACAGAATACCATTCATTACTGCAGCATTCCATACCAACAGAAATACCATTCATTACTGCAGCAGTCCATAGCAACAGAAATACCATTCATTACTGCAACAGTCCGTACCGACAGGAATACATTCATTACTGCAGCAGTCCATACCAACAGAAATACCATTCATTATTGAAGCATTCCATACCAACAGAAATACCATTCATTACTGCAGCAGTCCATACCAACAGAAATACCATTCATTACTGCAGCAGTCCATAGCAACAGAAATACCATTCATTACTGCAACAGTCCATACCAACAGAAATACCATTCATTACTGCAGCATTCCATACCAACAGAAATACCATTCATTACTGCAGCATTCCATACCAACAGAAATACCATTCATTACTGCAGCAGTCCATACCAACAGAAATACCATTCATTACTGCAGCAGTCCATACCAACAGAAATACCATTCATTACTGCAGCAGTCCATACCAACAGAAATACCATTCATTACTGCAGCAGTCCATACCAACAGAAATACCATTCATTACTGCAGCAGTCCATACCAACAGAAATACCATTCCATACCACAAAATACATTCATTACTGTAGCATTCCATACCAACAGAAATATCATTCATTACTGCAGCAGTCCATAGCAACAGAAATACCATTCATTACTGCAACAGTCCGTACCGACAGGAATATCATTCATTACTGCAGCATTCCATACCAACAGAAATACCATTCATTATTGAAGCATTCCATACCAACAGAAATACCATTCATTACTGCAGCAGTCCATACCAACAGAAATACCATTCATTACTGCAGCAGTCCATAGCAACAGAAATACCAGTCATTACTGCAACAGTTCATAGCAACAGAAATACTATTCATTACTGCAGCATTCCATACCAACAGGAATACCATTCATTACTGCAACAGTTCATAGCAACAGAAATACTATTCATTACTGCAGCAGTCCATACGAACAGAAATACCATTCATTACTGCAGCATTCCATAGCAACAGAAATACCATTCATTACTGCAGCAGTCCATAGCAACAGAAATACCATTCATTACTGCAACATTCCATACCAACAGAAATACCATTCATTACTGCAGCATTCCATACCAACAGAAATACCATTCATTACTGCAGCATTCCATACCAACAGAAATACCATTCATTACTGCAGCATTCCATACCAACAGAAATACCATTCATTACTGCAACATTCCATACCAACAGAAATACCATTCATTACTGCAGCAGTCCATACCAACAGAAATACCATTCATTACTGCAGCAGTCCATACCAACAGAAGTATCATTCATTACTGCAGCATTCCATACCAACAGAAATACCATTCATTACTGCAGCATTCCATACCAACAGAAATACCATTCATTACTGCAGCAGTCCATACCAACAGAAATACCATTCATTACTGCAGCATTCCATACCAACAGAAATACCATTCATTACTGCAGCAGTCCATACAAACAGAAATACCATTCATTACTGCAGCATTCCATACCAACAGAAATACCATTCATTACTGCAGCATTCCATACCAACAGAAATATCATTCATTACTGCAGCATTCCATACCAACAGAAATACCATTCATTACTGCAGCAGTCCGTACCAACAGAAATACCATTCATTACTGCAGCATTCCATACCAACAGAAATACCATTCAATACTGCAGCATTCCGTACCAACAAGAATACCATTTTTACTGCAGCATTCCATACCAACACAAATACCATTCATTACTGCAGCATTCCATACCAACAGAAATAACATTCATTACTGCAACAGTCCATACCAATAGAAATAACATTCATTACTGTAGCATGCCGTAACAACAGAAATACCATTCATTACTGCAGCATTCCATACCAACAGAAATACCATTCATTACTGCAGCATTCCATACCACAGAAATACCATTCATTACTGCAGCATTCCATACCAACAGAAATACCATTCATTACTGCAGGAGTCCATAAACAGAAATACCATTCATTACTGCAACAGTCCGTACCGACAGGAACTATTCATTACTCAGCAGTCCATACCAACAGAAATACCATTCATTACTGCAGCATTCCATACCAACAGAAATACCATTCATTACTGCAGCAGTCCATACCAACAGAAATACCATTCATTACTGCAGCATTCCATACCAACAGAAATACCATTCATTACTGCAGCAGTCCATAGCAACATAAATACCATTCATTACTGCAGCATTCCATACCAACAGAAATACCATTCATTACTGCAGCAGTCCATACCAACAGAAATACCATTCATTACTGCAGCATTCCATACCAACAGAAATACCATTCATTACTGCAGCAGTCCATACCAACAGAAATACCATTCATTACTGCAGCAGTCCATAGCAACAGAAATACCATTCATTACTGCAACAGTTCATAGCAACAGAAATACTATTCATTACTGCAGCATTCCATACCAACAGGAATACCATTCATTACTGCAGCATTCCATACCAACAGAAATACCATTCATTACTGCAGCAGTCCGTACCAACAGAAATACCATTCATTACTGCAGCAGTCCATACCAACAGAAATACCATTCATTACTGCAGCAGTCCATAGCAACAGAACTACCATTCATTACTGCAACAGTTCATAGCAACAGAAATACTATTCATTACTGCAGCATTCCATACCAACAGGAATATCATTCATTACTGCAGCATTCCATACCAACAGAAATACCATTCATTACTGCAGCATTCCATACCAACAGAAATACCATTCATTACTGCAGCAGTCCATACGAACTGAAATACCATTCATTACTGCAGCAGTCCATACCAACAGAAATACCATTCATTACTGCAGCAATCCATACCAACAGAAATACCATTCATTACTGCAGCAGTCCATACCAACAGAAATACCATTCATTACTGCAGCATTCCATACCAACAGAAATACCATTCCATACCAACACAAATACAAATTCATTACTGTAGCATTCCATACCAACAGAAATACCATTCATTACTGAAGCAGTCCATACCAATAGAAATACCATTCATTACTGCAGCATTCCATACCAACAGAAATAACATTCATTACTGCAGCATTCCATACCAACAGAAATACCATTCATTACTGCAACAGTCCATACCAACAGAAATACCATTCATTACTGCAGC
>CM026389.1:39429480-39467437 GCA_014843695.1 Archivesica marissinica | reverse complement strand
CCGGACATACCACGCAAACACACTGCCGACATACAACGCACACACAATGCCGGACATACCACACAAACACAGTTCCGACATACCACGCAAACACAGTGCTAGAAATACCACTCACACACATTGCCGGACATACCACACAAACACAATGCCTGACATACCACTCACCACAGGACAAAAAACACGCACACAACGTCCGGACATACCACCAAAAAAAATGCCGGACATACCACACAAAAAAATTGCCACAAAACAACACAACAACATGCCGCACATACCACCAAACACAGTGCCGGACGACAAAGCACACACAGTGCCGGACATACCACGCAAACACAGTGGCGGACATACCACAAACACAGTGAGACATACACGCACACACAGTGCCGGACATACAACGCAAACACAGTGCCGGACATACCACGCAAACACAGTGCTCGGAAGCCGGACATACCACACAAACACAGTGCCGGACATACCACGCAAACACAGTGCCGGACATACCACGCAAACACAGTGCCGGACATACCACGCAAACACAGTGCCGGACATACCACGCAAACACAGTGCCGGACATACCACACAAACACAGTGCGGACATACCACGCAAACACAGTGCCGGACATATCACGCAAACACAGTGCTGGACATACCACGCAAACACAGTGCTCAGCCGGACATACCACGCACACACAGTGCTCGGAAGCCGGACATACCACGCAAACACAGTGCCGGACATACCACGCAAACACAGTGCCGGACATACCACGCAAACACAGTGCCGGACATACCACGCACACACAGTGCCGGACATACCAAGCAAACACAGTGCTCGGAAGCCGGACATACCACGCAAACACAGTGCCGGACATACCACGCAAACACAGTGCCGGACATACCACGCAAACACAGTGCCGGACATACCACGCAAACACAGTGCTCGGAAGCCGGACATACCACGCACACACAGTGCCGGACATACCACGCAAACACAGTGCTCGGAAGTCGGACATGCCACGCAAATACAGTGCCGGACATACCAGGCACACACAGTGCTCGGAAGCCGGGCATACCACGCAAACACAGTGCCGGACATAGCACGCAAACACAGTGTCGGACATACCACGCACACACAGTCCCGGAAATATCACGCACATATAGTGCCGGACATACAACGCAAACACAGTGCCGGACATACCACGCAAACACAGTGCTCGGAAGCCGGACATACCACGCACACACAGTGCTCGGAAGTCGGACATACCAAGCACACACAGTGCCGGACATACCACGCAAACTCAGTGCCGGACATACCACGCACACACAGTGCCGGACATACCATGCACACACAGTGCTCGGAAGCCGGACATACCACGCAAACACAGTGCCGGACATACAACGCAAACACAGTGTCGGACATACCACGCACACACAGTGCCGGACATACCACGCAAACACAGTGCCGGACATACCACGCAAACACAGTGCTCGGAAGCCGGACATACCACGCAAAAACAGTGCCGGACATACCACGCACACACAGTGCCGGAACGGACATACCACGCAAACACAGTGCCGGACATACCACGCAAACACATGCCGGACATAGCACGCAAACACAGTGCTCGGAAGCCGGACATACCACGCAAACACAGTCTAAGCCGGACATACCACGCAAACACAGTGCCGGACATACCACGCAAACACAGTGCCGGACATACCACGCAAACACAGTGCTCGGAAGCCGGACATACCACGCAAACACAGTGCTCGGAAGCCAGACATACCATGCAAACACAGTGCTCGGAAGCCGGACATACCACGCAAACACAGTGCCGGACATACCACGCAAACACAGTGCCGGACATACCACGCAAACACTGTGCCGGACATACCACGCAAACACAGTGCCGGACATACCACGCAAACACAGTGCCGGACATACCACGCACACACAGTGCGGACATACCACGCAAACACAGTGCCGGACATACCACGCAAACACAGTGCCGGACATACCACGCACACACAGTGCTCGGAAGCCGGACATACCACGCAAACACAGTGCCGGACATACCACGCAAACACAATGCCGGACATACCACGCAAACACAGTGCCGGACATACAACGCAAACACAGTGCTCGGAAGCCGGACATACCACGCACACACAGTGCTCGGAAGCCGGACATACCACGCAAACACAATGCCGGACATACCACGCAAACACAGTGCCGGACATACCACGCAAACACAGTGCCGGACATACCACGCACACACAGTGCTCGGAACCGGACATACCACGCAAACACAGTGCCGGACATACCAAGCACACACAGTGCTCGGAGGCCGGACATACCACGCAAACACAGTGCCGGACATAACACGCAGACACAGTGCCGGACATACCACGCAAACACAGTGCCGGACATACCACGCACACACAGTGCCGGACATACCACGCACACACAGTGCCGGACATACCACGCAAACAGTGCCGGACATACCACGCAAACATAGTGCCGGACATACCACGCACACATAGTGCCGGCCATACCATGCACACACAGTGCCGGACATACCACGCAAACACAGTGCCTGACATACCACGCAAACACAGTGCCGGACATACCACGAACACATAGTGCCTGACATACCACGCACACACAGTGCCGGACATACCACGCACAGTGCCGAACATACCACGCACACACAGTGCCGGACATACCACGCACACACAGTGCCGGACATACCACGCACACACAGTGCCGGACATACCACGCACACACAGTGCCGGACATACCACGCACACACAGTGCCGGACATACCACGCAAACACAGTGCTCGGAAGCCGGACATACCACGCAAACACAGTGCCGGACATACCACGCAAACACAGTGCCGGACATACCACGCACACACAGTGCGGACATACCGCACACACAATGCCGGACATACCACGCAAACACAGTGCCGGACATACCACGCAAACACAGTGCCGGACATACCACGCACACATAGTGCCGGACATACCACGCAAACAGTGCCGGACATACCACGCACACATAGTGCCGGACATACCACGCACACATAGTGCCGGCCATACCATGCACACACAGTGCCGGACATACCACGCAAACACAGTGCCGGACATACCACGCAAACACAGTGCCGGACATACCACGAACACATAGTGCCGGACATACCACGCACACAAAGTGCCGGACATACCACGCACACACAGTGCCGGACATACCACGCACACACAGTGCCGGACATACCACGCACACACAGTGCCGGACATACCACGCACACACAGTGCCGGACATACCACGCACACACAGTGCCGGTCATACCACGCAAACACAGTGCTCGGAAGCCGGACATACCACGCAAACACAGTGCCGGACATACCACGCAAACACTGCCCCGGACATACCACACACACAGTGCCGGACATACCACGCAAACACAGTGCCGGACATACCACGCACACACAGTGCCGGACATACCACGCAAACACAGTGCCGGACATACCACGCACACACAGTGCGGACATAACACGCAAACACAGTGCCGGACATACCACGCAAACACAGTGCTCGGCAGCCGGACATACCACGCAAACACAGTGCTCGGAAGCCGGACATACCACGCAAACACAGTGCCGGACATACCACGCAAACACAGTGCCGGACATACCACGCAAACACAGTGCCGGACATACCACGCACACACAGTGCCGGACATACCACGCAAACACAGTGCCGGACATACCACGCACACACAGTGCGGACATAACACGCAAACACAGTGCCGGACATACCACGCAAACACAGTGCCGGACATACCACGCAAACACAGTGCTCGGCAGCCGACATACCACGCAAATACAGTGCTCGGAAGCCGGACATACCATGCAAACACAGTGCCGGACATACCACGCAAACACAGTGCCGGACATACCACGCAAACACAGTGCCGGACATACCACGCAAACACAAGTGCCGGACATACCACGCACACACAGTGCCGGACATACCACGCAAACACAGTGCCGGACATACCACGCACACACAGTGCCGGACATACCACGCAAACACAGTGCCGGACATACCACGCAAACACAGTGCCGGACATACCACGAACACACAGTGCCTGACATACCCGCACACCAGTGCCGGACATACCACGCACAGTGCCGGACATACCACGCACACACAGTGCCGGACATACCACGCAAACACAGTGCCGGACATACCACGCACACACAGTGCCGGACATACCACGCAAACACAGTGCCGGACATACCACGCACACACAGTGCCGGACATACCACGCAAACACAGTGCTCGGAAGCCGGACATACCACGCAAACACAGTGCCGGACATACCACGCAAACACAGTGCCGGACATACCACGCAAACACATGCCGGACATACCACGCAAACACAGTGCTCGGAAGCCGGACATACCACGCAAACACAGTGCCGGACATACCACGCAAACACAGTGCTCGGAAGTCGGACATACCACGCAAACACAGTGCCGGACATACCACGCACACACAGTGCTCGGAAGCCGGACATACCACGCAAACACAGTGCCGGACATACCACGCAAACACAGTGCCGGACATACCACGCAAACACAGTGCTCGGAAGCCGGACATACCACGCAAACACAGTGCCGGACATACCACGCAAACACAGTGCTCGGAAGCCGGACATACCACGCAAACACAGTGCTCGGAAGCCGACATACCACGCAAACACAGTGCTCGGAAGCCGGACATACCACGCAAACACAGTGCCGGACATACCACGCAAACACAGTGCCGGACATACCACGCAAACACAGTGCCGGACATACCACGCAAACACAGTGCCGGACATACCACGCAAACACAGTGCCGGACATACCACGCAAACACAGTGCCGGACATACCACGCAAACACAGTGCCGGACATACCACGCAAACACAGTGCTCGGAAGCCGGACATACCACGCAAACACAGTGCCGGACATACCACGCAAACACAGTGCTCGGAAGCCGGACATACCACGCAAACACAGTGCCGGACATACCACGCAAACACAGTGCCGGACATACCACGCAAACACAGTGCTCGGAAGCCGGACATACCACGCAAACACAGTGCTGGAAGCCGGACATACCACGCAAACACAGTGCCGGACATACCACGCAAACACAGTGCCGGACATACCACGCAAACACAGTGCTCGGAAGCCGGACATACCACGCAAACACAGTGCTCGGAAGCCGGACATAGCACGCAAACACAGTGCTCGGAAGCCGGACATACCACGCAAACACAGTGCCGGACATACCACGCAAACACAGTGCCGGACATACCACGCAAACACAGTGCCGGACATACCACGCAAACACAGTGCCGGACATACCACGCAAACACAGTGCCGGACATACCACGCACACACAGTGCGGACATACCACGCAAACACAGTGCCGGACATACCACGCAAACACAGTGCCGGACATACCACAAACACATAGTGCCTGACATACCACGCACACACAGTGCCGGACATACCACGCACAGTGCCGGACATACCACGCACACACAGTGCCGGACATACCACGCACACACAGTGCCGGACATACCACGCACACACAGTGCCGGACATACCACGCACACACAGTGCCGGACATACCACGCACACACAGTGCCGGACATACCACGCAAACACAGTGCTCGGAAGCCGGACATACCACGCAAACACAGTGCCGGACATACCACTCAAACACAGTGCCGGACATACCACGCACACACAGTGCGGGCATACCACACACACAGTGCCGGACATACCACGCAAACACAGTGCCGGACATACCACGCACACACAGTGCCGGACATACTACGCAAACACAGTGCCGGACATACTACGCACACACAGTGAGGACATAACACGCAAACACAGTGCCGGACATACCACGCAAACACAGTGCTCGGCAGCCGGACATACCATGCAAATACAGTGCTCGGAAGCCGGACATACCATGCAAACACAGTGCCGGACATACCACGCAAACACAGCGCCGGACATACCACGCAAACACAGTGCCGGACATACCACGAACACATAGTGCCTGACATACCACGCACACACAGTGCCGGACATACCACGCAAACATAGTGCCGGCCATACCACGCAAACACAGTGCCGGACATACCAAGCACACACAGTGCCGGACATACCACGCAAACACAGTGCCGGACATACCACGCACACACAGTGCGGACATACCACGCAAACACAGTGCTCGGAAGCCGGACATACCACGCAAACACAGTGCCGGACATACCACGCAAACACAGTGCCGGACATACCACACACACAGTGCCGGACATACCACGCACACACAGTGCCGGACATACCACGCAAACACAGTGCTCGAGCCGGACATACCACGCAAACACAGTGCCGGACATACCACGCAAACACAGTGCTCGGAAGTCGGACATACCACGCAAACACAGTGCCGGACATACCACGCAAACACAGTGCCGGACATACCACGCACACACAGTGCTCGGAAGCCGGACATACCACGCAAACACAGTGCCGGACATACCACGCAAACACAGTGCTCGGAAGCCGGACATACCACGCAAACACAGTGCCGGACATACCACGCACACACAGTGCCGGACATACCACGCAAACACAGTGCCGGACATACCACGCACACACAGTGCTCGGAAGCCGGACATACCACGCAAACACAGTGCCGGACATACCACGCAAACACAGTGCCGGACATACCACGCAAACACAGTGCCGGACATACCACGCACACACAGTGCTCGGAAGCCGGACATACCACGCAAACACAGTGCCGGACATACCACGCAAACACAGTGCCGGACATACCACGCAAACACAGTGCCGGACATACCACGCAAACACAGTGCCGGACATACCACGCAAACACAGTGCCGGACATACCACGCAAACACAGTGCCGGACATACCACGCACACACAGTTCCGGACATACCACGCAAACAGTGCCGGACATACCACGCAAACACAGTGCCGGACATACCACGCAAACACAGTGCCGGACATACCACGCACACACAGTGCTCGGAAGCCGGACATACCACGCAAACACAGTGCCGGACATACCAAGCAAACACAGTGCCGGACATACGACGAACACATAGTGCCTGACATACCACGCACACACAGTGCCGGACATACCACGCACAGTGCCGGACATACCACGCACACACAGTGCCGGACATACCACGCACACACAGTGCCGGACATACCACGCACACACAGTGCCGGACATACCACGCACACACAGTGCCGGACATACCACGCAAACACAGTGCCGGACATACCACGCAAACACAGTGCTCGGAAGCCGGACATACCACGCAAACACAGTGCCGGACATACCACGCAAACACAGTGCCGGACATACCACACACACAGTGCCGGACATACCACGCAAACACAGTGCCGGACATACCACGCACACACAGTGCCGGACATACCACGCAAACACAGTGCCGGACATACCACGCAAACACAGTGCCGGACATACCACGCAAACACAGTGCCGGACATACCACGCAAACACAGTGCTCGGAGCCGGACATACCACGCAAACACAGTGCTCGGAAGCCGGACATACCACGCAAACACAGTGCCGGACATACCACGCAAACACAGTGCCGGACATACCACGCAAACACAGTGCCGGACATACCACGCACACACAGTGCCGGACATACCACGCACACACAGTGCCGGACATACCACGCAAACACAGTGCCGGACATACCACGCACACACAGTGCCGGACATACCACGCAAACACAGTGCCGGACATACCACGCAAACACAGTGCCGGACATACCACGAACACAGTGCCGACATACCACGCAACACAGTGCCGGACATACCACGCAAACACAGTGCCGGACATACCACGCACACACAGTGCCGGACATACCACGCAAACACAGTGCCGGACATACCACGCAAACACAGTGCCGGACATACCACGCACACACAGTGCCGGACATACCACGCAAACACAGTGCTCGGAAGCCGGACATACCACGCAAACACAGTGCCGGACATAGCACGCAAACACAGTGCCGGACATACCACGCACACACAGTGCCGGACATACCACGCAAACACAGTGCCGGACATACCACGCAAACACAGTGCTCGGAAGCCGGACATACCACGCAAACACAGTGCCGGACATACCACGCAAACACAGTGCTCGGAAGTCGGACATACCACGCAAACACAGTGCCGGACATACCACGCACACACAGTGCTCGGAAGCCGGACATACCACGCAAACACAGTGCCGGACATACCACGCAAACACAGTGCCGGACATACCACGCAAACACAGTGCTCGGAAGCCGGACATACCACGCAAACACAAGCTAGGAAGCCGGACATACCACGCAAACACAGTGCCGGACATACCACGCAAACACAGTGCCGGACATACCACGCAAACACAGTGCTCGGAAGCCGGACATACCACGCAAACACAGTGCTCGGAAGCCGACATACCACGCAAACACAGTGCTCGGAAGCCGGACATACCACGCAAACACAGTGCCGGACATACCACGCAAACACAGTGCCGGACATACCACGCAAACACAGTGCCGGACATACCACGCAAACACAGTGCCGGACATACCACGCACACACAGTGCCGGACATACCACGCAAACACAGTGCCGGACATACCACGCAAACACAGTGCCGGACATACCACGCAAACACAGTGCCGGACATACCACGCAAACACAGTGCCGGACATACCACGCAAACACAGTGCTCGGAAGCCGGACATACCACGCAAACACAGTGCTCGGAAGCCGACATACCACGCAAACACAGTGCCGGAAGCCGGACATACCACGCAAACACAGTGCCGGACATACCACGCAAACACAGTGCCGGACATACCACGCACACACAGTGCCGGACATACCACGCAAACACAGTGCCGGACATACCACGCACACACAGTGCCGGACATACCACGCAAACACAGTGCGGACATACCACGCAAACACAGTGCCGGACATACCACGCAAACACAGTGCCGGACATACCACGCAAACACAGTGCCGATGCCGGACATACCACGCAAACACAGTGCCGGACATACCACGCAAACACAGTGCTCGGAGCCGGACATACCACGCAAACACAGTGCCGGACATACCACGCAAACACAGTGCCGGACATACCACGCACACACAGTGCCGGACATACCACGCACACACAGTGCCGGACATACCACGCAAACACAGTGCCGGACATACCACGCACACACAGTGCCGGACATACCACGCAAACACAGTGCCGGACATACCACGCAAACACAGTGCCGGACATACCACGCAAACACAGTGCTCGGCAGCCGGACATACCACGCAAACACAGTGCTCGGAAGCCGGACATACCACGCAAACACAGTGCCGGACATACCACGCAAACACAGTGCCGGACATACCACGCAAACACAGTGCCGGACATACCACGAACACATAGTGCCTGACATACCACGCACACACAGTGCCGGACATACCACGCAAACATAGTGCCGGACATACCACGCACACACAGTGCCGGACATACCACGCAAACACAGTGCCGGACATACCACGCAAACACAGTGCCGGACATACCACGAACACATAGTGCCTGACATACCACGCACACACAGTGCCGGACATACCACGCACAGTGCCGGACATACCACGCACACACAGTGCCGGACATACCACGCACACACAGTGCCGGACATACCACGCACACACAGTGCCGGACATACCACGCACACACAGTGCCGGACATACCACGCACACACAGTGCCGGACATACCACGCAAACACAGTGCCGGACATACCACGCAAACACAGTGCCGGACATACCACGCAAACACAGTGCCGGACATACCACGCAAACACAGTGCCGGACATACCACGCAAACACAGTCCGGAAGCCGGACATACCACGCAAACACAGTGCTCGGAAGCCGACATACCACGCAAACACAGTGCTCGGAAGCCGGACATACCACGCAAACACAGTGCCGGACATACCACGCAAACACAGTGCCGGACATACCACGCACACACAGTGCCGGACATACCACGCAAACACAGTGCCGGACATACCACGCACACACAGTGCCGGACATACCACGCAAACACAGTGCAGACATACCACGCAAACACAGTGCCGGACATACCACGCAAACACAGTGCCGGACATACCACGCAAACACAGTGCCGATGCCGGACATACCATGCAAACACAGTGTCGGACATACCACGCAAACACAGTGCTCGGAGCCGGACATACCACGCAAAACAACAGTGCCGGACATACCACGCAAACACAGTGCCGGACATACCAAGCACACACAGTGCCGGACATACCACGCACACACAGTGCCGGACATACCACGCACACACAGTGCCGGACATACCACGCAAACACCGTGCTCGGAAGCCGAACATACCACGCAAACACAGTGCCGGACATACCACTCAAACACTGCCCCGGACATACCACACACACAGTGCCGGACATACCACGCAAACACAGTGCCGGACATACCACGCAAACACAGTGCTCGGCAGCCGGACATACCACGCAAATACAGTGCTCGGAAGCCGGACATACCATGCAAACACAGTGCCGGACATACCACGCAAACACAGCGCCGGACATACCACGCAAACACAGTGCCGGACATACCACGAACACACAGTGCCTGACATACCACGCACACACAGTGCCGGACATACCACGCAAACACAGTGCCGGCCATACCACGCACACACAGTGCCGGACATACCACGCAAACACAGTGCCGGACATACCACGCAAACACAGTGCCGGACATACCACGAACACATAGTGCCGGACATACCACGCACACACAGTGCCGGACATACCACGCACAGTGCCGACATACCACGCACACACAGTGCCGGACATACCACGCACACACAGTGCCGGACATACCACGCACACACAGTGCCGGACATACCACGCACACACAGTTCCGGACATACCACGCAAACACAGTGCCGGACATACCAAGCAAACACAGTGCTCGGAAGCCGGACATACCACGCAAACACAGTGCCGGACATAGCACGCAAACACAGTGCCGGACATAGCACGCAAACACAGTGCTCGGAAGCCGGACATACCACGCAAAACAGTGCCGGACATACCACGCAAACACAGTGCCGGACATACCCACACAACACAGTGCTCGGAAGCCGGACATACCACGCAAACACAGTGCCGGACATACCACGCACACACAGTGCTCGGAAGCCGGACATACCACGCAAACACAGTGCCGGACATACCACGCAAACACAGTGCCGGACATACCACGCAAACACAGTGCCGGACATACCACGCACACACAGTGCTCGGAAGCCGGACATACCACGCAAACACAGTGCCGGACATACCACGCAAACACAGTGCCGGACATACCACGCAAACACAGTGCCGGACATACCACGCACACACAGTGCTCGGAAGCCGGACATACCACGCAAACACAGTGCCGGACATACCAAGCACACACAGTGCTCGGAAGCCGGACATACCACGCAAACACAGTGCCGGACATACCACGCAGACACAATGCCGGACATACCACGTAAACACAGCGCCCGACATACCACGCAAACACAGTGCCGGACATACCACGCACACATAGTTCCGGACATACCACGCAAACAGTGCCGGACATACCACGCACACATAGTGCCGGACATACCACGCACACACAGTGCCGGACATACCATGCACACACAGTGCCGGACATACCACGCAAACACAGTGCCGGACATACCACGCAAACACAGTGCCGGACATACCACGCACACACAGTGCCGGACATACCACGCACACACAGTGCCGGACATACCACACACAGTGCCGGACATACCACGCACACACAGTGCCGGACATACCACGCAAACACAGTGCCGGACATACCACGCACACACAGTGCCGGACATACCACGCACACACAGTGCCGGACATACCACGCAAACACAGTGCCGGACATACCACGCAAACACAGTGCTCGGAAGCCGGACATACCACGCAAACACAGTGCCGGACATACCACGCAAACACTGCCCCGGACATACCACACACACAGTGCCGGACATACCACGCAAACACAGTGCCGGACATACCAAGCAACACAGTGCCGGACATACTACGCAAACACAGTGCCGGACTACGCAACACAGTGGGACATACCACGCAAACACAGTGCCGGACATACCACGCAAACACAGTGCTCGGCAGCCGGACATACCACGCAAATACAGTGCTCGGAAGCCGGACATACCATGCAAACACAGTGCCGGACATACCACGCAAAAACAGTGCGGACATACCACGCAAACACAGTGCCGGACATACCACGCAAACACAGTGCCGGACATACCACGCACACACAGTGCGGACATACCACGCAAACACAGTGCCGGACATACCACGCAAACACAGTGCCGGACATACCACGCAAACACAGTGCTCGGCAGCCGGACATACCACGCAAATACAGTGCTCGGAAGCGGACATACCACGCAAACACAGTGCCGGACATACCACGCAAACACAGTGCCGGACATACCACGCAAACACAGTGCCGGACATACCACGAACACAAGTGCCTAACATACCACGCACACACAGTGCCGGACATACCACGCAAACACAGTGCCGGACATACCACGCACACACAGTGCCGGACATACCACGCAAACACAGTGCCGGACATACCACGCAAACACAGTGCCGGACATACCACGCACACACAGTGCCGGACATACCACGCAAACACAGTGCCGGACATACCACGCAAACACAGTGCCGGACATACCACGCACACACAGTGCCGGACATACCACGCAAACACAGTGCCGGACATACCACGCACACACAGTGCCGGACATACCACGCAAACACAGTGCCGGACATACCACGCAAACACAGTCCTCGGAAGACGGACATACCACGCAAACACAGTGCTCGGAAGCCGGACATACCACGCAAACACAGTGCCGGACATACCACGCAAACACAGTGCTCGGAAGCCGGATATACCACGCAAACACAGTGCCGGACATACCACGCAAACACAGTGCCGGACATACCACGCAAACACAGTGCCGGACATACCAAGCACACACAGTGCTCGGAAGTCGACATGCCACGCAAACACAGTGCTCGGAAGCCGGACATACCATGCAAACACAGTGCCGGACATACCAAGCACACACAGTGCTCGGAGGCCGGACATACCACGCAAACACAGTGCCGGACATACCACGCAGACACAATGCCGGACATACCACGTAAACACAGCGCCCGACATACCACGCAAACACAGTGCCGGACATACCACGCACACACAGTGCCGGACATACCACGCAAACAGTGCCGGACATACCACGCACACATAGTGCCGGACATACCACGCACACATAGTGCCGGCCATACCATGCACACACAGTGCCGGACATACCACGCAAACACAGTGCCTGACATACCACGCAAACACAGTGCCGGACATACCACGAACACATAGAGCCGGACATACCACGCACACACAGTGCCGGACATACCACGCACGCACAGTGCCGGACATACCACGCACACACAGTGCCGGACATACCACGCACACACAGTGCCGGACATACCACGCACCACAGTGCCGGTCATACCACGCAAACACCGTGCTCGAAAGCCGGACATACCACGCAAACACAGTGCCGGACATACCACTCAAACACTGCCCAATACCACACACACAGTGCCGGACATACCACGCAAACACAGTGCCGGACATACCAAGCACACACAGTGCCGGACATACCACGCAACACAGTGGCGGACATACTACGCATACACAGTGAGACAT
Source organism: Archivesica marissinica (assembly GCA_014843695.1). Lineage (NCBI taxonomy): Eukaryota > Metazoa > Mollusca > Bivalvia > Venerida > Vesicomyidae > Archivesica > Archivesica marissinica. The sequence goes on along the minus strand of CM026389.1, from coordinate 39,453,419 downwards.
AACACGCAAACACAGTGCCGGACATACCACGCAAACACAGTGCTCGGCAGCCGGACATACCACGCAAATACAGTGCTCGGAAGCCGGACATACCATGCAAACACAGTGCCGGACATACCACGCAAAAACAGTGCCGGACATACCACGCAAACACAGTGCCGGACATACCACGCACACACAGTGCCGGACATACTACGCAAACACAGTGCCGGACATACCACGCACACACAGTGCGGACATAACACGCAAACACAGTGCCGGACATATCACGCAAACACAGTCCCGGACATACCACGCAAACACAGTGCTCGGCAGCCGGACATACCACGCAAATACAGTGCTCGGAAGCCGGACATACCATACAAACACAGTGCCGGACATACCACGCAAACATAGTGCCGGCCATACCACGCACACACAGTGCCGGACATACCACGCACAAACAGTGCCGGATATACCACGCAAACACAGTACTCGGAAGCCGGACATACCACGCAAACACAGTGCCGGACATAGCACGCACACACAGTGCCGGACATACCACGCAAAAACATTATTGACATACCACGAAAACACAGTGCTCGGAAGCCGGACATACCACGCAAACACAGTGCCGGACATACCACGCAAACACAGTGCTCGGAAGTCGGACATGCCACGCAAACACAGTGCCGGACATACCACGCACACACAGTGCTCGGAAGCCGGACATACCACGCAAACACAGTGCCGGACATAGCACGCAAACACAGTGCCAGACATACCACGCAAACACAGTCTCGGAAAACGAGCCGGACATACCACGCAAACATAGTGCCGGACATACCACGCAAACACAGTGCTCGGAAGCCGGACATACCACGCAAACACAGTGCTCGGAAGCCAGACATACCATGCAAACACAGTGCCGGACATACCACGCAAACACAGTGCCGGACATACCACGCAAACACAGTGCCGGACATACCACGCAAACACAGTGCCGGACATACCACGCAAACACAGTGCCGGACATACCACGCAAACACAGTGTCGGACATACCACGCACACACAGTGCCGGACATACCACGCAAACACAGTGCCGGACATACCACGCAAACACAGTGCTCGGAAGCCGGACATACCACGCAAACACAGTGCCGGACATACCACGCACACACAGTGCTCGGAAGCTGGACATACCACGCAAACACAGTGCCGGACATAGCACGCAAACACAGTGCCAGACATAGCACGCAAACACAGTGCTCGGAAGCCGGACATACCTCGCAAACACAGTGCTAGGAAGCCGGACATACCACGCAAACACAGTGCCGGACATACCACGCAAACACAGTGCCGGACATACCACGCAAACACAGTGCTCGGAAGCCGGACATATCACGCAAATACAGTGCTCGGAAGCCAGACATAGCATGCAAACACAGTGCTCGGAAGCCGGACATACCACGCAAACACAGTGCCGGACATACCACGCAAACACAGTGCCGGACATACCACGCAAACACTGTGCCGGACATACCACGCAAACACAGTGCCGGACATACCACGCAAACACAGTGTCGGACATACCACGCACACACAGTGCGGATATAACACGCAAACACAGTGCCGGACATACCACGCAAACACAGTGCCGGACATACCACGCACACACAGTGCTCGGAAGCCGGACATACCACGCAAACACAGTGCCGGACATACCACGCAGACACAATGCCGGACATACCACGCAAACACAGTGCCGGACATACAACGCATACACAGTGCGCGGAAGCCGGACATACCACGCACACACAGTGCTCGGAAGCCGGAAATATCACGCAAACACAATGCCGGACATACCACGCAAACACAGTGCCGGACATACCACGCAAACACAGTGCCGGACATACTACGCACACACAGTGCTCGGAACCCGGACATAACACGCAAACACAGTGCCGGACATACCAAGCACACAAATTGCTCGGAGGCCGGACATACCACGCAAACAAAGTGCCGGACATAACACGCAGACACAATGCCGGACATACCACGTAAACACAGCGCCGGACATACCACGCACACACAGTGCCGGACATACCACGCACACATAGTGCCGGACATACCACGCAAACAGTGCCGGACATACCACGCAAACATAGTGCCGGACATACCACGCACACATAGTGCCGGCCATACCATGCACACACAGTGCCGGACATACCACGCAAACACAGTGCCTGACATACCACGCAAACACAGTGCCGGACATACCACGAACACATAGTGCCTGACATACCACGCACACACAGTGCCGGACATACCACGCACAGTGCCGAACATACCACGCACACACAGTGCCGGACATACCACGCACGCACAGTGCCGGACATACCACGCACATACAATGCCGGACATACCACGCACACACAGTGCCGGACATACCACGCACACACATTGCCGGTCATACCACGCAAACACCGTGCTCGGAAGCGGGACACACCACGCAAACACAGTGCCGGACATACCACTCAAACACAGTGCCGGACATACCACGCACACACAGTGCGGACATACCTCACACACAATGCCGGACATACCACGTAAACACAGCGCCCGACATACCACGCAAACATAGTGCCGGACATACCACGCACACATAGTTCCGGACATACCACGCAAACAGTGCCGGACATACCACGCACACATAGTGCCGGACATACCACGCACACATAGTGCCGGCCATACCATGCACACACAGTGCCGGACATACCACGCAAACACAGTGCCTGACATACCACGCAAACACAGTGCCGGACATACCACGAACACATAGAGCCTGACATACCACGCACACAAAGTGCCGGACATACCACGCACACACAGTGCCGGACATACCACGCACGCACAGTGCCGAACATACCACGCACACACATTGCCGGACATACCACGCACACACAGTGCCGGACATACCACGCACACACAGTGCCGGTCATACCACGCAAACACCGTGCTCGAAAGCCGGACATACCACGCAAACACAGTGCCGGACATACCACTCAAACACTGCCCCGGACATACCACACACACAGTGCCGGACATACCACGCAAACACAGTGCCGGACATACCAAGCACACACAGTGCCGGACATACTACGCAAACACAGTGGCGGACATACTACGCATACACAGTGAGGACATAACACGCAAACACAGTGCCGGACATACCACGCAAACACAGTGCTCGGCAGCCGGACATACCACGCAAATACAGTGCTCGGAAGCCGGACATACCATGCAAACACAGTGCCGGACATACCACGCAAACACAGTGCCGGACATACCACGCAAACACAGTGCCGGACATACCACGCACACACAGTGCCGGACATACCACGCAAACACAGTGCCGGACATACCACGCACACACAGTGCGGACATACCACGCAAACACAGTGCCGGACATACCACGCAAACACAGTCGCCGGACATACCACGCAAACACAGTGCTCGGAAGCCGGACATACCACGCAAACACAGTGCCGGACATACCACGCAAACACAGTGCCGGACATACCACGCAAACACAGTGCCGGACATACCACGAACACATAGTGCCACATACCACGCACACACAGTGCCGGACATACCACGCAAACACAGTGCCGGACATACCACGCACACACAGTGCCGGACATACCACGCAAACACAGTGCCGGACATACCACGCAAACACAGTGCCGGACATACCACGAACACATAGTGCCTGACATACCACGCACACACAGTGCCGGACATACCACGCACAGTGCCGACACCACGCACACACAGTGCCGGACATACCACGCACACACAGTGCCGGACATACCACGCACACACAGTGCCGGACATACCACGCACACACAGTGCCGGACATACCACGCACAAACAGTGCCGGACATACCACGCAAACACAGTACTCGGAAGCCGGACATACCACGCAAACACAGTGCCGGACATACCACGCACACACAGTGCCGGACATACCACGCAAAAACATTCTTGACATACCACGCAAACACAGTGCTCGGAAGCCGGACATACCACGCAAACACAGTGCCGGACATACCACGCAAACACAGTGCTCGGAAGTCGGACATGCCACGCAAACACAGTGCCGGACATACCACGCACACACAGTGCTCGGAAGCTGGACATACCACGCAAACACAGTGCCGGACATAGCACGCAAACACAGTGCCGGACATAGCACGCAAACACAGTGCTCGGAAGCCGGACATACCTCGCAAACACAGTGCTAGGAAGCCGGACATACCACGCAAACACAGTGCTCGGAAGCCGGACATATCACGCAAATACAGTGCTCGGAAGCCAGACATAGCATGCAAACACAGTGCTCGGAAGCCGGACATACCACGCAAACACAGTGCCGGACATACCACGCAAACACAGTGCCGGACATACCACGCAAACACAGTGCCGGACATACCACGCAAACACAGTGCCGGACATATCACGCAAACACAGTGTCGGACATACCACGCACACACAGTGCGGATATAACACGCAAACACAGTGCCGGACATACCACGCAAACACAGTGCTCGGAAGTCGGACATGCCACGCAAACACAGTGCCGGACATACCACGCACACACAGTGCTCGGAAGCTGGACATACCAGGCAAACACAGTGCCGGACATACCACGCAAACACAGTGCCGGACATAGCACGCAAACACAGTGCTCGGAAGCCGGACATACCTCGCAAACACAATGCTAGGAAGCCGGACATACCACGCAAACACAGTGCCGGACATACCACGCAAACACAGTGCCGGACATACCACGCAAACACAGTGCTCGGAAGCCGGACATATCACGCAAATACAGTGCTCGGAAGCCAGACATAGCATGCAAACACAGTGCTCGGAAGCCGGACATACCACGCAAATACAGTGCCGGACATACCACGCAAACACAGTGCCGGACATACCACGCAAACACTGTGCCGGACATACCACGCAAACACAGTGCCGGACATACCACGCAAACACAGTGTCGGACATACCACGCACACACAGTGCGGACATAACACGCAAACACAGTGCCGGACATACCACGCAAACACAGTGCCGGACATACCACAAACACATAGTGCCTGACATACCACGCACACACAGTGCCGGACATACCACGCACAGTGCCGGACATACCACGCACACACAGTGCCGGACATACCACGCACGCACAGTGCCGGACATACCACGCACACACATGCCGGACATACCACGCACACACAGTGCCGGACATACCACGCACACACAGTGCCGGACATACCACGCAAACACCGTGCTCGGAAGCCGGACATACCACGCAAACACAGTGCCGGACATACCACTCAAACACAGTGCCGGACATACCACGCACACACAGTGCGGACATACCGCAAACACAGTGCCGGACATACCACGCAAACACAGTGCCGGACATACCACGCACACAGTGCCGGACATACCACGCAAACACAGTGCCGGACATACCACGCACACACAGTCCGGACATACCACGCAAACACAGTGCCGGACATACCACGCAAACACAGTGCCGGACATACCACGCACACACAGTGCCGGACATACCATGCACACACAGTGCCGGACATACCACGCAAACACAGTGCCGGACATACCACGCAAACACAGTGCCGGACATACCAAGCACACACAGTGCCGGACATACCACGCACACACAGTGTCGGACATACCACGCTCACACAGTGCGGACATAACACGCAAACACAGTGCTCGGAAGCCGGACATACCACGCAAACACAGTGCTGGACATACCACGCAAACACTGTGCCGGACATACCATACACACAGTGCTGGACATACCACGCACACACAGTGCCGAACATACCACGCAAACACAGTGCTCAGAAGCCGGACATACCACGCACACACAGTGCCGGACATTCCACGCAAACACAGTGCTCGGAAGTCGGACATGCCACGCAAACACAGTGCCGGACATACCACGCACATACAGTGCTCGGAAGCCGGACATACCAGGCAAACACAGTGCCGGACATAGCACGCAAACACAGTGCCGGACATAGCACGCAAACCCAGTGCTCGGAAGCCAGACATACCACGCAAAAACATTGCCGGACATACCACGCAAACACAGTGCCGGACATACCACACACACACAGTGCTCGGAAGCCGGACATACCACGCAAACACAGTGCCGGACATACCACGCACACACAGTGCTCGGAAGCCGGACATACCACGCAAACACAGTGCCGGACATACCACGCAGACACAATGCCGGACATACCACGCAAACACAGTGCCGGACATACCACGCACACACAGTGCTCGGAAGCCGGAAATATCACGCAAACACAGTGCCGGACATACCACGCAAACACAGTGCCGGACATACCACGCAAACACAGTGCCGGACATACCACGCACACACAGTGCTCGGAAGCCGGACATACCACGCAAACACAGTGCCGGACATACCAAGCACACACAGTGCTCGGAGGCCGGACATACCACGCAAACACAGTGCCGGACATACCACGCAGACACAATGCCGGACATACCACGTAAACACAGCGCCCGACATACCACGCAAACACAGTGCCGGACATACCACGCACACATAGTTCCGGACATACCACGCAAACAGTGCCGGACATACCACGCACACATAGTGCCGGACATACCACGCACACATAGTGCCGGCCATACCATGCACACACAGTGCCGGACATACCACGCAAACACAGTGCCTGACATACCACGCAAACACAGTGCCGGACATACCACGAACACATAGTGCCTGACATACCACGCACACACAGTGCCGGACATACCACTCACAGTGCCGGACATACCACGCACACACAGTGCCGGACATACCACGCACGCACAGTGCCGAACATACCACGCACACACAGTGCCGGACATACCACGCACACACAGTGCCGGACATACCACGCACACACAGTGCCGGACATACCACGCAAACACCGTGCTCGGAAGCCGGACATACCACGCAAACACAGTGCCGGACATACCACTCAAACACTGCCCCGGACATACCACACACACAGTGCCGGACATACCACGCAAACACAGTGCCGGACATACCACGCACACACAGTGCCGGACATACTACGCAAACACAGTGCCGGACATACCACGCACACACAGTGAGGACATAACACGCAAACACAGTGCCGGACATACCACGCAAACACAGTGCTCGGCAGCCGGACATACCACGCAAATACAGTGCTCGGAAGCCGGACATACCATGCAAACACAGTGCCGGACATACCACGCAAACACAGCGCCGGACATACCACGCAAACACAGTGCCGGACATACCACGAACACATAGTGCCTGACATACCACGCACACACAGTGCCGGACATACCACGCAAACATAGTGCCGGCCATACCACGCACACACAGTGCCGGACATACCACGCAAACACAGTGCCGGACATACCACGCAAACACAGTGCCGGACATACCACGACACATAGTGCCGGACATACCACGCACACACAGTGCCGGACATACCACGCAACACATTGCCGGACATACCACGCACACACAGTGCCGGACATACCACGCACACACAGTGCCGGACATACCACGCACACACAGTGCCGGACATACCACGCACACACAGTGCCGGATATACCAAGCAAACACAGTGCTCGGAAGCCGGACATACCACGCAAACACAGTGCCGGACATAGCACGCACACACAGTGCCAGACATACCACGCACACTCAGTGCCGGACATACCACGCAAACGCAGTGCCGGACATACCACGCAAACACAGTGCTCGGAAGCCGGACATACCACGCAAACACAGTGCCGGACATACCAAGCAAACACAGTGCTCGGAAGTCGGACATGCCACGCAAACACAGTGCCGGACATACCAAGCACACACAGTGCTCGGAAGCCGGACATACCAGGCAAACACAGTGCCGGACATAGCACGCAAACACAGTGCCGGACATAGCACGCAAACACAGTGCTCGGAAGCCGGACATACCTCGCAAACACAACGCTAGGAAGCCGGACATACCAAGCAAACACAGTGCCGGACATACCAGGCAAACACAGTGCCGGACATACCACGCAAACACAGTGCTCGGAAGCCGGACATATCACGCAAATACAGTGCTCGGAAGCCAGACATAGCATGCAAACACAGTGCTCGGAAGCCGGACATACCACGCAAATACAGTGCCGGACATACCACGCAAACACAATGCCGGACATACCACGCAAACACTGTGCCGGACATACCACGCAAACACAGTGCCGGACATACCAAGCACACACAGTGCCGGACATACCACGCAAACACAGTGTCGGACATACCACGCAAACACAGTGCCGGACATACCACGCAAACACAGTGCCGGACATACCACGCAAACACAGTGCCGGACATACCACGCAAACACAGTCCGCGGAAGCCGGACATACCACGCAAACACAGTGCTCGGAAGCCAGACATAGCATGCAAACACAGTGCTCGGAAGCCGGACATACCACGCAAATACAGTGCCGTACATACCACGCAAACACAGTGCCGGACATACCAAGCACACAGAGTGCCGGACATACCACGCAAACACAGTGTCGGACATACCACGCACACACAGTGCCGGACATACCACGCAAACACAGTGCAGACATAACACGCAAACACAGTGCCGGACATACCACGCAAACACAGTGCCGGACATACCTCGCAAACACAGTGCGCGAATGCCGGACATACCATGCAAACACAGTGTCGGACATACCACACAAACACAGTGCTCGGAGGCCGGACATACCACGCAAATACAGACAGTGCCGGACATACCACGCAAACACAGTGCCGGACATACCAAGCACACACCGTGCCGGACATACCACGCACACACAGTGCCGGACATACCACGCACACACAGTGCCGGTCATACCACGCAAACACCGTGCTCGGAAGCCGAACATACCACGCAAACACAGTGCCGGACATACCACTCAAACACTGCCCCGGACATACCACACACACAGTGCCGGACATACCACGCAAACACAGTGCTCGGCAGCCGGACATACCACGCAAATACAGTGCTCGGAAGCCGGACATACCATGCAAACACAGTGCCGGACATACCACGCAAACACAGCGCCGGACATACCACGCAAACACAGTGCCGGACATACCACGACACATAGTGCCTGACATACCACGCACACACAGTGCCGGACATACCACGCAAACATAGTGCCGGCCATACCACGCACACACAGTGCCGGACATACCACGCAAACACAGTGCCGGACATACCACGCAAACACAGTGCCGGACATACCACGCACACACAGTGCCGGACATACCACGCACACACAGTGCCGGACATACCACGCACAGTGCCGGACATACCACGCACACACAGTGCCGGACATACCAAGCACACACAGTGCCGGACATACCACGCACACACAGTGCCGGACATACCACGCACACACAGTTCCGGACATACCACGCACACACAGTGCCGGACATACCACGCAAACACAGTGTCGGACATACCACGCAAACACAGTGCCGGACATACCACGCAAACACAGTGCCGGACATACCACGCAAACACAGTGCCGGACATACCACGCAAACACAGTCCGCGGAAGCCGGACATACCACGCAAACACAGTGCTCGGAAGCCAGACATAGCATGCAAACACAGTGCTCGGAAGCCGGACATACCACGCAAATACAGTGCCGGACATACCACGCAAACACAGTGCCGGACATACCAAGCACACAGAGTGCCGGACATACCACGCAAACACAGTGTCGGACATACCACGCACACACAGTGCCGGACATACCACGCAAACACAGTGCGGACATACCACGCAAACACAGTGCCGGACATACCACGCAAACACAGTGCCGGACATACCACGCAAACACAGTGCGCGAATGCCGGACATACCATGCAAACACAGTGTCGGACATACCACGCAAACACAGTGCTCGGAGGCCGGACATACCACGCAAATACAGACAGTGCCGGACATACCACGCAAACACAGTGCCGGACATACCACGCACACACCGTGCCGGACATACCACGCACACACAGTGCCGGACATACCACGCACACACAGTGCCGGACATACCACGCAAACACAGTGCTCGGAAGCCGAACATACCACGCAAACACAGTGCCGGACATACCACTCAAACACTGCCCCGGACATACCACACACACAGTGCCGGACATAACACGCAAACACAGTGCCGGACATACCACGCAAACACAGTGCTCGGCAGCCGGACATACCACGCAAATACAGTGCTCGGAAGCCGGACATACCATGCAAACACAGTGCCGGACATACCACGCAAACACAGCGCCGGACATACCACGCAAACACAGTGCCGGACATACCACGAACACATAGTGCCTGACATACCACGCACACACAGTGCCGGACATACCACGCAAACATAGTGCCGGCCATACCACGCACACACAGTGCCGGACATACCACGCAAACACAGTGCCGGACATACCACGCAAACACAGTGCCGGACATACCACGAACACCTAGTGCCTGACATACCACGCACACACAGTGCCGGATATACCACGCACAGTACCGGACATACCACGCACACACAGTGCCGGACATACCAAGCACACACAGTGCCGGACATACCACGCACACACAGTGCCGGACATACCACGCACACACAGTTCCGGACATACCACGCACACACAGTGCCGGATATACCACGCAAACACAGTGCTCGGAAGCCGGACATACCACGCAAACACAGTGCCGGACATAGCACGCACACACAGTGCCGGACATACCACGCAAACACAGTGCTCGGAAGCCGACATACCACGCAAACACAGTGCCGGACATACCACGCAAACACAGTGCCGGACATACCACGCACACACAGTGCTCGGAAGCCGGACATACCACGCAAACACAGTGCCGGACATACCACGCACACACAGTGCTCGGAAGCCGGACATACCACGCAAACACAGTGCCGGACATACCACGCAAACACAATGCCGGACATACCACGCAAACACAGTGCCGGACATACCACGCACACACAGTGCTCGGAAGCCGGACATACCACGCAAACACAGTGCCGGACATACCACGCAAACACAGTGCCGGACATACCACGCAAACACAGTGCCGGACATACCACGCACACACAGTGCTCGGAAGCCGGACATACCACGCAAACACAGTGCCGGACATACCACGCACACACAGTGCTCGGAGGCCGGACATACCACGCAAACACAGTGCCGGACATACCACGCAGACACAATGCCGGACATACCACGCAAACACAGCGCCGGACATACCACGCAAACACAGTGCCGGACATACCACGCACACATAGTTCCGGACATACCACGCAAACAGTGCCGGACATACCACGCACACATAGTGCCGGACATACCACGCACACATAGTGCCGGCCATACCATGCACACACAGTGCCGGACATACCACGCAAACACAGTGCCTGACATACCACGCAAACACAGTGCCGGACATACCACGAACACATAGTGCCTGACATACCACGCACACACAGTGCCGGACATACCACACACAGTGCCGGACATACCACGCACACACAGTGCCGGACATACCACGCAAACACAGTGCCGGACATACCACGCACACACAGTGCCGGACATACCACGCACACACAGTGCCGGACATACCACGCAAACACAGTGCCGGACATACCACGCAAACACAGTGCTCGGAAGCCGGACATACCACGCAAACACAGTGCCGGACATACCACGCAAACACTGCCCCGGACATACCACAAACACAGTGCCGGACATACCACGCAAACACAGTGCCGGACATACCAGCACACACAGTGCCGGACATACACGCAAACACAGTGCCGGACATACCACGCAAACACAGTGCGGACATACCACGCAAACACAGTGCCGGACATACCACGCAAACACAGTGCCGGACATACCACGCACACACAGTGCTCGGAAGCCGGACATACCACGCAAACACAGTGCCGGACATACCACGCAAACACAGTGCTCGGAAGCCGGACATACCACGCAAACACAGTGCTCGGAAGCCGGACATACCACGCAAACACAGTGCTCGCAGGCGGACATACCACGCAAACACAGTGCCGGACATACCACGCAAACACAGTGCCGGAAGCCGGACATACCACGCAAACACAGTGCCGGACATACCACGCAAACACAGTGCCGGACATACCACGCAAACACAGTGCTCGGAAGCCGACATACCACGCAAACACAGTGCCGGACATACCACGCAAACACAGTACTCGGAAGCCGGACATACCACACACACAGTGCCGGACATACCACGCAAACACAGTGCTCGGAAGCCGGACATACCACGCAAACACAGTGCCGGACATACCACGCAAACACAGTGCCGGACATACCACGCACACACAGTGCCGGACATACCACGCAAACAGTGCCGGACATACCACGCAAACACAGTGCCGGACATACCACGCAAACACAGTGCCGGACATACCACGCACACACAGTGCCGGACATACCACGCAAACACAGTGCCGGACATACCACGCAAACACAGTGCCGGACATACCACGCAAACACAGTGCCGGACATACCACACACACAGTGCCGGACATACCACGCACAGTGCCGGACATACCACGCAAACACAGTGCCGGACATACCACGCACACACAGTGCCGGACATACCACGCACACACAGTGCGGACATACCACGCAAACACAGTGCCGGACATACCACGCAAACACAGTGCCGGACATACCACGCAAAACAGTGCTCGGAAGCCGGACATACCACGCAAACACAGTGCCGGACATACCACGCAAACACAGTGCCGGACATACCACGCACACAGTGCGACATACCACGCACACACAGTGCCGGACATACCACGCACACACAGTGCCGGACATACCACGCACACACAGTGCCGGACATACCACGCACACACAGTGCCGGACATACCACGCACACACAGTGCCGGACATACCACGCAAACACAGTGCCGGACATACCACGCACACACAGTGCCGGACATACCACGCACACACAGTGCCGGACATACCACGCAAACACAGTGCCGGACATACCACGCACACACAGTGCCGGACATACCACGCAAACACAGTGCCGGACATACCACGCACACACAGTGCCGGACATACCACGCACACACAGTGCCGGACATACCACGCACACACAGTGCCGGACATACCACGCACACACAGTGCCGGACATACCACGCACACACAGTGCCGGACATACCACGCAACACAGTGCCGGACATACCACGCAAACACAGTGCTCGGAAGCCGGACATACCACGCAAACACAGTGCCGGACATACCACGCAAACACTGCCCGGACATACCACACACACAGTGCCGGACATACCACGCAAACACAGTGCCGGACATACCACGCACACACAGTGCCGGACATACCACGCAAACACAGTGCCGGACATACCACGCATACACAGTGAGGACATACCACGCAAACACAGTGCCGGACATACCACGCAAACACAGTGCTCGGCAGCCGGACATACCACGCAAATACAGTGCTCGGAAGCCGGACATACCATGCAAACACAGTGCCGGACATACCACGCAAACACAGTGCCGGACATACCACGCAAACACAGTGCCGGACATACCACGCACACACAGTGCCGGACATACTACGCAAACACAGTGCCGGACATACCACGCACACACAGTGCGGACATAACACGCAAACACAGTGCCGGACATACCACGCAAACACAGTGCCGGACATACCACGCAAACACAGTGCTCGGCAGCCGGACATACCACGCAAACACAGTGCTCGGAAGCCGGACATACCATGCAAACACAGTGCCGGACATACCACGCAAACACAGTGCCGGACATACCACGCAAACACAGTGCCGGACATACCACGCACACACAGTGCCGGACATACCACGCAAACACAGTGCTCGGAAGCCGGACATACCACGCAAACACAGTGCCGGACATACCACGCACACACAGTGCCGGACATACCACGCAAAAACATTATGACATACCACGCAAACACAGTGCTCGGAAGCCGGACATACCACGCAAACACAGTGCCGGACATACCACGCAAACACAGTGCTCGGAAGTCGGACATGCCACGCAAACACAGTGCCGGACATACCACGCACACACAGTGCTCGGAAGCCGGACATACCACGCAAACACAGTGCCGGACATAGCACGCAAACACAGTGCCGGACATACCACGCAAACACAGTCCCGGAAATACCACGCACACACAGTGCCGGACATACCACGCAAACATAGTGCCGGACATACCACGCAAACACAGTGCTCGGAAGCCGGACATACCACGCACACACAGTGCTCGGAAGCGGACATACCACGCAAACACAGTGCCGGACATACCACGCACACACAGTGCCGGACATACCACGCAAACACAGTGCCGGACATACCACGCACACACAGTGGCCGGACATACCACGCAAACACAGTGCCGGACATACCACGCAAACACAGTGTCGGACATACCACGCACACACAGTGCCGGACATACCACGCAAACACAGTGCCGGACATACCACGCAAACACAGTGCTCGGAAGCCGGACATACCACGCAAACACAGTGCCGGACATACCACGCACACACAGTGCTCGGAAGCGGACATACCAGGCAAACACAGTGCCGGACATAGCACGCAAACACAGTGCCAGACATAGCACGCAAACACAGTGCTCGGAAGCCGGACATACCTCGCAAACACAATGCTAGGAAGCCGGACATACCACGCAAACACAGTGCCGGACATACCACGCAAACACAGTGCCGGACATACCACGCAAACACAGTGCTCGGAAGCCGGACATATCACGCAAATACAGTGCTCGGAAGCCAGACATAGCATGCAAACACAGTGCTCGGAAGCCGGACATACCACGCAAACACAGTGCCGGACATACCACGCAAACACAGTGCCGGACATACCACGCAAACACTGTGCCGGACATACCACGCAAACACAGTGCCGGACATACCACGCAAACACAGTGTCGGACATACCACGCACACACAGTGCGGATATAACACGCAAACACAGTGCCGGACATACCACGCAAACACAGTGCCGGACATACCACGCACACACAGTGCTCGGAAGCCGGACATACCACGCAAACACAGTGCCGGACATACCACGCAGACACAATGCCGGACATACCACGCAAACACAGTGCCGGACATACAACGCATACACAGTGCGCGGAAGCCGGACATACCACGCACACACAGTGCTCGGAAGCCGGAAATATCACGCAAACACAATGCCGGACATACCACGCAAACACAGTGCCGGACATACCACGCAAACACAGTGCCGGACATACCACGCACACACAGTGCTCGGAACCCGGACATAACACGCAAACACAGTGCCGGACATACCAAGCACACAAAGTGCTCGGAGGCCGGACATACCACGCAAACAAAGTGCCGGACATAACACGCAGACACAATGCCGGACATACCACGTAAACACAGCGCCGGACATACCACGCACACACAGTGCCGGACATACCACGCACACATAGTGCCGGACATACCACGCAAACAGTGCCGGACATACCACGCAAACATAGTGCCGGACATACCACGCACACATAGTGCCGGCCATACCATGCACACACAGTGCCGGACATACCACGCAAACACAGTGCCTGACATACCACGCAAACACAGTGCCGGACATACCACGAACACATAGTGCCTGACATACCACGCACACACAGTGCCGGACATACCACGCACAGTGCCGAACATACCACGCACACACAGTGCCGGACATACCACGCACGCACAGTGCCGGACATACCACGCACATACAATGCCGGACATACCACGCACACACAGTGCCGGACATACCACGCACACACAGTGCCGGACATACCACGCAAACACCGTGCTCGGAAGCGGGACACACCACGCAAACACAGTGCCGGACATACCACTCAAACACAGTGCCGGACATACCACGCACACACAGTGCGGACATACCTCACACACAATGCCGGACATACCACGTAAACACAGCGCCCGACATACCACGCAAACATAGTGCCGGACATACCACGCACACATAGTTCCGGACATACCACGCAAACAGTGCCGGACATACCACGCACACATAGTGCCGGACATACCACGCACACATAGTGCCGGCCATACCATGCACACACAGTGCCGGACATACCACGCAAACACAGTGCCTGACATACCACGCAAACACAGTGCCGGACATACCACGAACACATAGAGCCTGACATACCACGCACACACAGTGCCGGACATACCACGCACACACAGTGCCGGACATACCACGCACACACAGTGCCGGACATACCACGCACACACATTGCCGGACATACCACGCACACACAGTGCCGGACATACCACGCACACACAGTGCCGGACATACCACGCAAACACAGTGCTCGAAAGCCGGACATACCACGCAAACACAGTGCCGGACATACCACTCAAACACTGCCCCGGACATACCACACACACAGTGCCGGACATACCACGCAAACACAGTGCCGGACATACCAAGCACACACAGTGCCGGACATACCACGCAAACACAGTGGCGGACATACTACGCATACACAGTGAGGACATAACACGCAAACACAGTGCCGGACATACCACGCAAACACAGTGCTCGGCAGCCGGACATACCACGCAAATACAGTGCTCGGAAGCCGGACATACCATGCAAACACAGTGCCGGACATACCACGCAAAAACAGTGCCGGACATACCACGCAAACACAGTGCCGGACATACCACGCACACACAGTGCCGGACATACTACGCAAACACAGTGCCGGACATACCACGCACACACAGTGCGGACATAACACGCAAACACAGTGCCGGACATATCACGCAAACACAGTGCTCGGCAGCCGGACATACCACGCAAATACAGTGCTCGGAAGCCGGACATACCATACAAACACAGTGCCGGACATACCACGCAAACACAGTGCCGGACATACCACGCAAACACAGTGCCGGACATACCACGAACACATAGTGCCTAATATACCACGCACACACAGTGCCGGACATACCACGCAAACACAGTGCCGGACATACCACGCACACACAGTGCCGGACATACCACGCAAACACAGTGCCGGACATACCACGCAAACACAGTGCCGGACATACCACGAACACATAGTGACTGACATACCACGCACACACAGTGCCGGACATACCACGCACAGTGCCGACACCACGCACACACAGTGCCGGACATACCACGCACACACAGTGCCGGACATACCACGCACACACAGTGCCGGACATACCACGCACACACAGTGCCGGACATACCACGCACAAACAGTGCCGGATATACCACGCAAACACAGTGCTCGGAAGCCGGACATACCACGCAAACACAGTGCCGGACATACCACGCACACACAGTGCCGGACATACCACGCAAAAACATTCCGGACATACCACGAAAACACAGTGCTCGGAAGCCGGACATACCACGCAAACACAGTGCCGGACATACCACGCAAACACAGTGCTCGGAAGTCGGACATGCCACGCAAACACAGTGCCGGACATACCACGCACACACAGTGCTCGGAAGCCGGACATACCACGCAAACACAGTGCCGGACATAGCACGCAAACACAGTGCCGGACATAGCACGCAAACACAGTGCTCGGAAGCCGGACATACCTCGCAAACACAATGCTAGGAAGCCGGACATACCACGCAAACACAGTGCTCGGAAGCCGGACATATCACGCAAATACAGTGCTCGGAAGCCAGACATAGCATGCAAACACAGTGCTCGGAAGCCGGACATACCACGCAAATACAGTGCCGGACATACCACGCAAACACAGTGCCGGACATACCACGCAAACACAGTGCCGGACATACCACGCAAACACAGTGCCGGACATACCACGCAAACACAGTGCCGGACATACCACGCACACACAGTGCGGACATAACACGCAAACACAGTGCCGGACATACCACGCAAACACAGTGCTCGGAAGTCGGACATACCACGCAAACACAGTGCCGGACATACCACGCACACACAGTGCTCGGAAGCCGGACATACCACGCAAACACAGTGCCGGACATACCACGCAAACACAGTGCCGGACATACCACGCAAACACAGTGCTCGGAAGCCGGACATACCACGCAAACACAGTGCTAGGAAGCCGGACATACCACGCAAACACAGTGCCGGACATACCACGCAAACACAGTGCCGGACATACCACGCAAACACAGTGCTCGAAGCCGGACATATCACGCAATACAGTGCTCGGAAGCCAGACATAGCATGCAAACACAGTGCTCGAAGCCGGACATACCACGCAAACACAGTGCCGGACATACCACGCAAACACAGTGCCGGACATACCACGCAAACACAGTGCCGGACATACCACGCAAACACAGTGCCGGACATACCACGCAAACACAGTGTCGGACATACCACGCACACACAGTGCGGACATAACACGCAAACACAGTGCCGGACATACCACGCAAACACAGTGCCGGACATACCACAAACACATAGTGCCTGACATACCACGCACACACAGTGCCGGACATACCACGCACAGTGCCGGACATACCACGCACACACAGTGCCGGACATACACGCACGCACAGTGCCGGACATACCACGCACACACAGTGCCGGACATACCACGCACACACAGTGCCGGACATACCACGCACACACAGTGCCGGTCATACCACGCAAACACCGTGCTCGGAAGCCGGACATACCACGCAAACACAGTGCCGGACATACCACGCAAACACAGTGCCGGACATACCACGCACACACAGTGCGGACATACCGCACACACAGTGCCGGACATACCACGCAAACACAGTGCCGGACATACCACGCACACAGTGCCGGACATACCACGCAAACACAGTGCCGGACATACTACGCACACACAGTGAGGACATAACACGCAAACACAGTGCCGGACATACCACGCAAACACAGTGCTCGGCAGCCGGACATACCACGCAAATACAGTGCTCGGAAGCCGGACATACCATGCAAACACAGTGCCGGACATACCACGCAAACACAGCGCCGGACATACCACGCAAACACAGTGCCGGACATACCAAGCACACACAGTGCCGGACATACCACGCACACACAGTGTCGGACATACCACGCTCACACAGTGCGGACATAACACGCAAACACAGTGCTCGGAAGCCGGACATACCACGCAAACACAGTGCTGGACATACCACGCAAACACTGTGCCGGACATACCATACACACAGTGCTGGACATACCACGCACACACAGTGCCGGACATACCACGCAAACACAGTGCTCAGAAGCCGGACATACCACGCACACACAGTGCCGGACATTCCACGCAAACACAGTGCTCGGAAGTCGGACATGCCACGCAAACACAGTGCCGGACATACCACGCACATACAGTGCTCGGAAGCCGGACATACCAGGCAAACACAGTGCCGGACATAGCACGCAAACACAGTGCCGGACATAGCACGCAAACCCAGTGCTCGGAAGCCAGACATACCACGCAAAAACATTGCCGGACATACCACGCAAACACAGTGCCGGACATACCACACACACACAGTGCTCGGAAGCCGGACATACCACGCAAACACAGTGCCGGACATACCACGCACACACAGTGCTCGGAAGCCGGACATACCACGCAAACACAGTGCCGGACATACCACGCAGACACAATGCCGGACATACCACGCAAACACAGTGCCGGACATACAACGCAAACACAGTGCTCGGAAGCCGGACATACCACGCACACACAGTGCTCGGAAGCCGGAAATATCACGCAAACACAGTGACGGACATACCACGCAAACACAGTGCCGGACATACCACGCAAACACAGTGCCGGACATACCACGCACACACAGTGCTCGGAAGCCGGACATACCACGCAAACACAGTGCCGGACATACCAAGCACACACAGTGCTCGGAGGCCGGACATACCACGCAAACACAGTGCCGGACATACCACGCAGACACAATGCCGGACATACCACGTAAACACAGCGCCCGACATACCACGCAAACACAGTGCCGGACATACCACGCACACATAGTTCCGGACATACCACGCAAACAGTGCCGGACATACCACGCACACATAGTGCCGGACATACCACGCACACATAGTGCCGGCCATACCATGCACACACAGTGCCGGACATACCACGCAAACACAGTGCCTGACATACCACGCAAACACAGTGCCGGACATACCACGAACACATAGTGCCTGACATACCACGCACACACAGTGCCGGACATACCACGCAAACACAGTGCCGGACATACCACGCACACACAGTGCCGGACATACCACGCAAACACAGTGCCGAACATACCACGCACACACAGTGCCGGACATACCACGCACACACAGTGCCGGACATACCACGCACACACAGTGCCGGACATACCACGCAAACACAGTGCTCGGAAGCCGGACATACCACGCAAACACAGTGCCGGACATACCACTCAAACACTGCCCCGGACATACCACACACACAGTGCCGGACATACCACGCAAACACAGTGCCGGACATACCACGCACACACAGTGCCGGACATACCACGCAAACACAGTGCCGGACATACCACGCACACACAGTGAGGACATAACACGCAAACACAGTGCCGGACATACCACGCAAACACAGTGCTCGGCAGCCGGACATACCACGCAAATACAGTGCTCGGAAGCCGGACATACCATGCAAACACAGTGCCGGACATACCACGCAAACACAGTGCCGGACATACCACGCAAACACAGTGCCGGACATACCACGAACACATAGTGCCTGACATACCACGCACACACAGTGCCGGACATACCACGCAAACATAGTGCCGGCCATACCACGCACACACAGTGCCGGACATACCACGCAAACACAGTGCCGGACATACCACGCAAACACAGTGCCGGACATACCACGAACACATAGTGCCTGACATACCACGCACACACAGTGCCGGACATACCACGCACACCAGTGCCGGACATACCACGCACACACAGTGCCGGACATACCACGCACACACAGTGCCGGACATACCACGCACACACAGTGCCGGACATACCACGCACACACAGTGCCGGACATACCACGCAAACACAGTGCTCGGAAGCCGGACATACCACGCAAACACAGTGCCGGACATACCACGCACACACAGTGCCGGACATACCACGCACACTCAGTGCCGGACATACCACGCAAACACAGTGCCGGACATACCACGCAAACACAGTGCTCGGAAGCCGGACATACCACGCAAACACAGTGCCGGACATACCACGCAAACACAGTGCTCGGAAGTCGGACATGCCACGCAAACACAGTGCCGGACATACCAAGCACACACAGTGCTCGGAAGCCGGACATACCAGGCAAACACAGTGCCGGACATAGCACGCAAACACAGTGCCGGACATAGCACGCAAACACAGTGCTCGGAAGCCGGACATACCTCGCAAACACAACGCTAGGAAGCCGGACATACCAAGCAAACACAGTGCCGGACATACCAGGCAAACACAGTGCCGGACATACCACGCAAACACAGTGCTCGGAAGCCGGACATATCACGCAAATACAGTGCTCGGAAGCCAGACATAGCATGCAAACACAGTGCTCGGAAGCCGGACATACCACGCAAATACAGTGCCGGACATACCACGCAAACACAATGCCGGACATACCACGCAAACACTGTGCCGGACATACCACGCAAACACAGTGCCGGACATACCAAGCACACACAGTGCCGGACATACCACGCAAACACAGTGTCGGACATACCACGCAAACACAGTGCCGGACATACCACGCAAACACAGTGCCGGACATACCACGCAAACACAGTGCCGGACATACCACGCAAGCACAGTCCGCGGAAGCCGGACATACCACGCAAACACAGTGCTCGGAAGCCAGACATAGCATGCAAACACAGTGCTCGGAAGCCGGACATACCACGCAAATACAGTGCCGTACATACCACGCAAACACAGTGCCGGACATACCAAGCACACAGAGTGCCGGACATACCACGCAAACACAGTGTCGGACATACCACGCACACACAGTGCCGGACATACCACGCAAACACAGTGCAGACATAACACGCAAACACAGTGCCGGACATACCACGCAAACACAGTGCCGGACATACCTCGCAAACACAGTGCGCGAATGCCGGACATACCATGCAAACACAGTGTCGGACATACCACACAAACACAGTGCTCGGAGGCCGGACATACCACGCAAATACAGACAGTGCCGGACATACCACGCAAACACAGTGCCGGACATACCAAGCACACACCGTGCCGGACATACCACGCACACACAGTGCCGGACATACCACGCACACACAGTGCCGGTCATACCACGCAAACACCGTGCTCGGAAGCCGAACATACCACGCAAACACAGTGCCGGACATACCACTCAAACACTGCCCCGGACATACCACACACACAGTGCCGGACATACCACGCAAACACAGTGCTCGGCAGCCGGACATACCACGCAAATACAGTGCTCGGAAGCCGGACATACCATGCAAACACAGTGCCGGACATACCACGCAAACACAGCGCCGGACATACCACGCAAACACAGTGCCGGACATACCACGAACACATAGTGCCTGACATACCACGCACACACAGTGCCGGACATACCACGCAAACATAGTGCCGGCCATACCACGCACACACAGTGCCTGACATACCACGCAAACACAGTGCCGGACATACCACGCAAACACAGTGCCGGACATACCACGAACACCTAGTGCCTGACATACCACGCACACACAGTGCCGGATATACCACGCACAGTACCGGACATACCACGCACACACAGTGCCGGACATACCAAGCACACACAGTGCCGGACATACCACGCACACACAGTGCCGGACATACCACGCACACACAGTTCCGGACATACCACGCACACACAGTGCCGGACATACCACGCAAACACAGTGCCGGACATACCACGCAAACACAGTGCCGGACATACCACGCAAACACAGTGCCGGACAT
Source organism: Archivesica marissinica (assembly GCA_014843695.1). NCBI lineage: Eukaryota > Metazoa > Mollusca > Bivalvia > Venerida > Vesicomyidae > Archivesica > Archivesica marissinica. The sequence continues at coordinate 39,430,036 of CM026389.1, read as the reverse complement.
ACCACGCAAACACAGTGCCGGACATACCACGCAAACACAGTCTCGGAAGCCGGACATACCACGCAACACAGTGCTCGGAAGCCGGACATACCACGCAAACACAGTGCCGGAAGCCGGACATACCACGCAAACACAGTGCCGGACATACCACGCAAACACAGTGCCGGACATACCACGCAAACACAGTGCCGGACATACCACGCACACACAGTGCCGGACATACCACGCAAACACAGTGCCGGACATACCACGCAAACACAGTGCCGGACATACCACGCACAGTGCCGGACATACCACGCAAACACAGTGCCGGACATACCACGCACAGTGCCGGACATACCACGCAAACACAGTGCCGGACATACCACGCAAACACAGTGCCGGACATACCACGCAAACACAGTGCCGGACATACCACGCACAGTGCCGGACATACCACGCAAACACAGTGCCGGACATACCACGCAAACACAGTGCTGGACATACCACGCAAACACAGTGCCGGACATACCACGCAAACACAGTGCCGGACATACCACGCACACACAGTGCCGGA
>CM026389.1:39402812-39428480 GCA_014843695.1 Archivesica marissinica | reverse complement strand
ACAGACAGAGCTACATTGAACATGTAGCACATACACTGACAGAGCTACATTGAACATGTAACACATACACAGACAGAGCTACATTGAACATGTAACACATACACTGACAGAGCTACATTGAACATGTAACACATACACAGACAGAGCTACATTGAACATGTAACACATACACAGACAGAGCTACATTGAACATGTAGCACATACACAGACAGAGCTACATTGAACATGTAGCACATACACAGACAGAGCTACATTGAACATGTAGCACATACACAGACAGAGCTACATTGAACATGTAGCACATACACTGACAGAGCTACATTGAACATGTAGCACATACACAGACAGAGCTACATTGAACATGTAGCACATACACAGACAGAGCTACATTGAACATGTAGCACATACACTGACAGAGCTACATTGAACATGTAGCACATACACAGACAGAGCTACATTGAACATGTAGCACATACACAGACAGAGCTACATTGAACATGTAGCACATACACTGACAGAGCTACATTGAACATGTAGCACATACACAGACAGAGCTACATTGAACATGTAGCACATACACAGACAGAGCTACATTGAACATGTAGCACATACACTGACAGAGCTACATTGAACATGTAGCACATACACAGACAGAGCTACATTGAACATGTAGCACATACACAGACAGAGCTACATTGAACATGTAGCACATACACTGACAGAGCTACATTGAACATGTAGCACATACACAGACAGAGCTACATTGAACATGTAGCACATACACAGACAGAGCTACATTGAACATGTAGCACATACACAGACAGAGCTACAACGGCTATAAAAAAATATTCTAGTTTTGTTCGAGTATACATAGAATTCAGTGTACCTTTGAATTATTCCTAGCTGTCTGTCTGCTTGATACATGTTGGCTGTTACAGATGACAACAAACACAGGTTTTCATGGAAGTCGTGATAGCGCAGTGGATGCGCTTTCGGATCCACTGCGCTTTCGCTTCAGGTGTGAAAGGACCGGAGTTTGAGCCCCGCTGGAGCTGTTACGTTATTGTGCCCTTAGGCAAGGCATTTAAATTCCACATTGCCTCTTCTCTCTCCTTCATGGCTATGGATTCCATCAGGAATGATGTCTCGAGAGTGATTAATATAAGTTGAAAAAACTTGTTTCGCAATTGAGCTAAAATAAATTTGTATAAACTAACACAGGTTTTACTGTACCATTGAATTATTCTTGGCTTGCCTAACAACATCAAACATCTAATTGATCTTGCTCTGTTTCTATAAATAGAAACATTGGATTGTATTTGTGGGCCCTCAGATCTAGGAAACATTGGATTGTATTTGTGGGCCCTCAGATCTAGGAAACATTGGATTGTATATGTGGGCCCTCAGATCTAGGAAACATTGGATTGTATATGTGGGCCCTCAGATCTAGGTTGTAGGCCCTCAGATCTAGGAAACATTGGATTGTATATGTGGGCCCTCAGATCTAGGTCAATACCATTGAAGAATTTTCCAATCTTGTGTTATATTTTCAAAATTCATAGTGGAAAAAAACAGGTCATCTCTTGCTCGCAATCAAATCAATTTAATCTATTGGATGTCCTGATAGCCCCTTCGCTTCAGGCATCCACGCTAACTTTAAGCTGAACGTAGTTCATACCCTGATGGAAACTATTAACCCGCGATTCATTTCTTATATTTACATTAATCATTCTTTCCAATGACACAAAGATAATATAGCATACTTTGCATTTAAAATGATTTTAGTCCAGATTTGCAACTTACCGTGTGCCAGAATAGGTAGATAGATGATTGGAACAGCTTAAGCTGTAAGACACACCGGTAGATAGATGATTGGAACAGCTTAAGCTGTAAGACACACCGGTAGATAGATGATTGGAACAGCTTAAGCTGTAAGACACGCCATTACTCACGATGAACGCTGCCTAATACTGCGATTGCGCATGTCCGTATCTTCGAGTGCGCATGTCCGTATCTTCGAGTGCGCATGTCCGTATCTTCGAGTGCGCATGTCCGTATCTTCGAGTGCGCATGTCCGTATCTTCGAGTGCGCATGTCCGTATCTTCGAGTGCGCATGTCCGTATCTTCGAGTGCGCATGTCCGCTGCATATCATATGTTGGGAACCCTCATACGAAAATCATAAATCCGGGCACATACGTTCATCGAGGGAAATGTATACAATTAGGGTACATACGTTCATCGAGGGAAATGTATACAATTAGGGTACATACGTTCATCGAGGGAAATGTATACAATTAGGGTACATACGTTCATCGAGGGAAATGTATACAATTAGGGTACATACGTTCATCGAGGGAAATGTATACAATTAGGGTACATACGTTCATCGAGGGAAATGTATACAATTAGGGTACATACGTTCATCGAGGGAAATGTATACAATTAGGGTACATACGTTCATCGAGGGAAATGTATACAATTAGGGTACATACGTTCATCGAGGGAAATGTATACAATTAGGGTACATACGTTCATCGAGGGAAATGTATACAATTAGGGTACATACGTTCATCGAGGGAAATGTATACAATTAGGGTACATACGTTCATCGAGGGAAATGTATACAATTAGGGTACATACGTTCATCGAGGGAAATGTATACAATTAGGGTACATACGTTCATCGAGGGAAATGTATACAATTAGGGTACATACGTTCATCGAGGGAAATGTATACAATTAGGGTACATACTTCATCGAGGGAAATGTATACAATTAGGGTACATACGTTCATCGAGGGAAATGTATACAATTAGGGTACATACGTTCATCGAGGGAAATGTATACAATTAGGGTACATACGTTCATCGAGGGAAATGTATACAATTAGGGTACATACGTTCATCGAGGGAAATGTATACAATTAGGGTACATACGTTCATCGAGGGAAATGTATACAATTAGGGTACATACGTTCATCGAGGGAAATGTATACAATTAGGGTACATACGTTCATCGAGGGAAATGTATACAATTAGGGCACATGATGTAAATATATCGGTAAACAATTTATTTTCGTACCAAAGTGTAATAGTTATATTATACGTCGATAAGCACATTATGATGGCGTATTATACATGGATAAGTACATTATGATGGCATATTATACATGGATAAGTACATTATGATGGCATATTATACATGGATAAGTACATTATGATGGCATATTATACATGGATAAGCACATTATGATGGCGTATTATACATCGATAAGCACATTATGATGGCGTCATCGATAAGCACATTATGATGGCGTATTATACATGGATAAGCACATTATGATGGCATATTATACATCGATAAGCACATTATGACAGCGTATTATACAAGGATAAGCACATTATGATGGCGTATTATACATGGATAAGCACATTATCGGCGGACCGTAATAAAATGACCAGACCACCCTGTTATTCAGGCAAATGCCATTAATCCTATGCTAATTGAACCCTTAATATGACCGCTGCAGGTCACTTTCATTGATCTCACACAACATGATAAAACATTTTTAATTATGTCCCAGTTTTGCGACAATTAAGGACCACTTTATAGTATTGGTCAAGGTTAAGTGAGATAAACAGGGAAGTGTTGATTGTAAATGATTGGTGTTGATTGCTTTTAATCTTGTGTATATTGTCTGGAGTGGAGTATGCAGCTAAAGTTGCAATGCATATGTAAGGACTTGGGCACTCTGTCACAGGACTTAGCTAAAACATCCAAGATGAGATCGAGAGAGAAACAATCTGTAAAAGTAAAGTGTTTAAATAAGCAGTCCATCCTTGAAAAATTTTTTAAAATAATAAATGATTGATGATGATGATATGTACTTCAAGGAAACTACTATGCTTGGTATACCAGTACACAATATAATTAATGAAAACAAGAAAATAAATTTTGAAAATAAATGGATTAACTCATTTTATATTGTACTTTATTTTATTATTAATTAATTAATTAATTAATTAATTAATTGAGATATAGAGTTGTATATGAATGGTACACTCCTAAACCATAGAAATAACCAACTCTTCTGTAATTAAAACAGAAACTCAAGAAATTATCATGTGTGAAAGTACATTGTACATGTAGTAAAATTATCATAATTTGGTCTTGACCAAACTCGATAAAGAGACCAACCCGCTAATAAGACCACTTTTTGGAAGTCCCATAGGTGGTCTTATTATAGGGGTTTTACTGTAGTTATCCAAAGAGAGCCTGCCGTACCCCACCTGCCAATTTCTACTGTATCACATTATCGGGCACGATAAATACCAAGCTAAGCTTATTATCGGAAGAAACAATATATTGATTTAACCCTTTCAACACCACAGACCTCTAAATAGGCTTACAAAAAGTGTAGATCCAGATGAGCCGGCTCATCAGGATCTGCAATTTTTGCCAGTAATATTAATATATAGTGACACCATTATCAATACCACATACATTGACAATTCATAGTTACATTACCAACATTGTTCATAACAACGGCCAGAATGCAGTGTAGTCCCAGTACTATCTATGGGTGTGAGGTAGATCCAGAATGCAGTGTAGTCCCAGTACTATCTATGGGTGTGAGGTAGATCCAGAATGCAGTGTAGTCCCAGTACTATCTACGGGTGTGAGGTAGATCCAGAATGCAGTGTAGTCCCAGTACTATCTATGGGTGTGAGGTAGATCCAGAATGCAGTGTAGTCCCAGTACTATCTATGGGTGTGAGGTAGATCCAGAATGCAGTGTAGTCCCAGTACTATCTATGGGTGTGAGGTAGATCCAGAATCCAGTGTAGTCCCAGTACTATCTATGGGTGTGAGGTAGATCCAGAATGCAGTGTAGTCCCAGTACTATCTATGGGTGTGAGGTAGATATACTGACCGCAGTGTGATGGATATCTCCAAATGGCTGTATGTATGGAGATATAAAGTAGTATGTATATTAATCTAAAACTTGATCCACCGATGGATATCTCCAAATGGCTGTATGTATGGAGATATAAAGCAGGGGTGGCGAAATCTAAGAATTTTCTACTTGTCCACGGACAGGTAGATTTGAAAATTTACTTGTCCGTAGTGAAAATCCACTTGCCCGTATATCCGACAGACTTTGCATGTACTGATCCCCTCAGGTTCGTCACTTATACGAAGCCAACTACCATACTCGACAAGCCATGACTCTTGGAAATTTCACACACGTTTTTTGTCATATTTTTTATCGTACAATTTTTCATTTGACACTGAGGGGACATCATTGGGTTCAGTTTCCTTCGTTCTGTTAGTTTCATTGGGTACTTTTCTTTTTTGAATTGTTGTCCGCCACCGTTGTCGGCTGGCTTTTGTGTTCATTGCGGAAGTTCCGCAGGAAAATAAACAAGAAAATTCGCCGATGCTTTCTCATTAAAATACGATTTAAATGTCATGGGAACATGAAGTAAATGCACTCGCCGGTATTTTTACTTGTCCACGGACAAGTTACATTCGAAAATCTACTTGCCCGGCGTAACAAATGACCGGGTCGGGCAACTCGGGCTATTGATTTCGCCACCCCTGTAAAGTAGTATGTATATTAACCTAAAACTTGAGCCACCGATGGATATCTCCAAATGGCTGTATGTATGGAGATATAAAGTAGTATGTTATTAGCCTAGAACTTCACCTGGGAAAGGGTTAAGAGTTTCTATTGTACGTTGGTTGTGAACTGTTGCAAGTTATAGTTTTGCTGTATAACTGCTTAGACCACTGTCGTGACGTGACGTCATACCTTTGTACTTGCAGTAGACCACTGTCGTGACGTGACGTCATACCTGTGTACTTGCAGTAGACCACTGTCGTGACGTGACGTCATACCTTTGTACTTGCAGTAGACCACTGTCGTGACGTGATGTCATACCTTTGTACTTGCAGTCGTGACGTCATACCTTTGTACTTGCAGTAGACCACTGTCGTGACGTGACGTCATACCTGTGTACTTGCAGTAGACCACTGTCGTGACGTGACGTCATACCTTTGTACTTGCAGTAGACCACTGTCGTGACGTGATGTCATACCTTTGTACTTGCAGTCGTGACGTCATACCTTTGTACTTGCAGTAGACCACTGTCGTGACGTGACGTCATACCTGTGTACTTGCAGTAGACCACTGTCGTGACGTGACGTCATACCTTTGTACTTGCAGTAGACCACTGTCGTGACGTGATGTCATACCTTTGTACTTGCAGTCGTGACGTCATACCTTTGTACTTGCAGTAGACCACTGTCGTGACGTGACGTCATACCTGTGTACTTGCAGTAGACCACTGTCGTGACGTGACGTCATACCTTTGTACTTGCAGTAGACCACTGTCGTGACGTGATGTCATACCTGTGTACTTGCAGTAGACCACTGTCGTGACGTGACGTCATACCTTTGTACTTGCAGTAGACCACTGTCGTGACGTGACGTCATACCTTTGTACTTGCAGTAGACCACTGTCGTGACGTGATGTCATACCTTTGTACTTGCAGTACATTATTAATAATATTGGACTGGTGTCAGAAGGCCAGAGTATTATATTAAAATAATACTACTCGTAAATGTACGAAATTAACAATTTGAATTAGTAGGATTTTGTTGTATATGTGTGTGTGTTTTAAGTACGATCAAGTGTAGCTAATATATTCGGCGTTACGAGCCTCACACAGTCCAATATTTGATATATTGGATCGTTTCAGCTTATATCCTATGCATACTTATACTCTGTATTATTATCTATCCCTCAATCTATCCGTATATTCCCATAATCCATTAAATGTTCATTAAATTGGAGGGAATGTACAAACATGGATCGATCCAGATCAGCCGCGGCGTAACGCAGCATTTAATCAGATCACGATCTATGTTGTTTGCTATTTAGTCAAATATTTTAGCTCCACTATACTCGATTCAAGCACAGTAAGGGTTAGTTCAGACAAATTTATTTTGGCTCGATTGCGAAACAAGTTACTACAACTTATATTAATCACTCTCAAGACCTCGTTCCTGATGGAATCCATCACCATGAGGGAGAGAGAAGAGGCAATGTTGAATTTAAGTGCTTTGCCTAAGGGCATAATGGTAATGGCTACAGCTGGGCGTGAAATAAATGTGTTTCTTTCAATAACAATGCATCCCCATACATCAATATAGCTTCACATATCTTCATTAGGGAGATTATGTGTCAGCGGTCCGGCTAGCTCAGTCAGTAGAGTGTATGCCCTGTAAGCGAAAGATCTCGGGTTCAAACCCTGGGATGCTTACACATTCTTCCCACCCTGTCACATTTATTTGCTTGTAAATAAACATTCAACATTATTTTCATAATAAACATTCAACATTACTTTCATAATAAACATTCAACATTATTTTCATTAATAAACATTCAACATTATTTACATAATAAACAATCAACATTATTTACATAATAAACATTCAACATGAATAATCGTAAAATACAAAGTTTGTGTTACTATGTTCATTATAAAATATACATATTTTACTTCTAGTTAACTTGTACATTGTCCCTTCGTTTATATTTTTCACCTTTCTACCTCAACAGTGTATATAAATATTTTCTCCAGGAGTTTTATGATAAGCATCACGTTTACTGTTTAGCTCACCTGAGCAAAGCTCATGTAAGGTATTGTTACCACAATGTGTCTGACTGTCATCTGTGAACATTTACAAACGTCTTCTCCTCAGTAACCATTGGGTCAATAGCCACCATTTATGGTCATGATACTTGGGTAGGTGGGGGATTGCATTATTGATAAAATCACGTCATTATGTAATCCAAGATGGCAACTGTCGAACAATCTTCTCGCGAACTGCCAGCCGGATTTTGACGAATCTTGGCAGGAATGATCGATGTACAATAAATACTCTTTCAATATTGTTTGAATGGTGGCCCCTGGATCAAAACTGGGCGTGGGCCCTGGAGGTGTAGTTGGGGTCCTTTATTATATATGAGCGAATACGGTAATGTCATATATCAAATCGATGGTATCAATGAGCCGTGCAATTTTCATCAAAATCAGTTATTAATTAGGGCATCTAAGATGGCAATTGAAAGGTCAAATTGTGAACATTTTATGAGACTTATTCTCAGAACTAATCAGCCAACTTGGATATCATCTTTCCAATGTTGTTTAAATAAAGTTACCCTGAAATCCAAGATGGTCGCCGTCTAAATGTAGCACAGGAAATCTAGGAAAGAGTAACCATATAAGCAAGTTGCTTTCTCCTCAATCCATCATGTATGTACATAGGAAAAAGGTAACCATACAAGCAAGTTGCTTTCTCCTCAATCCTACATGTATGTACATAGGAAAGAGGTAATCATATAAGCAAGTTGCTTTCTCCTCAATCCATCATGTATGGACATAGGAAAGAGGTAATCATACAAGCAAGTTGCTTTCTCCTCAATCCATCATGTATGTACATAGGAAAGAGGTAACCATATAAGCAAGTTGCTTTCTCCTCAATCCATCATGTATGTACATAGGAAAGAGGTAATCATACAAGCAAGTTGCTTTCTCCTCAATCCATCATGTATGTACATAGGAAAGAGGTAACCATACAAGCAAGTTGCTTTCTCCTCAATCCTACATGTATGTACATATTATGTATACCAGACAGAGACTATGTATATTCGAAGAAATAAATATTGTTTAAACTAAATATAGCACACATTCTTAAACACTATTCTTCTCTCGGCGGCCGGATTTTGTTGAATCTTGGCAGGAGTTCAGATGGTTACCCCGTGATCAAGTAGGGAGGGGTCAAGTATTATTTTTGAGTGAATATGGTCATGTCATATATCAGATCTGCTTTGATGCAATTGTTGTCAAATTCAGATGATTTTGTCATTCAAGATGGCCGGCGAAAGGTCAAAAGATCATTCTTTTATTTTAGATTTCAAACTTCACCCAACCGATTGGCCAATGGTAGCCAAATTTCACAGCTATGGTCCATTGGTGAAGCCTTTTCAGATTTGTTTAGATGGAGGTTGTCGCGAATAAAAGATACCATCTAAACATAGCACACATTCTTCAAACATCTTATCACCAGTCGGATTTTGGCAACATAATATTATTGTAGGAATGATCGATGTTCAATGCTCTTTTAAAGTTGTTAAGATGGTGATCGGAGGGTAAAAAATGGAGTCGGGTGAGCGATACAGGGCCATGATGGTTGATTGGTTCATTTATGACTGAAGCAACACTGCAGGTAACCTAGCATAGACAAAGTACAGAAGGCAATAAACGTGATAGTGTTCTCCCAGAATCAATTCAATCTTGTGATTCCAACTGCATTAAATGTTCTGGTATGATTCCCTCCTGAACTGTTTTATATCTCTTCCAGATGACATAATATAGCGTCTCCGTGGCCCAGTGGTTAAGGCGTCCGCCTACGGAGCGGGAGGTCGAAGGTTCGAATCTCGTCAGGGGTTCGTTCTGATATGGCCGGTTGGTGAGCCGCCAGCTAGTTAAATAATGGTTACCGATTGCCTACCAGCCTGGCGCCTGGCATACAAGCATAGGATTCGGGAAGTACTGATGTTCATAAAAAAAGGTGTCTCATAAGTCAGAAATGACTGGCCCTTTAAATAGGGGTGACACTATAATAAACAAGTTTCCCCAGGCGTTGATATTATCAGAAACTCAATACGACCCAATTAATGGTCTCGGTGTTAAAATACATTTATATGATTGACCAGGCAAAATATATCCACTCTTGTTCCCTGTTCCCAGACTACAAAACAATCTTCTATTGCTAAAAAGTATCTGACTGAAAAACTCATCTGACCAGAATGAAATAACAATATGCTTAGAACCAGAATGAAATGACAATATGCAAACCTGATACTTATGCTTCACAGCAGGCTTTATGCAAATCCAAAAACAAGGGTTTGGCATTGAAGTACAGATAAATCTGCTGAAATAGCTTATACTGATTGTTCCTTGCAAGGAACACATTTGGAGATGACACTTGGACAAGATCATATTCTGTTCTCAAAATGTTTAAATTGATCCATTAATCCGCTACACATCATCCCATCGGAATGGGATACATACAATATGCACATATAGCATCCCATCGGAATGGGGTACATACAATATGCACATATATATAGCATCCCATCGGAATGGGGTACATACAATATGCACATATATATAGCATCCCATCGGAATGGGGTACATACAATATGCACATATATATAGCATCCCATCGGAATGGGGTACATACAATATGCACATATATATAGCATCCCATCGGAATGGGGTACATACAATATGCACATATATATAGCATCCCATCGGAATGGGGTACATACAATATGCACATATATATAGCATCCCATCGGAATGGGGTACATACAATATGCACATATATATAGCATCCCATCGGAATGGGGTACATACAATATGCACATATATATAGCATCCCATCGGAATGGGGTACATACAATATGCACATATATATAGCATCCCATCGGAATGGGGTACATACAATATGCACATATATATAGCATCCCATCGGAATGGGGTACATACAATATGCACATATATATAGCATCCCATCGGAATGGGGTACATACAATATGCACATATATATAGCATCCCATCGGAATGGGGTACATACAATATGCACATATATATAGCATCCCATCGGAATGGGGTACATACAATATGCACACATATATAGCATCCCATCGGAATGGGGTACATACAATATGCACATATAACATCCCATCGGAATGGGGTACATACAATATGCACACATATATAGCATCCCATCGGAATGGGGTACATACAATATGCACACATATATAGCATCCCATCGGAATGGGGTACATACAATATGCACATATAACATCCCATCGGAATGGGGTACATACAATATGCACATATATATAGCATCCCATCGGAATGGGGTACATACAATATGCACATATATATAGCATCCCATCGGAATGGGTACAATATGCACATATATATAGCATCCCATCGGAATGGGGTACATACAATATGCACATATATATAGCATCCCATCGGAATGGGGTACATACAATATGCACATATATATAGCATCCCATCGGAATGGGGTACATACAATATGCACATATATATAGGCATCAATATAATCAAGTTTTCTGCTAATCAAGCTTTGTAAACAAGAAAAAGAAGATTTGGACATGAAATGTGGATACACTTTTAGAGGATTTGGAGATGAAACATGGATACATTTTTAGTGGACTTGGACATGAAACGTGGATACACTTAGAGGATTTGGAGATGAAACATGGATACATTTTTAGTGGACTTGGCGATGAAACGTGGATCACTTTTAGAGGATTTGAAGATGAAACTGGACACACTTATTGGATATGAGGTGTAGACAAACACTTTAAATCCGTAAAGAATCACATAAACACAACAAGATTACAATATGCGGCCGAGGTGGATTACAATTCCAGAATGCTAAGTTATGCCATGCGGCCGAGGTGGATTACAATTCCAGAATGCTAAGTTATGTCATGCCATGCGGCCGAGGTGGATTACAATTCCAGAATGCTAAGTTATGTCATGCCATGCGGCCGAGGTGGATTACAATTCCAGAATGCTAAGTTATGTCATGCCATGCAGCCAAGGTGGATTACAATTCCAGAATGCTAAGTTATGTCATGTGGCCGAGGTGGATTACAATTCCAGAATGCTAAGTTATGTCATGCGGCCGAGGTGGATTACAATTCCAGAATGCTAAGTTATTTCTATGGACATGCAATAATTATTAAGCACACTTGAATATAGCGGAACTTGAACAATTCCACTTGCGCGTTATACATCGCGTTATACATCGGAACTCTGTCATGTTGCAAGCATAATAGGAGATGTATGTTGTATATGATAAGTGCATAATGATAAATATGGAATATGATCTCTTTGCATGCTTGCTAAAATAATGGCTAAAACTTGTAGCAGACCACACAATTCACGAGTATGTGGGGTTTTTTTTTTTTTTTTTTACTTGTAACATTTTTTGAAAACTCTGGGGACAGATATTTCCAGGACAGATATTTCCAGGACATATATTCCCAGGACAGATATTTCCAGGACATATATATATTTCCAGGACAGATATTTCCAGGACATATATTTCCAGGACAGATATTTCCAGGATAGATATTTCCAGGACATATATTCCCAGGACAGATATTTCCAGTAAAGATATTTCCAGAGATATTTCCAGTAAAGATATTTCCAGAGATATTTCCAGGACAGATATTTCCAGAACATATATTTCCAGGACAGATATTTCCAGGACATATATTTCCAGAACAGATATTTCCAGAACAGATATTTCCAGGACTACACTACTGGTGTATGTCTTCTTGCTCTACACTACTAGTGCATGTCTTCTTGCTCTACACTACTAGTGTATGTCTTCTTGCTCTACTGTCTGATGAACATAATGAATGCCATCTATAGTGGCTGTCACCACACTTTGATAGTGTTCCATAGCAGCACTGGATTCAATGCGTAGGGTAGGATAATATGTACAGATTGAGACAATCTCAACTTGGCCACCTTTATCTACCAAGGGAAGTCTGTTGTTCACAGATCAATCAATTGCTCCACAATTTTCCAACCATATTCAAATGGGGGTTGATAGATGCTTTATTTCTTTCTCATACTGAGAGATGTACAACTTCTAAGGAGATTTCTCAGTCCTGACAAACTAGCTGTAAATTATGATACTATATCATGGTTAACAGCAGGGGTGTAGGTTGCAATTATTTGTTTATTTTGTTTTTGGGGTTTAAAGTCGCACATACAGTTTAGCTAGGCCATAATGGCCGAATCTAGCTGTTATTTGAGGATCGAAAAAGACCCCCGGATACCCTTCTGAGACGTCACACACACGGACGGGCACCCGAGTAGAACCACTGACCTAACACAAGCCAGCTCGATAGTTTGACACCCCCAGTGAAATTCGAACCTACAGTGGTGAGGGTCAAGTGATATGAAGTCAATGACCGCTCAACCATGGAGGCCCCCCATGGAGGTTGTAATGCTCACCCCATGGCGGTTGTAATGCTCACCCCATGGAGGTTGTAATGCTCACCCCATGGAGGTTGTAATGCTCACCCCATGGAGGTTGTAATGCTCACCCCATGGAGGTTGTAATGCTCACCCCATGGAGGTTGTAATGCTCACCTGGACTGCCGCCATATTTGACCTAGCGACTTTGTGTATTTGTTTTTTAAGTCACCAATTATCGAAAACAATCAAAAATGTTTTTTGCTTTCATTATAACTAGTGGTCAAATATGAACATGGTCCGAACTAGAAACGCGGCTGATCTGGATCTATGTTGAACATGGTCCGAACTAGAAACGCGGCTGATCTGGATCTATGTTGAACATGGTCCGAACTAGAAACGCGGCTGATCTGGATCTATGTTGAACATGGTCCGAACTAGAAACGCGGCTGATCTGGATCTATGTTGAACATGGTCCGAACTAGAAACGCGGCTGATCTGGATCTATGTTGAACATGGTCCGAACTAGAAACGCGGCTGATCTGGATCTATGTTGAACATGGTCCGAACTAGAAACGCGGCTGATCTGGATCTATGTTGAACATGGTCCGAACTAGAAACGCGGCTGATCTGGATCTATGTTGAACATGGTCCGAACTAGAAACGCGGCTGATCTGGATCTATGTTGAACATGGTCCGAACTAGAAACGCGGCTGATCTGGATCTATGTTGAACATGGTCCGAACTAGAAACGCGGCTGATCTGGATCTATGTTGTTTGCAAATGCGATTTTATGTACTCAGGCAAAGAAAGGGTTAAATTACAATTTTGACTTGCTTTTGATAATTTTGTACTGTGGATATTAAAGACTAGATATTGTAGAGTTTGTAAAATATGGAAATGTCTATCTGGTATTACTAATGACAAGCATGAATATGTATTAGTGTGAGAAGAGGTTGATTATAGTAAATCTGTATCCTACCTCAGCATCCTACCGGCTTCCTACCTCAGCTTCCTACTGGCTTCCTACCTCAGCATCCTACCGGTTCCTACCTCAGCATCCTACCGGCTTCCTACCTCAGCATCCTACAGGCTTCCTACCTCAGCATTCTACCGGCTTCCTACCTCAGCATCCTACCGGCTTCCTACCTCAGCATCCTACCGGCTTCCTATCTCAGCTTCCTACTGGCTTCCTAACTCAGCATCCTACTGGCTTCCTACCTCAGCATCCTACAGGCTTCCTACCTCAGCATTCTACCGGCTTCCTACCTCAGCATCCTACCGGCTTCCTACCTCAGCATCCTACCGGCTTCCTATCTCAGCTTCCTACTGGCTTCCTAACTCAGCATCCTACTGGCTTCCTACCTCAGCATCCTACCGGCTTCCTACCTCAGCATCCTACCGGCTTCCTACCTCAGCATCCTACCGGCTTCTTACCTCAGCATCCTACCGGCTTCCTACCTCAGCATCCTACTTCTTCCTACCTCAGCATCCTACCGGCTTCCTACCTCAGCTTCCTACATGCTTCCTACCTCAGCATCCTACTTCTTCCTACCTCAGCATCCTACCGGTTCCTACCTCAGCTTCCTACATGCTTCCTACCTCAGCATCCTACCAGCTTCCTACCGGCTTCCTACCTCAGCATCCTACCAGCTTCCTACCGGCTTCCTACCTCAGCTTCCTACTGGCTTCCTACCTCAGCATCCTACCGGCTTCCTACCTCAGCATCCTACCGGCTTCCTACCTCAGCATCCTACCGGCTTCCTACCTCAGCTTCCTACCGGCTTCCTACTGGCTTCCTACGGCTTCCTACTCAGCTTCCTACCTCAGCTTCCTACCGGCTTCCTACTGGCTTCCTACCGGCTTCCTACCTCAGCATCCTACCGGCTTCCTACCTCAGCTTCCTACCGGCTTCCTACTGGCTTCCTACTGGCTTCCTACTTCAGCTTCCTACCTCAGCTTCCTACCGGCTTCCTACTGGCTTCCTACCGGCTTCCTACCTCAGCATCCTACCAGCTTCCTACCTCAGCTTCCTACCGGCTTCCTACCAGCTTCCTACCGGCTTCCTACCTCAGCTTCCTACTATCTTAATTAAGTAGTGATGTACAAAAGTTGCTAATTGAGTTCTACCCTATTTTATCTATTTCACACACCTCTCTTAGCATATTGCTATTTGGAATGGGCCCATTAATAGGTTGAATCCCCTACCCCTCACCGCTATAGGTTCGAATCCCCTACCCCTCACCGCTATAGGTTCGAATCCCCTACCCCTCACCGCTATAGGTTCGAATCCCCTACCCCTCACCGCTATAGGTTCGAATCCCCCTACCCCTCACCGCTATAGGTTCGAATCCCCTACCCCTCACTGCTATAGGTTGAATCGCCTACCCCTCACCGCTAT
This sequence comes from Archivesica marissinica, assembly GCA_014843695.1. Lineage (NCBI taxonomy): Eukaryota > Metazoa > Mollusca > Bivalvia > Venerida > Vesicomyidae > Archivesica > Archivesica marissinica. Next base: position 39,412,966 of record CM026389.1, on the reverse strand, counting down.
AGGTTCGAATCCCCTACCCCTCACCGCTATAGGTTGAATCCCCTGGCCCTCACCGCTATAGGTTGAATCCCCTACCCCTCACCTCTTCGGTTGACCATAGTTCTTCATTACACTGGTTCGATTATATATATAGTTCTTCGGTTGCCAATAGTTCTTCATTAAACTGGTTCGATTATATATATATATATATATATATATAGTTCTTCGGTTGCCAATAGTTCTTCATTAAACTGGTTCGATTATATATATATATATATATATATATATATATAGTTCTTCGGTTGACCATGTTCTTCATTAAACTGGTTCGATTATATATATATATATAGTTCTTCGGTTGCCAATAGTTCTTCATAAACTGGTTCGATTATATATATATATATATATATATAGTTCTTCGGTTGCCAATAGTTCTTCATTACACTGGTTCGATTATATATATATATAGTTCTTCGGTTGCCAATAGTTCTTCATAAACTGGTTCGATTATATATATATATAGTTCTTCGGTTGACCATAGTTCTTCATTAAACTGGTTCGATTATATATATATAATATATATGGTTCTTCGGTTGACCATAGTTCTTCATTAAACTGGTTCGATTATATATATATATATATATGGTTCTTCGGTTGACCATAGTTCTTCATTAAACTGGTTCGATTATATATATATATAGTTCTTCGGTTGCCAATAGTTCTTCATTAAACTGGTTCGATTATATATATATATAGTTCTTCGGTTGACCATAGTTCTTCATTAAACTGGTTCGATATATATATATATATAGTTCTTCAGTTGCCAATAGTTCTTCATTAAACTGGTTCGATTATATATATATAGTTCTTCGGTTGACCATAGTTCTTCATTAAACTGGTTCGATTATATATATATATATATATATATATATATATATAGTTCTTCGGTTGCCAGTCCGCCTCCGTGGTCGAGTGGTTAAGGTCGCTGACTTGTATACCACTGTAACCTATCATCACTGATGGTCACGGGTTCGAGCCCCGCTCAGACCGTGTCTCATTTATATGAAAAAGTTGGCAGTTTCTTACGGAGGTTGGTGCACCCAAGTACTGGTTAACCGCTGGAGCCTGCCCAGGAAAGGTGTTGTTAGGTAAACTGCCCGCCGGCGATATAGCCCAAAATGGTGCTGATGCAGGCGTAAAACCCGATATATAACATAACATAACATAACATAAATCTTCGGTTGCCAATAGTTCTTCATAAACTGGTTCGATTATATATATATATATATATATATAGTTCTTCGGTTGACCATAGTTCTTCATTAAACTGGTTCGATTATATATATATATAGTTCTTCGGTTGCCAATAGTTCTTCATAAACTGGTTCGATTATATATATGGTTCTTCGGTTGACCATAGTTCTACATTAAACTGGTTCGATTATATATATATATAGTTCTTCGGTTGCCAATAGTTCTTCATAAACTGGTTCGATTAAATATATATATATAGTTCTTCGGTTGACAATAGTTCTTCATAAACTGGTTCGATTAAATATATATATATAGTTCTTCGGTTGACAATAGTTCTTCATAAACTGGTTCGATAATATATATATATAGTTCTTTGGTTGACAATAGTTCTTCATTACACTGGTTCGATTATATCGGTTGACAATAGTTCTTCATTACATTTACTTCTGGCAAATGACAGCCTGGTGAAACTTGATTTCCAAGCGTAAGGCCACCTACATTACACCCATGTTTTCTAGGTGTTGATTGAAGAACGACAACTCTTATCTGCAAGATACGATCGCTAAAAATAGAAACAGAATCTTTTCGGAAATCACCGAACAGGCACGATTACACACGATCATTTCAGAAAATACAAATCCGAAATATAAATTGTGTCAACATATAATTCACATTTCTGCATTATATCGACGAAATGGATTTTTAACTATAACATTTATGTGGTGACTGATCGATTAAGCGTAATTGAATTAAGGACGACTTAAATCTTGAATAAATATGTCAAATCAGACTCACACTGTACTTTTTAAAATTATTTATCGTTCCGTTGACCCATAAAACATAGTGGCCAATTATACAGTTTAATCAACATTGCAGTGCCTCGCTTTCGATTCAAGTACATCATTAATTAAGTCAGGTGCTAATAGGCCTATTAATAGGATTAATGATAATCAGTAATTACACGGAATACCCCCCAAGTTTCCCCAGGAGTTGATATTGTCAATACGGCCCAATTAATGGTCTCGGTGTTAAAATATATTTATATGACTAACCAGAACATATCAACCAACGCCTGTTCCCTGGCTAATTAGTATTATGTGCAGGGAGATCGGTTCAGCAGATGGTATGTTTAATTGGATCTTAAAACAGTATTTAGCGCAAGCCTAATATGCATGAATTTGTAATAATCAATGTTGAATGCTAATTAAAATCAGGCAGCAATTGAATAACTTGGGTAATAAGACGTTGATTACCGGAAAGCCAGCCCGAACAAACAATAAACAATTCATCAAGGTGGCTGGCTGTACTTACCACCCAGTATTCTAAGAAATTATTATAACATTTTTGACATTTTTATAATTTTATATAATCATGAAAATATTGGATGTAAATAGCGTTTAACCCTTTCTCTCATAGAAGCACCTCTTGACGCCATTGCTAATACAACATACATAGACAATGTAGTAGCCAAACCAATGTTCATAATAAAGGCCAGAATCTCATGTAGTCCCAGTATTGGCGACTACTTATCAGCTGCATGATAGCTAAATGGCTGTTGTTTGTATGGAGATATAATAGTATATTAACCCGACATTTTTTGTTTGCAATGTGTATAGGCATCCTCACTCTAAAATAGAGTGGAAAGACAGATTTGAATTGTTTATCGAAAATATGTTCTATGAAGATAAAGAAATAATTTTATTAGGTGATTTCAATAGAAACCTCACTGATTGTTATACAAATGATGAATGGGCAAATTTTTATATCCCACTAGGTCTTACACAGTTAGTAACGGAACCTACTAGGGTAACTAGATCATCTGCATCTTTGATTGATCACATATATACTAACATGGAAGACAACATTGCCAATATGTATGTACCAAAGCTTTCTATCAGTGATCATTACCCAGTATTCTGTAATCGTAAAGTCAACTTTTCAAATAATAAAAGTATGCATGAAACAATATCATATAGATCATTTAAAAACTTCAATGAGGAGTCCTTTTGCGAAGATTTACGTATTGCAGACTGGACCTTTGTTTATATATATGATGATCCAAATGATATATTAAATATGTGGTGTAAACTATTTTTAGAAATTGTACATAAGCATATTCCAATAAAAACTCAGCGAGTGAAACGGAAATATCAACCAGACTGGATAACAACAGAAATCTTAGATACTATGAAAGAACGCGATAAAATGAAGCAAGATAAATCAGAGCAAGGTGTTAATCAATATAAACTACTTAGAAACAAAGTGTCGGCAATGATTAATACAGCAAGGAAAGAGTCATGTGAAAGAAAAATAGAGTCCGGTAAAGATAACCCACGTACTGTCTGGAAGATTTTTAAAGAGTTTGGTTCAGGAAAATCAACACAATCTGTAAACAATATTAACTCAATATACCATCAAGGATCTGATTACTCTCAAAATGTTGAAATGGCAAATATATTTAATGAATTCTTTGTCAATGTTGCATCTAATATCAAAGATCCAGTCCCTGATCACTTAAACTTTGACTATATAAAAGATTTTATTAATGAACATGTACCTGTTGATGTAGTGTTATACCAGAAGTTACACAGAGTAATATCAGAAAACAATTACTCGAACTTAATGTTTCTAAAGCTACTGGAATCGATAATATTGGACCAAAGCTGTTAAAACTTTCAGCTGATATCATTGTACAACATTTAACTGTTATAATAAATAAGAGTTTGAAAACATCAACTTTCCCTGAAGCTTGGAAATTTGCAAAAGTCAAACCATTATTCAAAAGTGGAAAAACCAATGACGTCAATAACTATAGACCTATTTCAATTTTACCATCTTTGTCGAAACTGTTTGAAAGACAAACTTTTTTTTGATCACTTCAATTTACTTCACAAAACACAAAGTGGTTTCAGAACTGGCCACTCAACTGAATCAGCTTTACTTTATATGATAGATAAATGGATTCGAGCAATGAATGAGGGAAAATTGATTGGAATTGTAATGGTCGATTTTCGAAAAGCTTTTGATCTTGTCGATCATACTGTTTTGTTAAAGAAATTATCATTATACAAATGTAGCAACAATACTTTGAAGCTTTTTCAATCATATCTTTGTGATAGAAAGCAAACTGTTTCTATACATGACGTTTTATCTGAAAATAGAACTGTTAATTGTGTGGAGTCCCACAGGGCTCAATATTAGGACTTTTATTCTTACTTTTTATCAATGACTTACCACTAATGTTTTCAAATAAAATCACCGGTAGCGATTTATATGCAGATGATACTACATTATATGATATCCATAATAAGAAAGAAGTGTTAGAAACAAGATTACAACAAGCTTTGGAGGACTTGAAATACTGGTGTTTCCAAAATGGAATGAAGATTAATACAGACAAAATGAAAGTTCTATTTATGATGACAGCCCAGCGAAAATGTGCTTTCCCTAACCCTACACTCTCTCTTAAATATGAAAATATATTATTGAAAACCAGCAAATCAGAGAAGTTGCTTGGAGTACACATTCAGGATTCATTAAAATGGGACTCGCATATCAAATATATTGTGAAAAAGATTTCAACTAACATTTGGCTATTAGGTAAAATATGGTATATTGTGAATCTGAACTACAGAATACTTTATTACAAGGCATATATCCAACCACATTTTGATTATTGTTGTATCATATGGGGAAACACCACACAACAAAATATCAACACATTATTCAGATTGCAGAGACGAGCTTGTAAATTCATTCTGGGCCAAGATTATATTTCTTTGCGTGAATCAATGTCTGAAATTAATATAATGACTTTTGACCAACGGATTATTTTTCAAAAAGCAGTAACAATGTACAAAATTATGAACAATCTTGTACCGAATTATTTGAATGAACATTTTCAATTAAGACATTGCAATTCAGTTACTTCAGATATGACATTGAGAAATGTTTCAAATATGGATCTTTATATTCCAAGACCTAGATGTGAAATGTATAAGAAATCATTAGAATACTCTGGTCCAAAGATATGGAATTGTCTACCATTTGAAATTAAGACATCCAGATCTTTAAATATATTCAAGACAAAATGTAAAGTATGGATACAACGTTTTAATTGGTAGACACTAGACAGTTATATATATATATATATATAATGATTGTAAATCAATATGCTTATGTCGTTTTGTATTTCTATCAAAGTACCTGATTTACTTAGGCTGTTGTTTAAGTTACATTGTACAACATTATGCATGTATATTGTACGGCATAACTATGTTATAATTATTGTGTATGTACATTTATTCTATAGTGTTAACAAATTGAAGAGGGCCCTAAGGAGGATTAGTTCAAAACTAATTAGGTCACCCTCTATAAATAAAGAAATCTATCTCTATCTCTATCTATCTATTATGGAATGGGTTAATAAAACCCTGAATCCAACAAATCGCAAATAAACATTTAGCATAACAGAATGTGCTGTCTGATCAGGCTCTATGCTGTTTGCTATTCGGATAATGGAGCCAAACTACCACTTGGCCGAATAGCAAACAACTTAGATCCTGATCAGATGCGGCAGTATGATCTGGATCTATGTTGTTTGCACATTCCTTCCCATTTATTCAGCATTCTAATCCCATAACATATATATAACACAACAATTATAACACAAATATTACTATTTTTAGACAAAATTACCCATTTCAATTGAATTTTCTTATAAAAGTGACAGGCGGTCAGCACAGTCATCAGCACAGTCATCAGCACAGTCATTGGCACGCTTGACTGCATGGCATAAAGGTCAAACAAGGACAATAATTCCGTTATCAAGGAGTTAAATATTGAGCCGGTAATAAGTAATTCGGACAGTACTATAAATCCGGATAGTAAGGAATCGTGGCCATCTGGTCGGAGGATTGTTGAATTGGGCCATTTGTCATTGCACTCTCTGGCCCTACTTTCATCAAACTTCTCCCTTTGAGATTGCTCTTGGCTCAAATGTTCTTACATTGATAAATCATTAAACTTGAACACTGTTTGGGTATATGTTTTGTTTAGTATTCAGAAACAATATCTCATTGAAGGCATTTAAGGAATTATTAACTTTGAGAATCTTAAGTTAACAATTTGAAGTTGAGATATTTATGGAATTTTAGTTTATAATACAAATTTATTTTAGCTTGATTGCGAAACGTCCGCCTCCAAGGTCGAGTGGTTAAGGTCGCTGACTTGTATACCACTGTAACCTATCTTCACTGATGGTCACGGGTTCGAGCCCCGCTCAGACCGTGTTTCATTTATATGAAAAAGTTGGCAGTTTCTTACGGAGGTTGGTGCACCCAAGTACTGGTTAACCGTTGGAGCCTGCCCAGGAAAGGTGTTGTTAGGTAAACTGCCCGACGGCGATATAGCCCAAAAATGGTGCTGATGCAGGCATTAAAACCCGAAATATAACATAAATTGATTGCGAAACAAGTTCTTAAAACTTATATTAATCCCTCTCGAGACCTCATTCCTGATGGAATCCATCGCCACGAGAGAGAAGAGGCAATGTGGAATTTAAATGCCTAAGGACACAATCGTAATGTCTACAGCTTGGCTCGAACACTCCGGGCCTTTCGCACCTGATGCAAGTGCGCTATCACGATTTCCACAATGTTAGCTAGTTATTACCACAATACACAACTAATTTGACCTCTTAAGACAGGTGGTATCTTTATTGGGGTATTCTCTTGGGCAGGTTTGACTGTATTAATCAGTGTTATCATATATGCTTAGCTTTAAATATTATCACAATATTTGCATTTTTCATTTTTATGATAGAAGAATTACCTCCCTTACATTACGTTACTTATTTCCTGTGTCAACAATGATGTTAATGAACACACATGAACATATTTAGATCTTCTATAATGTTGTCAAAGTTATTTTTATATAATAGTATGCCTGTTGTAAGCTTACTGACGAGATACATACATTTTCAAGTTTTAAAACATACACATAAAAATTGCAAATATTGTTTTATTTCAGTTTTGTTGCCAAAATTAGAAATTATTGGCCGAAATGGAAAATAGGCATGTTATAAAAAAATTAATAAAAAAAGGAAGTCATTAGCATCTCCATTTTATTTCATTATTTGGTTAGTAATACATAGTACTAGTGATGTACCAAGTATGAACACATTCTATTATTGTAAACTTTTTTTACAAAACTGCAGAGAACGCCTTTAATCAAAAAATATCATGCACCAGTTAAGCCCAATGCATAATTATGGAGTCTAGTTCCTTAAAGTGAGAAAGTGAGCCGATTAATCATTTTACAACTTTTTAGTCTACAGATGGCACTTGCAGACAGGCACATTCATCACAATTACAACACCTTTAGCCTCCACAATGCATTATCAAACCTGTTTAAGAAATAAAGTTGTGGACATTCCATTGAATTCTGTTATTCTCTTATAGTTTCTAGCAACGAAGCCATCAATGCACAAGAACTTTCCATCCTCTCATGGTACATTCCTCTCATGTTACAATCCTCTCATGGTACATACATTCCTCTCATTGTACATTCCTCTCATGGTACATTCCTCTTATGGTACATTCCTCTCATGTTACAATCCTCTCATGGTACATACATTCCTCTCATGGTGCATTCCTCTCATGTTACAATCCTCTCATGGTACATACATTCCTCTCATTGTACATTCCTCTCATGGTACATTCCTCTCATGTTACAATCCTCTCATGGTACATACATTCCTCTCATTGTACATTCCTCTCATGGTACATTCCTCTCATGGTACATTCCTCTCATTGTACATTCCTCTCATGGTACATTCCTCTTATGGTACATTCCTCTCATGTTATAATCCTCTCATGGTACATACATTCCTCTCATTGTACATTCCTCTCATGGTACATTCCTCTCATTGTACATTCCTCTCATGGTACATTCCTCTCATTGTACATTCCTCTCATTGCACATTCCTCTCATTGTACATTCCTCTCATTGCACATTCCTCTCATGGTACAATCCTCTCATTGTACATTCCTCTCATGGTACATTCCTCTCATGTTACAATCCTCTCATGGTACATACATTCCTCTCATGGTACATTCCTCTCATTGTACATTCCTCTCATTGTACATTCCTCTCATGGTACATTCCTCTCATTGTACATTCCTCTCATGGTACAATCCTCTCATTGTACATTCCTCTCATGGTACATTCCTCTCATGGTACATTCCTCTCATTGTACATTCCTCTCATGTTACAATCCTCTCATGGTACATACATTCCTCTCATGGTACATTCCTCTCATTGTACATTCCTCTCATGGTACATTCCTCTCATTGTACATTCCTCTCATGGTACAATCCTCTCATTGTACATTCCTCTCATGGTACATTCCTCTCATGGTACATTCCTCTCATTGTACATTCCTCTCATGGTACATTCCTCTCATGGTACATTCCTCTCATGGTACATTCCTCTCATTGTACATTCCTCTCATGGTACATTCCTCTCATTGCACATTCCTCTCATGGTACATACATTCCTCTCATGGTACATACATTCCTCTCATGGTACATTCCTCTCATTGTACATTCCTCTCATGGTACATTCCTCTCATGGTACATTCCTCTCATGGTACATTCCTCTCATTGTACATTCCTCTCATGGTACATTCCTCTCATTGTACATTCCTCTCATGGTACATACATTCCTCTCATGGTACATTCCTCCCATTGTACATTCCTCTCATGGTACATTCCTCTCATTGTACATTCCTCTCATGGTACATTCCTCTCATGGTACATGCATTCCTCTCATGGTGCATTCCTCTCATGGTACAATCCTCTCATGGTACATTCCTCTCATGGTACAATCCCAGTGGAAATGTATTGAATTCTGTTATTCTCTATTGTTGAGGTTATCTAGCAAGAGAGACCTTTCTGAATCAGATGTAAGTTCTTCATTAGATGTAAGTTCTTCATTGGATGTAAGTTCTTCATTGGATGTAAGTTCTTCATTAGATGTAAGTTCTTCATTAGATGTAAGTTCTTCATTAGATGTAAGTTCTTCATTAGATGTAAGTTCTTCATTAGATGTAAGTTCTTCATTAGATGTAAGTTCTTCATTAGATGTAAGTTCTTCATTAGATGTAAGTTCTTCATTAGATGTAAGTTCTTCATTGGATGTAAGTTCTTCATTAGATGTAAGTTCTTCATTGGATGTAAGTTCTTCATTAGATGTAAGTTCTTCATTGGATGTAAGTTCTTCATTAGATGTAAGTTCTTCATTAGATGTAAGTTCTTCATTGGATGTAAGTTCTTCATTAGATGTAAGTTCTTCATTGGATGTAAGTTCTTCATTAGATGTAAGTTCCTCATTAGATGTAAGTTCTTTGTGTATAATATCTACCTTGTATACAAATCCTTCATTATGTACAATTCCTTTATGATATAATATTATTGCTTTCTGATGTCATCATAATTCTTACATTCTATTGTAAAATGGAATTCATCTTCGATTGAGTTACATATATACATTCCTTTCATTCTAGGGATCTAATTTTCTTCTTGTGTCAGTTACCAAGGCAGAGTTTGTATCTCTCCGAGTGTCATCCTTTAGTTTAAATTAAAATATAGCAGCAGATCTCCAATAAAATTTGAATTGTTGTTGAAAATTGTGCAAGTCTGGTGTTGAACAGCAGTGAGTGAGGGATCCAGCACAGCATATAGGTGGAGGAGCCAGCACAGCATATAGGTGGAGGATCCAGCACAGCATATAGGTGGAGGAGCCAGCACAGCATATAGGTGGATGGGGGAGCCAGGATCCAGCACAGCATATAGGTGGAGGAGCCAGCACAGCATATAGGTGGAGGAGCCAGCACAGCATATAGGTGGATGGGGGAGCCA
>CM026389.1:39377354-39401812 GCA_014843695.1 Archivesica marissinica | reverse complement strand
ATCTTCTATACTTCATGGTATTAACCCACAAGGACTCACACAAGGAACGCATAAGCATTCAATAAGTGGCGCTGGCATTGATGACATAGCAGATGATATTTTACTGTATGATTTGTCAAGTTTTAGCACGGTTATCATCTACATAGGGGGTAATGATGTAGCCAGGGGTATGTCTGGTCAAATGTTCAAGAAGAAATATATGACCCTGTTAGAAAGCTTAAAAATCAACAATCCAAAAATGGCCATTGTAGTATGTACTCTTTGTCCTCGCGGAGATGTAGATGTGTTTCAGTTCAATGACTGCATTGAAGAACTTGCTGCAGAAGCTTGTATAAATTACATAGACATGTGCCAAGCTTTCCGCAATCCCATCAATTATTTCTTTAACTTTAAGGATAACATCCAACTATCCCGATCTGATATAAAAAGACTATTAGGTACAATAAATAACTTCACCCAGGTTTGTGGTGACTTTAATAGATGTGTATTTGTACCACGAAGAACATCGCTTGAAAATAGAAACAACAACTATGGCACCAGTGAAACAGACATATGGAAATCGACGTGGGCTAATCTAAATCAACATGGGGATACTCATAGACATCTTCAGTGGACATTCTCGGGAAGGTGTTTTAACTGTGACCGTCTTGGCCACAAGGCCATACATTGCTATAAGCAATAGAAATCAGGCCATGTTGCCAATGCTGACGTGTCTGGAAATGACTTTGATGTCACTACATCCAATAGATTTAATCTTTTGCAAACAATATGTTCACAATGTGAATTATCAAACTGTATTTGTAATGCTTTAGAAATTAGTTTAGCTAATCATCCTGACTCGACCAACAGCTTTAATGGTATTGTAATTGATACCACAGACATCGGTCTGCATAAAAATGGCATGAATATCGGTCATTTAAATGTTCAAGGTCTTAATAATTTAGACAAATTTTAAGAGGTAAAGCTACTTATGACCTCTGATAAAAATAAAATTGATATTATGGGGCTGAGTGAAACAAAATTTAAAGATGATGTAAATACAAATGCTTATTTAATAAAAGGATTTTTACCTCCATTTCGTAGAGACCAAAATGACAGAAATGGTGGTGGCGGAATTTTAGTTTATGTTAAAGATGGGTTAAATGTGAAACGCCGTTATGATTTAGAAATGATATTGAGGTTGTTGTTCTTGAAATATATTGTAAATATTGTAAACCATTTTTTGTTTGCAATGTGTATAGGCATCCTCACTCTAAAATAGAGTGGAAAGACAGATTTGAATTGTTTATCGAAAATATGTTCTATGAAGATAACGAAATAATTTTATTAGGTGATTTCAATAGAAACCTCACTGATTGTTATACAAATGATGAATGGGCAAATTTTTATTATATCCCACTAGGTCTTACACAGTTAGTAACGGAACCTACTAGGGTAACTAGATCATCTGCATCTTTGATTGATCACATATATACTAACATGGAAGAAAACATTGCCAATATGTATGTACCAAAGCTTTCTATCAGTGATCATTACCCAGTATTCTGTAATCGTAAAGTCAACTTTTCAAATAATAAAAGTATGCATGAAACAATATCATATAGATCATTTAAAAACTTCAATGAGGAGTCCTTTTGCGAAGATTTACGTATTGCAGACTGGACCTTTGTTTATATATATGATGATTCAAATGAAATATTAAATATGTGGTGTAAACTATTTTTAGAAATTGTACATAAGCATATTCCAATAAAAACTCAGCGAGTTAAACGGAAATATCAACCAGACTGGATAACAACAGAAATCTTAGATACTATGAAAGAACGCGATAAAATGAAGCAAGATAAATCAGAGCAAGGTGTTAATCAATATAAACTACTTAGAAACAAAGTGTCGGCAATGATTAATACAGCAAGGAAAGAGTCATGTGAAAGAAAAATAGAGATAACCCACGTACTGTCTGGAAGATTTTTAAAGAGTTTGGTTCAGGAAAATCAACACAATCTGTAAACAATATTAACTCAATATACCATCAAGGATCTGATTACTCTCAAAATGTTGAAATGGCAAATATATGTAATGAATTCTTTGTCAATGTTGCATCTAATATCAAAGATCCAGTCCCTGATCACTTAAACTTTGACTATATAAAAGATTTTATTAATGAACATGTACCTGTTGATGTAGTGTTTGAAATACCAGAAGTTACACAGAGTAATATCAGAACACAATTACTGGAACTTAATGTTTCTAAAGCTACTGGAATCGATAATATTGGACCAAAGCTGTTAAAACTTTCAGCTGATATCATTGTACAACATTTAACTGTTATAATAAATAAGAGTTTGAAAACATCAACTTTCCCTGAAGCTTGGAAATTTGCAAAGGTCAAACCATTATTCAAAAGTGGAAAAACCAATGACGTCAATAACTATAGACCTATTTCAATTTTACCATCTTTGTCGAAACTTTTTGAAAGACACGTGCATAAATCGCTGCAGACTTTTTTGGATCACTTCAATTTACTTCACAAAACACAAAGTGGTTTCAGAACTGGCCACTCAACTGAATCAGCTTTACTTTATATGATAGATACATGGATTCGAGCAATGAATGAGGGAAACTTGATTGGAATTGTAATGGTCAATTTTCGAAAAGCTTTTGATCTTGTCGATCATACTGTTTTGTTAAAGACATTATCATTATACAAATGTAGCAACAATACTTTGAAGCTTTTTCAATCATATCTTTGTGATAGAAAGCAAACTGTTTCTATAAATGACGTTTTATCTGAAAATAGAACTGTTAATTGTGGAGTCCCACAGGGCTCAATATTAGGACCTCTTTTATTCTTACTTTTTATCAATGACTTACCACTAATGTTTTTAAATAAAATCACCGGTATCGATTTATATGCAGATGATACTACATTATATGATATCCATAATAAGAAAGAAGTGTTAGAAACAAGATTACAACAAGCTTTGGAAGACTTGAAATACTGGTGTTTCCAAAATGGAATGAAGATTAATACAGACAAAACGAAAGTTCTATTTATGATGGCAGCCCAGCGAAAATGTGCTTTCCCTAACCCTACACTCTCTCTTAAATATGAAAATATATTATTGAAAACCAGCAAATCAGAGAAGTTGCTTGGAGTACACATTCAGGATTCATTAAAATGGGACTCACATATCAAATATATTGTGAAAAAGATTTCAAATAACATTTGGCTATTAGGTAAAATACGGTATATTGTGAATCTGAACTACAGAATACTTTATTACAAGGCATATATCCAACCACATTTTGATTATTGTTGTATCATATGGGGAAACACCACACAACAACATATCAACACATTATTAAGATTGCAGAGACGAGCTTGTAAATTCATTCTGGGCCAAGATTATATTTCTTTGCGTGAATCAATGTCTGAAATTAATATAATGACTTTTGACCAACGGATTATTTTTCAAAAAGCAGTAACACTGTACAAAATTATGAACAATCTTGTACCGAATTATTTGAATGAACATTTTCAATTAAGACATTGCAATTCAGTTACTTCAGATATGACATTGAGAAATGTTTCAAATATGGATCTCTATATTCCAAGACCTAGATGTGAAATGTATAAGAAATCATTAGAATACTCTGGTCCAAAGATATGGAATTGTCTACCATTTGAAATTAAGACATCCTGATCTTTAAATATATTCAAGACAAAATGTAAAGTATGGATACAACGTTTTAATTGGTAGACACCAGACAGTTATATATATATAATGATTGTAAATCAATATGCTTATGTCGTTTTGTATTTCTATCAAAGTACCTGATTTACTTAGGCTGTTGTTTAAGTTACATTGTACAACATTATGCATGTATATTGTACGGCATAACTATGTTATAATTATGGTGTATGTACATTTATTCTATAGTGTTAACACATTGAAGAGGGCCCTAAGGAGGATTCGTTCAAAACTAATTAGGTCACCCTCTATAAATAAAGAAATCTATCTATCTAATGTAGATCCACGTGTGTTCTATGTAACAGTTCGGCAAGTAATGGATTATGATGGTCCATACGCTGTATCTCCTATAATGTAGATCCACGTGTGTTCTATGTAACAGTTCGGCAAGTAATGGAGGTTATGATGGTCCATACGCGGTATCTCCTATAATGTAGATCCACGTGTGTTCTAATTAGCAGTTCGGCAAGTAATGGAGGTTATGATGGAGCGATGGTTGTCCATACGCGGTATCTCCTATAATGTAGATCCACATGTATTCTAATTAGCAGTTCGGCAAGTAATTGAAGCGATGATGGTCCACACGATGTATATTTCTCTAATAATGTAGATTGATGTGTGTTCTATGTAACAGTTCGGCAAGTAATTGAAGCGATGGTGGTCCACACGATGTATATTTTTCTAATAATGTAGATTGATGTGTGTTCTATGTAACAGTTCAGCAAGTAATTGAAGCGATGGTGGTCCACACAATGTATATTTCTCTAATAATGTAGATTGATGTGTGTTCTATGTAACAGTTCGGCAAGTAATTGAAGCGATGGTGATCCACACGCGGTATATATCTTATATAGTGTTGATCCACGTGTGTTCTATGTAGCAATTCGGCAAGTAATTGAAGCGATGGTGATCCACACGCGGTATATATCTTATATAGTGTTGATCCACGTGTGTTCTATGTAGCAATTCGGCAAGTAATTGAAGCGATGGTGGTCCACACAATGTATATTTCTCTAATAATGTAGATTGATGTGTGTTCTATGTAACAGTTCGGCAAGTAATTGAAGCGATGGTGATCCACACGCGGTATATTTCTTATATAGTGTTGATCCACGTGTGTTCTATGTAGCAATTCGGCAAGTAATTGAAGCGATGGTGATCCACACGCGGTATATTTCTTATATAGTGTTGATCCACGTGTGTTCTATGTAGCAATTCGGCAAGTAATTGAAGCGATGGTGATCCACACGCAGTATATTTCTTATATAGTGTTGATCCACGTGTGTTCTATGTAGCAATTCGGCAAGTAATTGAAGCGATGATGATCCACACGCGGTATATTTCTTATATAGTGTTGATCCACGTGTGTTCTATGTAGCAATTCGGCAAGTAATTGAAGCGATGGTGATCCACACACGGTATATTTCTCGTATTGTGTAGATTCATGTACACTCTATGTAATATTCGGGAGGTAAAGGTGGTGCTGATGGTTGTAATGGTGCCGGTATTTGGTCAATCATTTGTTCTTGAATTGCATTGATACTATTCAGATTAGTAAAATCCTGTTCGTGACTATTGTCAACAGTTCGCTTGATGTCCCGCAAAGCAACGAATTCACATTGACTAGCATTGCCTGTTCCTTGCATACACATACTTTGGTTTACATGACCGGTACCTGGCATAGTTTCGCCTTGGTTTACATGACCGGTAGTTGACATAGTTTCGCCTTGGTTTACATGACCGGTACCTGGCATAGTTTCGCCTTGGTTGACATGACCGACACCTGATTCGCATTGACTACCGTTGCCTGTATCTGAAGAATTTCTTTTGTTCCGGCTGCAAGAGATGAACAGATATGTTGCTTGGTTTTTCTAAGAAATAATATTTGTCTTTCAATTATTTATTAGTGAATGAAACATGTTTGGAGTTTCTGACGCGTAGGAATTAACCACATAGGCTGTTGTCGATCTTGCGACATGGGACACCTGCTCCTGGATCGATGCTTTACAGAAGTGGTGGTGGGGGGGTATGGGCATACCCTCATCCTAGTCGACCAGATGTGTAAGTGTGTTTTACGTTTATTTATCGTCGCTACCGGTTGCCCATATGAGCGACGCCTCCTGAAGAGATTAGTTATTTTAGATTTTGGAGGATAGTGCATGATACAGACAGAGACCCATTCAAGAGTCTCCTCTGGTTCTTTTACATGCACGGTGTAAAGCACCGACACGAGACCTCGGTTTAACGTCCCATCTGAAAGACTGTTAATTTTATTAGGGTCAGACGGGGGATCGAACCTGCGATCCCTGGATTACCAGTCCACCGTGTTACCACTGGACTACAGATCCGTCTGTCCAGATGTGTAACTGCCGGATCCGTTTATATATACTAGAGGACATAGTGAACGCACACATATAGTAGGCCTATATGATTAGTATTACATAAATACGAAGGATTCCATCAACGATATATCAATTCTTTTTTAATATCATTATGAAGCGTTTTGTTGTCAGATGTCGTTGTATTGTAAGTGTTAAGGAATGTATTGTATATATTATTTCATTGTGGGAAAACCTTTTCTCACTCATCAACATGACAGTATGTATATATAATGGTTAACATCTGCCAAATAATTTATAAACTTTATTTATTTTACAATGATTACGAAGCACGTTTTCCGTAATGTATACTAGAGGACATAGAAAACGCACACCTACATGATATGATTATTATTACATGAAAACGGAATACGAAGGATTCCATCAAACATATATATCACATCGTTTTTACAAAACACAAACTGAACAACTGAAAATATTCCAAAATGTTTAAAACCATGTATTTATATAGTTATTGTTTTTCAAGTAAAAACACACTTATCCGAAGTGTGCGTTTTCCATGTCCTCTAGTTTATATGCTGCTATGACCAACAGTGAGGTGTATGGCCCTAACAGGGACCATTTCGAAAGAAGCACCACCACAGGATGTGTCACAATGGACAGAGAGGAGATGCCTACTCCGGGTGTCTACTGAACCGACGTGGAAACGTAATCACCTTTATAGAAACCAGTTTCGAAGTTTGCAAATAAAAAGTGCATTGGAACTGGTTGGGTTGGAGATTGAATTGGTATCAAATGACAGATGGTCTTTATGTGTAGCCTCAACTCATGTGTTTCCCTTATATACTAGTGTAACGGTATGTATATTAACCCAATATGTGAGGTGATATGTAGGCAGCCCGGTTAGCTCAGTCAGTAGAGCAATCGCCCTGTAAGCGAGAGGTCCCGGGTTCGAGTCCCGGACTGGCTGCATGTTATTCTCACCTGGGTTACACTAGTATACACACTCCTCACTTAACTAATGATTTCTCCTTATCGTAGTGTCACCCCTATAGAAAGTGTCAGCCATGCATGACTTATGAGACACCACTAGAGCATCAGTACTTCCAGAATCCAACAGTGAGGAATAGTATTCTTGTATGCCAGGCGCTAGACTGCTAGGCAATCGGTAACCTTGATTTTACTAGCTGGGGGTTCACTAACCGGCCATCTTAGAATGAACCACTGACACGGTTCGAACTCTACATATACAGTCAAACATGTGCTAGTGGTCACCTCTATTAAGCAGCCAATCTGTATTAAGCAGTCGGTTTCCCGATTCCCAATATGCTTATTATACATTTGACCTCTACTAAGCAACCATCCGTGCTAAGCAGCCACTTTCTGTGATTCCCTGGGCTGACTGCTTAAGACAGGTGTGACTGTGGTGTGGCGTCCGTGGTCCAGTGGTAGAGCGTCGGATTTGGAATCGAACGGTCCCGGGTTCGATACTCGGTCAGGCAACGTATGTAGTGTCATTGAGCAAGGCACCTCAAGTACTGGTTAATCGCTTAGGTCGGCTAAGCCTGCCCAGGAAGACATTTCAGGACATACATACTGTACATGTATACATAATCCTCCGTAGCATAGTATATTCCCTTGGTTCGTCACAGCCATATAACATAAGTTAGCATACATATGCAGGCACAGTTACTGACACAAATTAAGTAGATAATTATTTATCATTGAATTGCATATGTAATGTAATAATGCATACGTACCATTTTTGCTTACAGAGGATAATAATCAAAACTAGAAGTACTAGTAGGAGCAGGAACGGAAGTACGGCACTTATCCATATAAAATAGTCCTCTGTAAAAAAAAAAAAGAGTAGAAACTTTATTTATTTTACAACGACTGCAAAACAAGCTTCAACAACATATATTAATCACTCTCGTTGGCGCGGATGAAAGTATATATGTGGTAATTCGTGGAAACAACAAGAGTACCCGGAGAAAATCCACCGGTCAGTGCGATGACCACTGTACCATCTCGCATATATCCCGATAAGACGAATCGATCCTGGGTTGCATTTGTGAGAAGCCAGCGTCCTAACCACTGAGCTAATCGGACACATATGCAGGATGTAGCAAAATGACACTTTATTCTGTCCCTTCAATACGTGGGTCAAATATTAAGTACATTATTTCTGGCATCCTCGTACAAAAGGTTTCCGTCCGGGGATTGTTGGTTGGAATGTGGATATAAACATAGTGAGGCCATAGGGTTTTGTTGCCACCCCTGTTTAACCTTGAAATTATAACTATGATATTGATCCATGTCCTACTACTGCTACTGCTGCTGCTGTTATTGCTGCTACTGCAGCTGCTGTTGTTGTTGCTGCTACTGCTGTTGTTGTTGTTAATGCAGATGTTGCTGTTACTGTTGTTATTGCTGCTACTGTTGTTATTGCTGTTACTGCTGTTATTGAGGCTACTGCTGTTATTGCTGCTACTGCTGTTATTGCTGCTACTGCTGTTGTTGCTGCTACTGCTGTTATTGCTGCTACTGTTGTTGTTAATGTTGAGGCTACTGCTGTTATTGCTGCTGCTACTGCTGTTATTGCTGCTACTGCTGTTATTGCTGCTACTGTTGTTATTGCTGTTATTGCTGCTACTGCTGTTATTGCTGCTACTGCTGTTATTGCTGCTACTGCTGTTATTGCTGCTACTGTTGTTATTGCTGCTACTGCTGTTATTGCTGCTACTGCTGTTTTTGTTTTTGCTGTTGTTGTTAATGCAGCTGTTGTTGCTGTTACTGCTGTTGCTGCTGCTACTGTTGTTGATGCTGCTACTGCTGCTGTTGTTGTTAATGTTGCTGCTGTTGCTGCTGCTGCTGCTGCTGCTGCAGCTGTTGTTGCTGTTGTTATTGCTGCTACTGCTGTTGTTGTTGCTGCTGTTGTTGCTGCTACTGTTGTTGTTGCTGCTGCTGCTGTTGTTGCTACTGTTGTTGCTGCTACTGTTGTTGTTGCTGCTACTGCTGCTACCGCTGCTGCTGTTATTGCTGCTGCTACTGTTGCTGCTACCGCTGCTGCTGTTGTTGTTGCTGCTACTGCTACTACTGTTGTTGCTGCTACCGTTGCTGCTGTTATTGTTGCTGCTACTACTACTGTTGCCGCTGTTGTTGTTACTGTTGTTGCTGCTACCGCTGCTGCTGGTATTGTTGCTGATACTACTACTGCTGCCGCTGCTGTTGTTGCTGCTACTGCTGCTACTGTTGTTGCTGCTACTGCTGCTACTGCTGCTACCGCTGCTGCTGTTATTGTTGCTGCTACTATACTGCTGCCGCTGTGTTGTGCTGTGTTGCTACTATGCTGCTCTGCTGCTACCGCTGCTGCTGGTATTGTTGCTGATACTACTACTGCTGCCGCTGCTGTTGTTGCTGCTACTGCTGCTACTGTTGTTGCTGCTACTGCTGCTACCGCTGCTGCTGTTATTGTTGCTGCTACTACTACTGCTGCCGCTGTTGTTGTTGCTGTTGTTGCTACTACTGCTGCTACTGCTGCTACCGCTGCTGCTGGTATTGTTGCTGATACTACTGCCGCTGCTGTTGCAGCTACTGCTGCTGCTGTTGTTATTGCTACTACTGCTGTTGTTGCTGCTACCGCTGCTGTTGTTGTTGTTGCTACTGCTGCTACCGCTGCTGCTGCTGTTGTTATTATTGTTGCTGTTGTTGCTGCTACTGCTGCTACTGCTGTTGCTGCTACCGCTGCTGCTGTTGTTATTGCTACTACTGCTGTTGTTGCTGCTACCGCTGCTGTTGTTGTTGTTGCTACTGCTGCTACTATTATTGTTGCTGTTGTTGCTGCTACTGCTGTTGTTGCTGCTACTGTTTTTGTTGCTGCTACCGCTACTACTGCTGTTACTGTTGTTGCTGCTACTGCTGTTACTGTTGTTGCTGCTACTGCTGATACCGCTGTTGCTGGTGTTGTTGCTGCTACTGCTGATACCGCTGCTGTTACTGTTGTTGCTGCTACTGCTGTTGTTGCTGCTACTGCTGCTGTTGTTGCTACTGCTGCTACCGCTGCTGCTGCTGTTGTTATTATTGTTGCTGCTGTTGTTGCTGCTACTGCTGATACCGCTGCTGTTACTGTTGTTGCTGCTACTGCTGATGCCGCTGTTGCTGCTGTTGTTGCTGCTACTGCTGATACCGCTGCTGTTACTGTTGTTGCTGCTACTGCTGTTGTTGCTGCTACTGCTGTTGGTGCTGTTGTTGTTGTTGCTGCTGCTGCTACTGCTGTTACTACTGCCGTTGTTGCTACTGCTGCTACTACTGCAGTTGTTGTTTTTTGGTACTACATCTGCTGCTGCTGCTGCTGCTGCTGTTGCTGCTGTTGTTATTGCTACTACTGCTGTTGTTGCTGCTACCGCTGCTGTTGTTGTTGTTGCTACTGCTGCTACTATTATTGTTGCTGTTGTTGCTGCTACTGCTGTTGTTGCTGCTACTGTTTTTGTTGCTGCTACTGCTGCTACCGCTACTACTGCTGTTACTGTTGTTGCTGCTACTGCTGTTACTGTTGTTGCTGCTACTGCTGATACCGCTGTTGCTGGTGTTGTTGCTGCTACTGCTGATACCGCTGCTGTTACTGTTGTTGCTGCTACTGCTGTTGTTGCTGCTACTGCTGCTGTTGTTGCTACTGCTGCTGTTGTTATTATTGTTGCTGCTGTTGTTGCTGCTACTGCTGATACCGCTGCTGTTACTGTTGTTGCTGCTACTGCTGTTGTTGCTGCTACCGCTACTACTGCTGCTACTGCTGTTGTTGCTGCTACTGTTTTTGTTGCTGCTACTGCTGCTACCGCTACTACTGCTGTTACTGTTGTTGCTGCTACTGCTGTTACTGTTGTTGCTGCTACTGCTGATACCGCTGTTGCTGGTGTTGTTGCTGTTACTGTTGTTGCTGCTGCTACTGCTGCTACTGCTGCTACCGCTGCTGCTGTTATTGTTTCTGCTACTACTACTGCTGCCGCTGTTGTTATTGCTGTTGTTGCTACTACTGCTGCTACCGCTGCTGCTGGTATTGTTGCTGATACTACTACTGCTGCCGCTGCTACTGCTGCTACCGTTGCTGTTGTTATTGCTACTACTGCTGTTGTTGCTACTACCGCTGCTGTTGTTGTTACTGCTGCTACCGCTGCTGCTGCTGCTGCTGCTGTTGTTATTATTGTTGTTGCTGCTACTGCTGTTGTTGCTGCTACTGCTACTGTTTTTGTTGCTGCTACTGCTGCTACCGCTACTACTGCTGTTACTGTTGTTGATGCTACTGCTGTTACTGTTGTTACTGCTACTATTGATACCGCTGTTGTTGCTGCTGCTGCTACTGCTGATACCGCTGCTGTTACTGTTGTTGCTGCTACTGCTGTTGTTGCTGCTACTGCTGATGCCGCTGTTGCTGCTGTTGTTGCTGCTACTGCTGATACCGCTGCTGTTACTGTTGTTGCTGCTACTGCTGTTGTTGCTGCTACTGCTGTTGGTGCTGTTGCTGCTGCTGCTGCTGCTGCTGCTGCTGCTGCTGCTGCTGCTGCTGCTGCTGCTGCTGCTGCTGCTGCTGCTGGCTGCTGCTGTGCGCTGCTGCTGCTGCTGCTGCTGCTGCTGCTGCTGCTGCGCTGTTACTACTGCCGTTGTTGCTACTGCTACTGCTGCTACTACTGCAGTTGTTGTTTTTTGGTACTGCTGCTGCTGCTGCTGCTGCTGCTGCTGCTGCTGCTGCTGCTGCTGCTGCTGCTGCTGCTGCTGCTGCTGCTGCTGCTGCTGCTGCTGCTGCTGCTGCTGCTGCTGCTGCTGCTGCTGCTGCTGATACTACTATCATTTTACAATAGGTGATATCATGATATCAGATCGATATACTCCGTCAAGGACTGAATGTATGACATATTCCTGGAAATGTGTCGAGTACAACTTGCGGAAATTGGAATTCATTGAATATAGGAGCATAGCGTTTTCAGCATGAAGATAATTACAATCTAAATATTGATTGAGCCTTTTGTGCTGTTGGTATGTTTATACCCGCGCTTTATATAACACGCACATCGTTCAACGAGTATAATACATACATTGTATTTGGTCGATATCACATTTCAATGAAGAACTTCGCTTGTTTTTCTATTACCTCCCTTGGTAGATAAAGTCCTAGTTATCCCTAAATGTATAGCGGTCCTTTCAGTTTGAATCCTTTGATTTTACTGTTGTTCCCGAACCAGATGTTGCGGTATGATACATGTGAGTTTAGGATATATGGCGAGATATATTAATGTAATAATAGTAATATGAGAAAGTGAATGAAAATTGATAGCAGGTTGTGCAACGATAAAAACAGTAGCAGGTTGTGCAACGATAAAAACAGAGTAAACCACTTAAGATTACTTTTAGAGAGTATTCAGGGATCGTAACTGACCGTTGTCTCATTACCTTCTTGCCGGGAAGGGCCGTAACTAATGTTACTAGAACATGTGGCCCGACCCGTTTGCATTTCTTGAAACGGTCATGTTTTGCATTGTATATATGTGAAATGAATCGAGCAATAAAATATGATTAAACTAAAATAAACTGTATTTGAAAACAAAAATCAGTCTAGAATATACCTATCTAACACGAATACCTTACCAATGGTGGTATATATATATTCATTTTGTTATTTTTTGTTTTATATATTTTCAAAAATACTTATGTGCAATTCATCTTAATCAATAAATGGTGTGAACTGGCAACTGATATAGGCACGCTAGTGCTGGGTACAGTAATGGTATGAAGTAAGCTAATACTGAACGAATGGCGAGCATTTTACTTTACAAACACGAGCACAATGTTATGTCAGCAGTACACACACTGCCATACCCAGTTTTCAATATCAGCACTTATAAGAGGTCTGTGAAGTTGGCTTGCAGATGGTAGTTGGTTATTCAGAAGTTTATTCGCGAATACACATCTAGAAGTTTATTCAGAAGTTTATTCGCAAATACAAATCTAGAAGTTTATTCAGAAGTTTATTCGCAAATACACATCTAGAAGTTTATTCAGAAGTTTATTCGCAAATACACATCTAGAAGTTTATTCAGAAGTTTATTCGCGAATACACATCCAGAAGTTTATTCACAAGTTTATTCGCGAATACACATCCAGAAGTTTATTCAGAAGTTTATTCGCTAATGTACATCTAGAGGTTTGTTCAGAAGTTTATTCGCGAATACACATCTAGAAGTCTATTCAGAAGTTTATTCAGATGGTTATTCGCGAATACACATCCAGACGTTTGTCCAGAAGTTTATTCGCGAATATACATCTAGAAGTTTATTCAGAAGTTTATTCGCGAATACACATCCAGAAGTTTATTCAGAAGTTTATTCGCGAATACACATCCAGAAGTTTATTCACAAGTTTATTCGCTAATGTACATCTAGAGGTTTGTTCAGAAGTTTATTCGCTAATGTACATCTAGAAGTTTGTTCAGAAGTTTATTCGCTAATGTACATCTAGAAGTTTGTTCAGAAGTTTATTCGCTAATGTACATCTAGAGGTTTGTTCAGAAGTTTATTCGCTAATGTACATCTAGAGGTTTGTTCAGAAGTTTATTCGCTAATGTACATCTAGAGGTTAGTAGTATAGGGTGGCACTATGGACGCTGTCTATGGCATTATGGACGTTTTTACCGAGGTGGGTGGCAGTATGGACGCTGGTCTATGGCATTATGGACGTTTTTATGGCGCTATGGGGGATTTATACACATGCACATGTTTGACATGTCTCCATAGTGCCACCCCTAGTGACTACTAAAAATAACATAACACATAATAAATTTTTAATAAAAATAAAATTAAATAAAAAATTTAATAAAAATAAAATAAAATTTTTAATAAAAATAAAATAAAAATTTTAATAAATAAAATAATTTTTTTAATAAATAAAATAATTTTTTAAATAAAATTTTTAATAAAATAAAATAATTTTTTTAATAAATAAAATAAATTTTTAATAAAATTTTTAATAAAATAAAATAATATTTTTAATAAAAATAAAAAATTTAATAAATAAAATGATTTTTTCAATATAATATTTTTTATTTTATAATGCTATAAAGCGAGTTTAAGCACAAGAAGGAAAAATAAAACATGCAACAAATAAGTTCGGAAATTTACGATTTTGTTGGAATCTTTCGTTTTGATATAAAAGGAAGAGAAACTAAGACACAACAATAAATACAATACACAGACGGGTATGTGGTCCAGTGGTAACACGCTGGACTGGTAATCCAGGGATCGCGGGTTCGATCCCCCGTACCTACAATGAAACATGTAAACAAGCTGCACGAACTAAATACTGTATACATGTATAATTATAATTATTATTGTTCATTATGTTAACGGTCTGCTCTTACAGACATATCTGTAGTCCAGTGGTAACACGCTGGAATGGTAATCCAGGGATCGCAGCTTCGATCCCCTGTCTGACCCTAATAAAATTAACAGTCTTTCAGATGGGACGATAAACCGAGGTCTCGTGTCGGTGCTGTACGCCGTGCATGTAAAAGAACCAGAGGAGACTCTGGAATGGGTTTATGTCTGTATCATTGCACGATCCTCCAACAATCTAAAATGACTAATCTCTTCAGGAGGCGTCGCTCATATGGGCAACCGGTAACGACGATAAACATGCTAAACACACATAAACATAAACTGGAAAAGAAGCAACCTGTGATTTTGCTGCTCCAGATAGTGGACTTTGGGTGCATCAGATGCAGAAGAGTAGTATTAGTTGAGTGAGTGATTGTTAGCATTAGTTACGAGTGGGTGGTATTCGAGATAGTTGTATAACCGGTTTGGGTAGCATGTTTGGCATATCTTGCATTATGGTATACACTGGTCATTATTTTGACCAATCAAGCATCCGCGCAAGATATCTCCTTACCCAGAGCCAGAGTAGTTGTTCATATCTGACCGCCGCAAGTCGAGTTACTACTGATACGTTATATCTTTAGAGTAACTCCAGCCACTTAGCTGGTAAGTTAGTCAATTTGATTATACTAAATCTTATTGTTAATGTAATCATTATACTATATAGCTGCTTATTGTTAATGTAATCATTATACTATATAGCTGCTTATTGTTAATGTAATCATTATACTATATAGCTGCTTATTGTTAATGTAATCATTATACTATATAGCTGCTTATTGTTAATGTAATCATTATACTATATAGCTGCTTATTGTTAATGTAATCATTATACTATATAGCTGCTTATTGTTAATGTAATCATTATACTATATAGCTGCTTATTGTTAATGTAATCATTATACTATATAGCTGATTAAGAATAAGTTCGGTTGGTACTCAATACTTGTATAAGGCATGTGTGTAATGTCTACTTTGTATTGTGTACATTTACAGGCTTTTAGTTAGCCTGGGAACAGGCGTCGATATAGTTTGCCTGGTCAGTCAAATAAATATAGTTTTACACCGAGACTATTAATTGGGCCGTATTGAGCTTCTGATCATATCAACGTGTCATTTTGCCAGAAGTTAAAATGTGAAAAATCGACAGATTTGAACCCAGGCTAGCTTTTAGTATGCGTCGAAGAAAGTGGTATGACATACTGGACCAGTTTCCTCTATGTAGAACTCAACCCCGAAGCACAGTAAGCGACATTAGCAAAGCAATAGAGTGTAGAGTGCTAATGAAATGTGATAGCTTGCTGATAGAAAGGCTGGTTTCACAGGAGAACATAAATAAGCATTATGTATATGAAGAATAAACTTCTGAATAAACGTCTGAATAAACTTCTGAATAAACTTCAGAATAAACGTCTGAATAAACTTCAGAATAAACTTCTGAATAAACTTCTGAATAAACTTCAGAATAAACTTCTGAATAAACTTATGGATGTGTATTCGTGAATAAACTTCTGAACAAACCTCTAGATGTACATTAGCGAATAAACTTCTGAACAAACCTCAGTAGTATAGGGTGGCACTATGGACGCTGTCTATGGCATTATGGACGTTTTTACCGAGGTGGGTGGCAGTATGGACGCTGGTCTATGGCATTATGGACGTTTTTATGGCGCTATGGGGGATTTATACACATGCACATGTTTGACATGTCTCCATAGTGCCACCCCTAGTGACTACTAAAAATAACATAACACATAATAAATTTTTAATAAAAATTAAATTAAATAAAAAATTTAATAAAAATAAAATAAATTTTTTAATAAAAATAAAATAAAAATTTTAATAAATAAAATAATTTTTTTAATAAATAAAATAATTTTTTAAATAAAATTTTTAATAAAATAAAATAATTTTTTTAATAAATAAAATAAATTTTTAATAAAATTTTTAATAAAATAAAATAATATTTTTAATAAAAATAAAAAATTTAATAAATAAAATGATTTTTTCAATATAATATTTTTGGCACTATGGGGCATTTTTTAATAATTTATAGGGCACTTTTGCTGTGGATGACAGTATGGGCCGTTTTGGGTTACATGGCCCATAGTTCCACCCTAGTGACTACTAAATATAACATAACACATAATAAATTTCAATATAATTTTTTTATTTTCTAATAATAACTAATAATTAACTAAGATACAACTAACAATTTTTATTCCTAATAAAATATCTAACATGCATTAATAATTCTCCAAATTGATTCTGACCCTTCCAATTAGCTTGTATTGTAGCATTTTTATTCCACATATTTAAACCAATACCCCAAATACAGTCTCTGGGGTTAGCCTCAGCAAGAATTTTATTATTAGTATTTAATAAAATTCTTTTTAAGTGTGCATTTTGGTTATATTTTAACCAATTTGCTTCAAAAAGTACATCTGTTGAATCGTTTGTCCATTGTACTACATCAAAGTTTGTAGATCTTGAGCGTCCTAGATGCTTGATCTCATATGGATTAGTAGAATTAAGTATCTTCGCTGCGATATTATGTTCCTGGCATTGTAGCATGTTTTTATGTTGAAAATATTGTTCAGTACATATATATTTCACACCATCACTATCTATAAAGTCTGCAGGATAAAAGTTACTGAAAACACTGTTTTGTCCATAAAATAATACCATATCATGTGTTATTCTGTTCTCCATAATATGGTTAATACTGTCTTTCTAAATGATGGTATAGTAATACACCGCATACATTTATATAATCACCATCCTCTGGAGTTATTTTTGTCTTCTCTAAATAGTTATTATATATTATAGACCAATCATCTATACCAAGTGTTTCTTTTAACACAGCTTCTATATCTCTATGTTTAACAACCGCAATATGTTTGTTATATAAATAATGTTTAATAACACTTTCCATATATGTACCCAAATGTAAATGTACATTTGACAACATATTACCAAAATTCTCCTCTTTTGGTATTCTCTTTCGTGTTATTTCATCATTAACCATATCAATCAACACCTCCTCCCCTAAATCTAAATGTATAATACTATTAACAAATTCCGAACAAAATCCTCCTTCCACACCGATTTTTACTATATGTGACATGTTACCTATACTACCAAGTTCTCTTTGAATGATGATATAGTAACACATCAAGTACATTTATATAGTGTACATCATATGGTAATACTAATCTATTTCTAGAAACAACATAATCATCATACATTTAGATCCATTTCTCATATCCCATACCTAATGTAGTGTACATAAATTCTATATCATCTAATTCAACAATATCTAATTTACGTTTCGATAGAAAATGTGATAATATACTTTCTATATCCATTTCTTTGCCTAAATAGTGTTGTGTATGTGAAAAAAGCATTCCATAATAATTGTTATATGGTTCCCCATCTAAAATTAGAATATGTTCTGGATGTATTGTTGTTAAGTCAACATCTCCTACTTTTCTGATTATTTCATCATTTACCATTTCTATATAAAGATCTGTATCTAAACCCAACTGTACTTTAGAATATTGTAACCCAAATGATGTAGATACCATATGATTTGCTTTCATATTGCTATTATTCATGATTGATGTCTTTGCTACAATATCAAGTAAAAATAATGATAGTGTTCTATGGTTGTTCTAACTTATATAGTGTATTGTTACCCTTATTTTGGAATATATTAATAGAATTGGATTATTTTAATAGAACAGTGTATTAATAGTTCCATGAATATAATCTACGTAAATGTCTATGTAATAAGACATGAATTATATTTATAGTATCTGGTTGTTCTGACATGTTGAGTTTATTTCTTTCCATAAGATAATCATTATACATTATAAGCCAACTGGGGTAATATACCCCTAAATCTTTACATACTTTTTCTATATCCTCCTTTTTAATAATATCTAATTTTCTTTTTGTTAAATAATTTACAATCAAACTTTCTATATCTATTTCCTTTCCTAAATACAATTTTGCTTTTGTGTGTGCTAACCCATAATAATGTACACATGGTTTACCCTTATCATTCTCTACAATATGTTTTGAAGATGATGTTTCTAAGTCAACATCAGACCCTACTTTTCTAATTATTTCCTCATGTATCATTTCTATAAATACATTTGTTCCTAATCTTAAATGTACTTTTGAAAAATGTAATCCTTCATTTGTAGATACTATATGTGTTATTCTATCTTGTAAATAACTCATTGTGAAGGTGTTATCTCTTTGCAATGCTACAACTAAATGAAAACATATAAAAGATATCTAGTATTTATATATGTTTGTTGTAATATATAAATATAACTAATATGACAATATTTGAGAGATTTTTTCTTATCGGAATATGTGTGTTGTTCCTGAAAAGGACCGTATTTTTTCTTCCTAACAATATCATGTTAAGAGTTTGCTCTCAGGTACAGGGTCGATAATATCCGGAGGAAATGTTGTGTTAGAGATAGAATTTCCACAATAATCCACCGGCGTAATCCCTCCATAAACAGGAACATAGCTCATCATACGCCTGAGGTAATCATCATTAGTTTCTGGTAGTAGAGGTGTTGATGTAATAGCTGGTTTCATAATCAGCTCTACGATATGACTCCATCGACCTCCTAGCATAGGATCATTCAAATAATATATCAAGTCCGTCATTGTGAGGTGGTCAATAATAAAATAACCATAAAAACTCAATATATAGTGGCAAAAATCGGCTTGACCTACTAGCTATAAATAGTAACACGTCTAATGTATAGCGCTACGGTAACCTACATTTAAATACTACATTAAAACAAAATAAACATAATCCATGCATATGTAAGAAATTGTTGTGTTCATAACATAGATCACAGTCATATGTTTATTTACTACCCCAATGACAAAAATAACCTAACAGTTTATCCCAGATATCTGATTCACTATCGAAACAAACACTACCACCGCAACATTGGCAATCACCTTCTAATATATAGATTGTTATTATATAACCTAGACAAATATTTTAATACAAGTATAAAAGATAAAGATAAAAAGAAAGAAGAACATAGTACTCAAGTAAAGAAAACCATTATATGGGTCCTTTTCAGGACCCATAGTAAAATGAAATAAAAACCTCTTAGATTTTGTCAAAGTATTATTTTATTATATTACAATCACAACATCAAAATATAAAAATGAAATAACTACATAACTAATACAGGTTATACAAATAATATGTACATCCAATACAATGAGTGTTATTATTTGTTAACTCTATTTAATAGGTATTTCAATGTCAATTTTATACCATATCTATTAGTGTCATTTTAATAACATAATTTTTAAAAAACACTGTATTGCCATACAATCATCTTATAGATTTAATAGTCTCTTTTTGCGAAATGCCTTCAATGGAGCCCTCTCCTTAGTTGGGTCTTCAACTCGTGGTCTCTTTTTCAATGGTTCCTCACATTCATCTATGGTATCCATAAGGGTTCTTTTTGGTTTTGGAGTCGAACAGGTCATATTCGGAAGCTCGCCTTTAAATGGTACTCCAGGTGAAATACCGGAATCCATTTCTACATCCATGATGTCCTCTACATCCCATATTTTATCGGTATTGGTGTTGGTTTGTGGTGCAATTTCTGTTTGGCTGGTGACCTCAAACTCGCTCGATTCAGGTTTATCATAGGTTGGATAAATAGTATTCTCCTTTTTCAATGTATATTTTTCAGGGCATGTATTAGCATAATGCCCCGGTTTGTTACATTTATAACAAGTTATATTATTTATAAACTTGGTCGGTTGTGTTTTGTTAATACATTCATTCGCATAGTGTCCTTTTTTCTTACAAATATAACAATAAATGTTTTTCTGGCCCTGTTCATTTCCATATGCTTTATACCATAATTCATTTAACTTCAAACTCATTTCATTTAATTGTTGCTGCATACTCATGATTGTTACTGAATGATTGCCAAAGTAGTGAATAAATAATGTCTATGAAATAACCTATATTTATAGTAAACTGATGTAGTTATATTTAGATAATTAAAATATAAATAGATAATGTTTATTAATAGCTCAAAAGAGTGTATATAAGAATAAAAATCAAAATAACAAAGTCAATCGTATAATAATGGCTACAAAATTAGTAGAATATTCAGATTCTTCTAGTAGTGATGAATCTTCAAATGAAGATTCTTCAAATGAATCTTCAAATGAAGAATCATCAAATAAAATATTATACACTAATGATAAATATTATAAAATTAATGAATTGAAAAGTAGAAAATCTAGAAAATATAGATCTCAAAGTAAAGTATATGATTTGACCTTTAACCAATATGATAAACCATTTGACTTTACTAATGAATTATTTAACAATTTAGTAACCCAAATAAAAGAAAAATCAAACGTACAACCAAATGATAAAATTAGATTTTCTATTACACATCCTACATTAGAATTTGGTATTCATATACCATTTAATGATGCTGAAAATATATCAGGAACAACATTATTGAATGAAATCGAAAGAGTAGTTCAAAGTAATAAAGAATTTAAAATACATGATAATGGTTTGAGAGTTGAATTTACTCATACATCAATGCCTATTTGAGGTAGTAGAAAAACAATGCATCATGGTAGTGAAAAAAGCATTGATAATATGATAAATATAAAACGTAGCATTATTAAAATTGAAAATAGTGAGGATAGTATGTGTTTAGCTAGATCTATTGTTGTATGTATGTGTAAATTAAATGATGATAAAAGTGATGAATGGGAAAAAAAATGGAGGAAAATTAGAAAAACAGACAACCCTCTTCAAAAACAAGAAGCAGAAAAATTATTAAATAAAGTTGATATAGACATAAACCAGAAATGTGGTATTGAAGAATATAAAATAATACAAAATGAAATATATCCGGAATATATTATTAAAATACATCAACAACATGGAAAAGGTGAACATTTATTTGAACCATATAGAATGACTGATAATAGTAAAGTTATACATTTATATTATCATGATAATCATTATGATAGTATTATCTCAATCAGAGGTTTTTTTGGGTATAGTTATTTTTGTGAATATTGTGATGTAGGTTATAGTAATAAAGAACACCATAAATGTAATAATATATGTAAATGTTATTCGCATGAATTATGTGAAAAAAAAGAAAGTATTCATTGTAATAATTGTAGCCGGTGGTTTGTTAGTATATCATGTTATGAAAATCATAAAACCATTAAAGGAAAACATAAGAAAAATATATGTTCGTCTGTACAGTTATGTAAAAAATGTGATACTCTATTAATAGAAAGTAAAAAAAATCATATATGTCCAGGGTTTAAGAAATGTAAATATTGTAAATTAATAGTGTCATTGGACCATGATTGTTATATACCGATATATGTATCTGAACCATTAAAACAAGGACCTAAAATAGTACCCTATATATTTTATGACTTTGAATGTCAATTTGATGATGGGGAACATAAACCAAATTATTGTGTAGCTCAACGGGCATGTGACAAATGTATTTGTAAATCAGTTACCGAATATTGTGACCATTGTAATAATATTGAAGGTGAAAAACAAATGATATTTGAAGGTGAAAATACATTACAAGAATTCTGTAAATGGTTATTTAGTCCTATTCATAATTATTCAACAGTAATAGCTCATAATGGAAGAGGATATGATACACAATTTGTTTTAAGATATTTAATTACACATGGTACAATTAAACCTGATTTAATTATGAATGGGATTAATATTATGTTATTAAAATATAAAAATATAAGATTAATAGATTCCTTAAATTTTATAGGAATGCCTTTAGCATCATTCCCAAAAACATTTGGATTAAAAGAATTAGCTAAAGGTTGGTTTCCGTTTTGGGGTAATATTAGTCAATATCAAAACTATATTGGGCCATATTTACCATTAGACTATTACAAACCAGGGTGTATGAAACCTGAAAATCGTGAAATATTTATGAAATGGTATGAAGATAAAATTAAAAATCAAGAATTTTTTGATTTTAGAAAAGAAATGAAACAATATTGTATATCAGATGTCGATATTTTAAGAAGAGGGTGTGGGGAGTTTATAATACAATTTCTAAATAGTGATCAAATTAACCCCTTTAGGGAAGCAATAACATTACCCCAAGCTTGTAATAAAGCATGGAGGAAAAATTATATGCCTAAAAATAGTCTTGGGGTCATATCTGATAGTGGATATCCTAACAAAACAAAATATTCTATTAAAGGAGTAAGATGGCTTCAGGCATATAGTTCTGATTTAAATAAGAAAATTTGTCATGCATTAAATGGAGGTGAGAAAAAAATAGGTAAATATCATGTAGATGGATATTGTGATGGTGTAATATATGAATTTCTGGGTTGTTTATATCACGGATGTGAGAGGTGTTATCCAAATAGAAAATATATTAACCCATATACAAAAAAAACAATGTGGCAGCTTCATGAAGAAACTATTAAACGATTTAACGAATTAAAAATATTAGGTTATAAAATTATTTATATATGGGAATGTGATTTTGATAATTATAAGAATATCAATATCCAATATAAGAATAATATAAATGTATTATATCCATATAGAGAACCTATTAAACCTAGAGATGCTCTATTTGGAGGTAGAACAAATGCTGTAAAATTATATCATAAAATAAAAGATGATGAACAAATAAAATATGTTGATATATGTTCATTATATCCATATGTGTTCATTATATCCATATGTTAATAAATATAAAAAATATCCATGTGGGCATCCAAATATAATAAGTCCGGAACAAATTGATATAAAATATATTAGAGACTATCAGGGTTTGATAAAATGTAAAATACTACCCCCTCAAACATTATGGATGCCTGTATTACCAATACATTGTAATAAAAAATGATATTTACTCTATGTTATACATGTGCTAAGAATGAAGATGATTATTGCAAACATACAGAAAATCAAAGAGCATTGATTGGTACATGGACAACTGTAGAAATACAGAAAGCGTTAGATAAAGGTTATCAAATATTAGAAACATATCAAATATGGCATTGGAGTAATTGGAGTTCAGATGTATATAAACAATATATCGATAAATATTTAAAAATGAAACAAGAGGCTAGTGGCTACCCAAATTGGGTTAAAAATGAAGATGATGAAAATATGTTTAAAACTGATTATTTTGATGCAGAAGGTATTGTACTTGAAAATATTGAATATAATCCTGGTAAACGAGCATTTGCAAAAACTATGCTTAATTGTATATGGGGTAAAAATGCTCAAAATAACAAATTACCCCATTGTGAATATATTAGTAAAGTCTCAAGATTTTTTGATATTATGAATGATAGTAATATTGAGGTCGATAGTATAGATATGTTTGATCATGATAATTTCATATTAGTGAATTATAAAGATTTAACTGATGAAATTGAACCTCATTCATCAGCTAATGTTGTAGTTGCATCATTTGTAACTGCATATGCAAGATTAGAATTGTATGCAGCTCTTGAACTATTAGATGATAGAGTGCTATACTTTGATACAGACAGTATTATATTTGTATATAAACCAGGAGAATATAATATTCCTATTGTAGATAGTCGTTTAGGTAAATGGACGGATGAAGTCCCTAATGGGAAAATTATAAGCTATGTTGGTTTAGGGCCTAAAAATTATGGGTATCAATATGATGTAAATGGACATATATTCACTAAATGTAAAGTAAAAGGAATTACCTTAGATTACAATACATCTCAAAAAGTAAACTTTGAATCTATGATTAAATGTATAAATGATAGAAAAAATTATTCTATACATATCACATATGAGTCTCGTATTAAAAAATCTAAAAATAGAAAGGTCACTAGTGAAACTCAGA
>CM026389.1:39303561-39376354 GCA_014843695.1 Archivesica marissinica | reverse complement strand
TCTAATTATACATATGATAATGGACTTCATAAAATGAAATGTAGTATAAAACCAGGTGTATATTCAGGAATATAGTATAGTATTCCTAATAATGAAATAAGTTTATCTATATCATTATCAAAATCTAGTAAAAGACCTGAAATTAATTATATTGTAAATGTTAAGGATAAACCTCTAGGTAATATAGGTCTTTTATTTTCAGATACTTTATTTGAAAAAATAGGTGGAGATAAAAACAATAATCGTATTATTTATGATAATAATGATCTAGATTCTTTTCCTTTTGCATCTGATTTAAATATAGGTTCAAATCAATTATTTATTTATTCCGATATAATAGATTATAGTTTATTAGGAGGTGTAGAAAGTCCTATTTTAAGAATAGTACCATTTGAAAATAAAAGAAAATCATTTCAGGTGCATAGAGAATGTGTACACAAACATTATTTAGCAATATCAAAATCTATTTTTGATGAAATAAAAATAATTATAACAGGAGAATCAGGCACCTCTACTAACTTTGTTAGTGGTAAGACAATATTAACATTACATTTTAGACAAAGGAAACAAATATGAATACTGCAAACTCTTTTTATGTAACATTAATAAGTGATAAAGCCGAACGTTCAACAAATAAAAGTGATTTTACAAGTAAATTAGCTAAAACAATTAATTTTAAAAAAGAAGAATGGAAAGTTGCATTAGTTGAACTAATTATACCATCACATGTAATTAACATAAATGCCACAAATGATTCTTTTTATTTAGCAGTAAGAAATATTAAAACAAAATCAATTAATTCTAAACATGAAACTGTCTGGCTAGAGGATACAATTCGTCCTGATTTTCAATATGTATCTTTAATGGAAAAAGCACTAAATAAAACAAGCATGCGTGTATATTTGAAGGATCGAGAACCATTTTTGGGTAAATATTCTAATAATATTTTTTCATTTAATTATACACATATCGACCATTTATTAGAGGTAATTAATAGTCAAATAGACAAATATTT
Organism: Archivesica marissinica; assembly: GCA_014843695.1. Lineage (NCBI taxonomy): Eukaryota > Metazoa > Mollusca > Bivalvia > Venerida > Vesicomyidae > Archivesica > Archivesica marissinica. Next base: position 39,375,339 of record CM026389.1, on the reverse strand, counting down.
CGCAAAGGCTTTATTAACTTTAGATTATGATGTTTATAAAACTACTAAAACAGGTGTTGTTATAAAATTAGTTTATAATCATAATACAAAAAGAATATTTTTAAAATCGAATGATAATAATCATATTGGATTAATTTTTCATAAAGACATCATTGCAAAATTTGGTGGAAGTTTAGATAATCTTAATGTAAAAAACTACGGTATTTTTTTTAAAAATAATAGAGAGGATATTTTTAAATATAATGTAGACTTAAATATAAATTTTAATAATTTGTACATTTATAGTGATATAGTTGAACACACAATAGTAGGCCATACAGAAAGTCAATTATTAAGAATTATTGAATATCAAACATCTATTGTTAATAATAATAATCATTTAGAATTTAAAAATTACCATTATTTACCTGTAAGTAAATCTAATTTTGATGAACTTACTATATTAATAAGAGGCGACACTGGTGAAGAGGTTCATTTTATGAAAGGTCTTACAATTGTAAAGCTGCATTTTAAAAAATTCTAATGTTGCCTGTATATAGAGGTCGAGGTAAACAATATGGATATGGAGTAGGAAGTATAATAAAAGGTATAACCAAAAAAACAATACCTCTATTAGAACCAATAGGTAAAAATATTTTAAATACACTTAAACATGATGGGGTAGATGAAAGTATTGGAGCATTTACAGATATTATTCATGGAACAAATGTAAAGCAGGTTGTAGGGGATAGAGGGTTACAAACAATTAAAAAAATAAGTAGAAATCTATTATCTGGTTTAGATAATTCTATTCAAGGAAGAAAAACAAAAACAAAATCATCTAAGAAAAAAACTATAAAATCAAATGGAGGTAAGAAAAAATTTCATTTGAAAAAAAAGAAACGAAGAAGTAAGGTTAATAAAAGAGCATTAGATATATTTGATTAAATATGATGGAACATGGTTCATGTGGTTGTAGTAAGAGTGAATTAGATGTTAATAGTGTACCTCCTACCATGGCTTCTATGGTAGAAGGACAATGGACAGAACATTATCCAATTGTTAACCCTAGAAATAATGACGGTACTATAGAATTTATGATTCCTGCACAAACACAAAAATGGACTGATGTTAATCAGTCATATTTAAGATTAAGATTAAAAATTACAAAAGAGGATGGGTCTGATATTGAGGATGATACTAATTTATCTACAATTAACAATTTTTTTCATAGTTTATTCAGCAGTATTGATTTATACTTGAATAATAAATTAATTCCATGTACAGATAAATATGGGTACAAAGCTTATTTTGAAAATTTACTAGGGACATCAGCTCAAAATAAAATTAGCATACTAAATGATTTAGAATTGTTTAGATTAGACAAAGCAGGCGATGTTACAAAAAAATACAAAAGCTAATGGAGGTGGGGGTTGGTTAGATAGAAAACTAAAAATTACTAAGAAAAATTTAGAAATGTGTGGGAAAATACATCTTGATTTATTTTTACAAGAAAAATATCTACCTAATGGAATATATATAAGACTTAAACTAAATAGAGCTACTACCGATTTTTGTTTGATGGGGTCAGATGCTAAGGGTAAAATAGATATCCTAGAAGCTGCTTATAATGTTAGAACTGTTACACTAGCTCCTACTGTAGCTAATAATTTATATCAAAATATTCACAAAAGTAATATGAAAATACCAATTAGAAGAGCTGTAATAAAAACATTTACAATTACAGCAGGTTTACAATCTAAAATTGATGATTATACCTTTTTAGGTCAAATGCCTAAACGAATTTTTATAGGAATGGTTAAAAATTCTGATATGAATGGAAATCCAACCACAAACCCATTTAATTTTCAACATTTTAAAATATCTAAAATAGATATTAGTTTAGATGGTAAAAGTATTCATAATAAAACACTAGAACCTGATTTTACTAGTGCTACAAATAAAAAACTTTACAATCATATTTCACACTATTGAATGCTATGGGAGCTAATATGCATGATGATTCATTTGGATTTCCACTAAAAGAATATGAAAATGGACATACATTGTGGGGATTTGATTTAACAGCCGATCAAGGAAGTGAAGAAGGACATCTACACCCTATAAAAAACAGGCAACCTACGAATTGAATTGGGTTTTAGTGAAGCACTAGCAGACCCTATAAACGTTATTATATATGCTGAATATGATAATCAAATAGAAATTAACAGTATCAGAGAAGTGATTACAGATTATTAACAATGGATACATATTCACTACAATATTTATTGGACAAATCTACTATATTAAAACATTTAAATGGAATTGTGTGCGCAAAAGATGAACTAGCTATGGAACAATATACAAAAAAAACATATATTGTAAACACAGATGATTCAAACCAACCAGGAAAACAGTGGGTGTTAATATATTTCATGGAGGACATTGGATTTTATTTCGATTCTTATGGAAATACACAACATATAAAAGAAGAAATTGTGAACTTTATGAACAAAAATTGTAAAAAATGGACAAAAAAATTGTATTAGAATTCAAAGCACATATAGTGTTATGTGTGGTGTATTTTGTTTATTTGCACTTGATATGTTAGTTAGAGGTATTGATTTAAAACAATTACTAAAAAATATGTTCTATACAAATAATGAATATTTGTATAAAAATGACATTATTATTAAAACTTGGTTTGATAAACATTATGGAAAATTATATGAACATGGTATATTGATGAAGGAACTAGACACTGTTTATGTTAATTATAACCAAGGTTGTAAATGTGAAAAAACTTTAAATTAACATGTATTCAAATTAACATGTATGTTACTAATGCTTTAGTTATTAGTTAATTAGTTATTAGTAAATAAAAAAATTGAACATTTATTATGGGTTATGTTATTTTTAGTAGTCATTAGGGGTGGAACTATGGGGGCATGTCAAACATGTGCATGTGTATAAATCCCCATAGCGCCATAAAAAAATCCCCATACTGCCACCCACCTCGGTAAAATCCCCATATTCAATAAAACATCCCCCAGGAGGTGTTGATTGATATGGTTAATGATGAAATAACACGAAAGAGAATACCAAAAGAGGAGAATTTTGGTAATATGTTGTCAAATGTACATTTACATTTGGGTACATATATGGAAAGTGTTATTAAACATTATTTATATAACAAACATATTGCGGTTGTTAAACATAGAGATATAGAAGCTGTGTTAAAAGAAACACTTGGTATAGATGATTGGTCTATAATATATAATAACTATTTAGAGAAGACAAAAATAACTCCAGAGGATGGTGATTATATAAATGTATGCGGTGTATTACTATACCATCATTTAGAAAGACAGTATTAACCATATTATGGAGAACAGAATAACACATGATATGGTATTATTTTATGGACAAAACAGTGTTTTCAGTAACTTTTATCCTGCAGACTTTATAGATAGTGATGGTGTGAAATATATATGTACTGAACAATATTTTCAACATAAAAACATGCTACAATGCCAGGAACATAATATCGCAGCGAAGATACTTAATTCTACTAATCCATATGAGATCAAGCATCTAGGACGCTCAAGATCTACAAACTTTGATGTAGTACAATGGACAAACGATTCAACAGATGTACTTTTTGAAGCAAATTGGTTAAAATATAACCAAAATGAACACTTAAAAAAGAATTTTATTAAATACTAATAATAAAATTCTTGCTGAGGCTAACCCCAGAGACTGTATTTGGGGTATTGGTTTAAATATGTGGAATAAAAATGCTACAATACAAGCTAATTGGAAGGGTCAGAATCAATTTGGAGAATTATTAATGCATGTTAGATATTTTATTAGGAATAAAAATTGTTAGTTGTATCTTAGTTAATTATTAGTTATTATTAGAAAATAAAAAAATTATATTGAAATTTATTATGTGTTATGTTATATTTAGTAGTCACTAGGGTGGAACTATGGGCCATGTAACCCAAAACGGCCCATACTGTCATCCACAGCAAAAGTGCCCTATAAATTATTAAAAAGTGCCCCATAGTGCCAAAAATATTATATTGAAAAAATCATTTTATTTATTAAATTTTTTATTTTTATTAAAAATATTATTTTATTTTATTAAAAATTTTATTAAAAATTTATTTTATTTATTAAAAAAATTATTTTATTTTATTAAAAATTTTATTTAAAAAATTATTTTATTTATTAAAAAAATTATTTTATTTATTAAAATTTTTATTTTATTTTTATTAAAAATTTTATTTTATTTTTATTAAATTTTTTATTTAATTTTATTTTTATTAAAAATTTATTATGTGTTATGTTATTTTTAGTAGTCACTAGGGGTGGCACTATGGAGACATGTCAAACATGTGCATGTGTATAAATCCCCCATAGCGCCATAAAAACGTCCATAATGCCATAGACCAGCGTCCATACTGCCACCCACCTCGGTAAAAACGTCCATAATGCCATAGACAGCGTCCATAGTGCCACCCTATACTACTGAGGTTTGTTCAGAAGTTTATTCGCTAATGTACATCTAGAGGTTTGTTCAGAAGTTTATTCACGAATACACATCCATAAGTTTATTCAGAAGTTTATTCTGAAGTTTATTCAGAAGTTTATTCAGAAGTTTATTCTGAAGTTTATTCAGACGTTTATTCTGAAGTTTATTCAGAAGTTTATTCAGACGTTTATTCAGAAGTTTATTCTTCATATACATAATGCTTATTTATGTTCTCCTGTGAAACCAGCCTTTCTATCAGCAAGCTATCACATTTCATTAGCACTCTACACTCTATTGCTTTGCTAATGTCGCTTACTGTGCTTCGGGGTTGAGTTCTACATAGAGGAAACTGGTCCAGTATGTCATACCACTTTCTTCGACGCATACTAAAAGCTAGCCTGGGTTCAAATCTGTCGATTTTTCACATTTTAACTTCTGGCAAAATGACACGTTGATATGATCAGAAGCTCAATACGGCCCAATTAATAGTCTCGGTGTAAAACTATATTTATTTGACTGACCAGGCAAACTATATCGACGCCTGTTCCCAGGCTAACTAAAAGCCTGTAAATGTACACAATACAAAGTAGACATTACACACATGCCTTATACAAGTATTGAGTACCAACCGAACTTATTCTTAATCAGCTATATAGTATAATGATTACATTAACAATAAGCAGCTATATAGTATAATGATTACATTAACAATAAGCAGCTATATAGTATAATGATTACATTAACAATAAGCAGCTATATAGTATAATGATTACATTAACAATAAGCAGCTATATAGTATAATGATTACATTAACAATAAGCAGCTATATAGTATAATGATTACATTAACAATAAGCAGCTATATAGTATAATGATTACATTAACAATAAGCAGCTATATAGTATAATGATTACATTAACAATAAGATTTAGTATAATCAAATTGACTAACTTACCAGCTAAGTGGCTGGAGTTACTCTAAAGATATAACGTATCAGTAGTAACTCGACTTGCGGCGGTCAGATATGAACAACTACTCTGGCTCTGGGTAAGGAGATATCTTGCGCGGATGCTTGATTGGTCAAAATAATGACCAGTGTATACCATAATGCAAGATATGCCAAACATGCTACCCAAACCGGTTATACAACTATCTCGAATACCACCCACTCGTAACTAATGCTAACAATCACTCACTCAACTAATACTACTCTTCTGCATCTGATGCACCCAAAGTCCACTATCTGGAGCAGCAAAATCACAGGTTGCTTCTTTTCCAGTTTATGTTTATGTGTGTTTAGCATGTTTATCGTCGTTACCGGTTGCCCATATGAGCGACGCCTCCTGAAGAGATTAGTCATTTTAGATTGTTGGAGGATCGTGCAATGATACAGACATAAACCCATTCCAGAGTCTCCTCTGGTTCTTTTACATGCACGGCGTACAGCACCGACACGAGACCTCGGTTTATCGTCCCATCTGAAAGACTGTTAATTTTATTAGGGTCAGACAGGGGATCGAAGCTGCGATCCCTGGATTACCATTCCAGCGTGTTACCACTGGACTACAGATATGTCTGTAAGAGCAGACCGTTAACATAATGAACAATAATAATTATAATTATACATGTATACAGTATTTAGTTCGTGCAGCTTGTTTACATGTTTCATTGTAGGTACGGGGGATCGAACCCGCGATCCCTGGATTACCAGTCCAGCGTGTTACCACTGGACCACATACCCGTCTGTGTATTGTATTTATTGTTGTGTCTTAGTTTCTCTTCCTTTTATATCAAAACGAAAGATTCCAACAAAATCGTAAATTTCCGAACTTATTTGTTGCATGTTTTATTTTTCCTTCTTGTGCTTAAACTCGCTTTATAGCATTATAAAATATTTTACAAAACAATACTTGTAATGTAACCTGTCATACCACAATATGTGTGTATATGTAATTGTATTGAAGGAAAGGGATTCGAATAAGTTACTATGTAATCTTTCCCCAATACTAACTGTGCTGTTGCAACTATTCCTGTGTTATTCTTGAAAAAAATATTGTTTAAACTAAGTTCCACTAACAACAACGGCACATATGATATTGTCATTATTTGTCCATGTATGTCCATAATCATTACATCATTTATCCATCCTCATCATGATTGCATATATCATAACATTGTACTATATATATTGTAAATATGTTTAAATGTTACAGACGAGAAACTGTAAAGTTTAAGTCTTAATAAAGCATTCTTCTTCTTCATATGAAAACTGCTTAATCCAAAATGGGGTCGGCAGGTCGGCACGTTGTGTGATGGTGCTGAAACCTCATATGAATCCATTATATAATGTTAGTTGAGGCTCCAGGACACTAACATGAATCACCATCCCACAACGTGCCGATCCCCTTTTTGGTACACTCAGCACCTAATCTTTATTATGTACATTTAGCACACACGTATTTCAAAAGCACAAAAACCACTTTAATGTTCAGGTGTTCACCGTGCAAACAAAGATTGAATTATATTTACCGATAGTGAACTCGACATCTTTCCAGGAAAACGATCATACTTTCGTTTTTAGCGATTTAATCTGTCCCATTTACCGATAGTGAACTCGACATCTTTCAAGGAAAAGTTCATACTTTCGTTTTTAGCGATTTAATTAATTTCCCCAAAGGACAACATTAAGTTGTTACGTTGTTTTCCGTTTAAAAATGGTAGTAGTAATTTTTTAACTACCGTCGTTGGTTCAGTCCACAGGGATTCGGCACGTTTGGGGGTACTAGTATATATATTTAAGTACTTAAATATATATACTAGTATACCCCAAACGTGCCGAATCCCGGTACTTAAATATATATACTAGTATACCCCAAACGTGCCGAATCCCTGTGGTTCAGTCAGATAGGTCTACAGACGGATCTGTAGTCCAGTGGTAACACGCTCGACTCGTAATCCAGGGATCGCAGGTTAGATTCCCCGTCTGACCCTAATAAAATTAACAGTCTTTCAGATGCTTTACATCATGCACGTAAAAGAACCAGAGGAGACTCTGGAATGGGTCTCTGTCTGTATCTTTGCGCTATCCTCCAAAATATAAAATGACTAATCTCTTCAGGAGGCGTCGCTCATATGGGCAACCGGTAGCGACGATAAATAAACGTAAAACACACACACACTCCGATAGGTCTGACACAAGATAATTGTATGTTTTATTATTTGTAGTAAATACAGTAATTAGACATGATCTCCCACTTTAGTAATTTAATGTATTGGAAGATGGGGCAATGATACTGACAGAGCCATTTCTTACCAAGCAATGAAATGAATGTTTCTCATGATCTACATGTTAGTAACAGATCCGAATACATATTTAGCGTAATTAGCTGAACGCAATATAATATGTGTTTATTTACATACCGTCTGGCATTTCATGGGACCTCTTGCTACCGTTTACCTACATGAAACAAAGTATATTATGATTACACAAATGCAAAATAATCTCATGCGGCGCACCATGCTGAAGAGTACAAATCAATTCAACGATAGCCCCCCCCCCCGCGAGATCATGCGACAGCTGGTTTAAACTTTATTTATAGTATATGAGATGGTACGGTGGTCGCCAAATCGGACAGGTGGGTTTTCTCCGGGTACTCCGGTTTCCTCCCACACGAATGACCACATATACGCTTTCATCCGCCAACGAAAGTGATTACTATAAGTTGTTAGATCTTGCTTCGCAATCGTTGTAAAATAAATAAAGTTTAATATATATATAATTTATATGTATGTATCCAAAACACATCGGATCCGACATACGCTGCTTCAAGCCATTCAACCCTACAGTTTAATGAATGACAAGGTATAGCTCATGACAACTTCGCAATGAGATTAAGATCTCCGCATATGCTATTTAGCTCAATTACTGCAAGAATACACGCATCACATTTCATGAATAAATATTTACCATAAAGTATCACATTTCATGAATAAATATTTACCTTTACACGTTACATGTCTTTTGTTTTGACATTCCAAACCTATATTGATAGTCTTCCGTTGTAGAATATAATTATCATAAAATAGTACCTGTATTAAGTGCTCAGCATACCGGAAGTGAACTGTTCAATCGATTTCAATGCAACGTTCTTCTTGGTGATTTCGGCACTCCCTCAATATTGAGGATTATGTGTCGTCGCTGGTGAATTTTGAGATTATATTTACATTGATTAACGTTATCTCGCTTCTGAATGACATTGAGCTTATCAGCTAGTGACGTTTGTGTGCATATGTGTGCATATTTGTTTAAGCAGTCGTTATTTTCCGAAATTGACATTAAAGGCATATACCTGTTATAACTGGTTGTCACAATTTTCCAAAAAGATTCCTAAATACAAATTGAAGATCGACTGGTTCTTTTACGTGCACGGCGTACAGCACCGACACGAGACCTCGGTTTAAAGTCCCATCTGAAAGACTGTTAATTTGATTAGGGTCAGACGGGGGATCGAACCTGTGATCCCCGTGCATACACACGGATATGCTGTGACGATGTGCATACACACGGATATGCTATGACGATGTGCATACACACGGATATGCTATGACGATGTACATACACACGGATATGCTATGACGATGTGCATACACACGGATATGCTATGACGATGTGCATACACACGGATATGCTATGACGATATGCATACACACGGATATGCTATGACGATATGCATACACACGGATATGCTATGACGATGTGCATACACACGGATATGCTGTGACGATGTGCATACACACGGATATGTTATGACGATGTGCATACACACGGATATGCTGTGACGGTGTGCATACACACGTATATGCTGTGACGATATGCATACACACGTATATGCTGTGACGATGTGCATACACAGGGATATGCTGTGACGATGTACATACACACGTCTATGCTGTGACGATGGGCATACAACCGGATATGCTGTGACGATGTGCATACAACCGGATATGCTATGACGATGTGCATACACACGGATATGCTGTGACGATGTGCATACACACGGATATGCTATGACGATATGCATACACACGGATATGCTATGACGATGTGCATACACACGGATATGCTATGACGATGTGCATACACACGGATATGCTATGACGATGTACATACACACGGATATGCTATGACGATGTGCATACACACGGATATGCTATGACGATATGCATACACACGGATATGCTATGACGATATGCATACACACGGATATGCTATGACGATGTGCATACACACGGATATGCTGTGACGATGTGCATACACACGGATATGCTATGACGATGTGCATACACACGGATATGCTGTGACGGTGTGCATACACACGGATATGCTGTGACGATATGCATACACACGTATATGCTGTGACGATGTGCATACACAGGGATATGCTGTGACGATGTACATACACACGTCTATGCTGTGACGATGGGCATACAACCGGATATGCTGTGACGATGTGCATACAACCGGATATGCTATGACGATGTGCATACACACGGATATGCTGTGACGATGTGCATACACACGGATATGCTGTGACGATGTGCATACACACGGATATGCTATGACGATGTGCATACAACCGGATATGCTGTGACGCTGTGCATACACACGGATATGCTGTGACGATGTACATACACACGGAGTGCTGTAACGTTGAGTCCGTATAGCCGTGAGAGTGCTATAACATTGAGTCCGTATCACACATTCCTGGTAATGTTGAACAGTAAAGGAAAACCACCAACCACATTCCTGTTAATGTTGATCAGTAAAGGAAAACCACCAACCACATTCCTGTTAATGCTGAACAGTAAAGGAAAACCACCAACCACATTCCTGTTAATGCTGAACAGTAAAGGAAAACCATCGACCACATTCCTGTTAATGCTGAACAGTAAAGGAAAACCATCGACCACATTCCTGTTAATGCTGAACAGTAAAGGAAAACCATCAACCACATTCCTGTTAATGTTGATCAGTAAAGGAAAACCATCAACCACATTCCTGTTGAATAGTAAAGGAAAACCATCAACCACATTCCTGTTGAACAGTAAAGGAAAACCACCAACCACATTCCTGTTAATGCTGAATAGTAAAGGAAAACCATCGACCACATTCCTGTTAATGCTGACAGTAAAGGAAAACCCTCAACCACATTCCTGTTAATGCTGAACAGTAAAGGAAAACCATCAACCACATTCCTGTTAATGCTGAACAGTAAAGGAAAACCATCAACCACATTCCTGTTAATGCTGAACAGTAAAGGAAAACCATCAACCACATTCCTGTTAATGCTGAACAGTAAAGGAAAACCATCGACCACATTCCTGTTAATGCTGAACAGTAAAGGAAAACCATGAACCACATTCCTGTTAATGCTGAATAGTAAAGGAAAACCATCAACCACATTCCTGTTGAATAGTAAAGGAAAACCATCAACCACATTCCTGTTGAACAATAAAGGAAAACCACCAACCACATTCCTGTTAATGCTGAACAGTAAAGGAAAACCATCAACCACATTCCTGTTAATGCTGAACAGTAAAGGAAAACCACCAACCACATTCCTGTTAATGCTGAACAGTAAAGGAAAACCACCAACCACATTCCTGTTAATGCTGAACAGTAAAGGAAAACCATCGACAACATTCCTGTTAATGCTGTTAATGCTGAACAGTAAAGGAAAACCATCGACCACATTCCTGTTAATGCTGAACAGTAAAGGAAAACCACCAACCACATTCCTGTTAATGCTGAACAGTAAAGGAAAACCATCGACCACATTCCTGTTAATGCTGAACAGTAAAGGAAAACCACCGACCACATTCCTGTTAATGCTGAACAGTAAAGGAAATCCACCGACCACATTCCTGTTAATGCTGAACAGTAAAGGAAAACCACCGACCACATTCCTGTTAATGCTGAACAGTAAAGGAAAACCACTGACCACATTCCTGTTAATGCTGAACAGTAAAGGAAAACCACCGACCACATTCCTGTTAATGCTGAACAGTAAAGGAAAACCACCGACCACATTCCTGTTAATGTTGATCAGTAAAGGAAAACCATCAACCACATTCCTGTTGAATAGTAAAGGAAAACCATCAACCACATTCCTGTTGAACAGTAAAGGAAAACCACGAACCACATTCCTGTTAATGCTGAACAGTAAAGGAAAACCATCGACCACATTCCTGTTAATGCTGAACAGTAAAGGAAAACCACCAACCACATTCCTGTTAATGCTGAACAGTAAAGGAAAACCATCGACCACATTCCTGTTAATGCTGAACAGTAAAGGAAAACCATCAACCACATTCCTGTTAATGCTGATCAGTAAAGGAAAACCATCAACCACATTCCTGTTGAATAGTAAAGGAAAACCATCAACCACATTCCTGTTGAACAATAAAGGAAAACCACCAACCACATTCCTGTTAATGCTGAACAGTAAAGGAAAACCACCAACCACATTCCTGTTAATGCTGAACAGTAAAGGAAAACCATCAACCACATTCCTGTTAATGCTGATCAGTAATGGAAAACCATCAACCACATTCCTGTTGAACAGTAAAGGAAAACCACCAACCACATTCCTGTTAATGCTGAACAGTAACGGAAAACTATCAACCACATTCCTGTTGAACAGTAAAGGAAAACCATCAACCACATTCCTGTTAATGCTGAACAGTAAAGGAAAACCATCAACCACATTCCTGTTGAACAGTAAAGGAAAACCATCAACCACATTCCTGTTGAACAGTAAAGGAAAACCATCAACCACATTCCTGTTAATGCTGAACAGTAAAGGAAAACCATCAACCACATTCCTGTTAATGCTGAACAGTAAAGGAAAACCATCAACCACATTCCTGTTAATGCTGATCAGTAAAGGAAAACCATCAACCACATTCCTGTTGAATAGTAAAGGAAAACCATCAACCACATTCCTGTTGAATAGTAAAGGAAAACCACCAACCACATTCCTGTTAATGCTGAACAGTAAAGGAAAACCATCAACCACATTCCTGTTGAATAGTAAAGGAAAACCATCAACCACATTCCTGTTGAACAGTAAAGGAAAACCATCAACCACATTCCTGTTAATGCTGAACAGTAAAGGAAAACCATCAACCACATTCCTGTTAATGCTGATCAGTAAAGGAAAACCATCAACCACATTCCTGTTGAATAGTAAAGGAAAACCATCAACCACATTCCTGTTAATGCTGAACAGTAAAGGAAAACCACCAACCACATTCCTGTTAATGCTGAACAGTAAAGGAAAACCACCAACCACATTCCTGTTAATGCTGAACAGTAAAGGAAAACCATCAACCACATTCCTGTTAATGCTGAACAGTAAAGGAAAACCACCAACCACATTCCTGTTAATGCTGAACAGTAAAGGAAAACCACCAACCACATTCCTGTTAATGCTGAACAGTAAAGGAAAACCACCAACCACATTCCTGTTAATGCTGAACAGTAAAGGAAAACCATCGACCACATTCCTGTTAATGCTGAACAGTAAAGGAAAACCATCGACCACATTCCTGTTAATGCTGAACAGTAAAGGAAAACCATCGACCACATTCCTGTTAATGCTGAACAGTAAAGGAAAACCACCAACCACATTCCTGTTAATGCTGAACAGTAAAGGAAAACCATCGACCACATTCCTGTTAATGCTGAACAGTAAAGGAAAACCATCAACCACATTCCTGTTAATGCTGAACAGTAAAGGAAAACCACCAACCACATTCCTGTTAATGCTGAACAGTAAAGGAAAACCATCAACCACATTCCTGTTAATGCTGAACAGTAAAGGAAAACCATCAACCACATTCCTGTTAATGCTGAACAGTAAAGGAAAACCATCAACCACATTCCTGTTGAAAGTAAAGGAAAACCATCAACCACATTCCTGTTGAACAGTAAAGGAAAACCATCAACCACATTCCTGTTAATGCTGAACAGTAAAGGAAAACCATCAACCACATTCCTGTTAATGCTGAACAGTAAAGGAAAACCATCAACCACATTCCTGTTGAACAGTAAAGGAAAACCATCAACCACATTCCTGTTAATGCTGAACAGTAAAGGAAAACCATCAACCACATTCCTGTTAATGCTGAACAGTAAAGGAAAACCATCAACCACATTCCTGTTAATGCTGAACAGTAAAGGAAAACCACCAACCACATTCCTGTTAATGCTGAACAGTAAAGGAAAACCATCAACCACATTCCTGTTAATGCTGAACAGTAAAGGAAAACCACCAACCACATTCCTGTTAATGCTGAACAGTAAAGGAAAACCACCAACCACATTCCTGTTAATGCTGAACAGTAAAGGAAAACCATCGACCACATTCCTGTTAATGCTGAACAGTAAAGGAAAACCATCAACCACATTCCTGTTAATGCTGAACAGTAAAGGAAAACCACCAACCACATTCCTGTTAATGCTGAACAGTAAAGGAAAACCATCGACCACATTCCTGTTAATGCTGAACAGTAAAGGAAAACCACCAACCACATTCCTGTTAATGCTGAACAGTAAAGGAAAACCACCAACCACATTCCTGTTAATGCTGATCAGTAAAGGAAAACCATCGACCACATTCCTGTTAATGTTGAACAGTAAAGGAAAACCACCAACCACATTCCTGTTAATGCTGAACAGTAAAGGAAAACCACCAACCACATTCCTGTTAATGCTGAACAGTAAAGGAAAACCACCAACCACATTCCTGTTAATGCTGAACAGTAAAGGAAAACCATCGACAACATTCCTGTTAATGCTGAACAGTAAAGGAAAACCATTGACCACATTCATGTTAATGCTGAACAGTAAAGGAAAACCATCGACCACATTCCTGTTAATGCTGAACAGTAAAGGAAAACCACCAACCACATTCCTGTTAATGCTGAACAGTAAAGGAAAACCATCGACCACATTCCTGTTAATGCTGAACAGTAAAGGAAAACCATCAACCACATTCCTGTTAATGCTGATCAGTAAAGGAAAACCATCAACCACATTCCTGTTGAATAGTAAAGGAAAACCATCAACCACATTCCTGTTAATGCTGAACAGTAATGGAAAACCATCGACCACATTGCTGTTGAATAGTGAAGGAAAACCATCAACCACATTCCTGTTGAATAGTAAAGGAAAACCATCAACCACATTCCTGTTGAATAGTACAGGAAAACCATCAACCACATTCCTGTTGAATAGTAAAGGAAAACCATCAACCACATTCCTGTTGAACAGTAAAGGAAAACCACCAACCACATTCCTGTTAATGCTGAACAGTAAAGGAAAACCACCAACCACATTCCTGTTAATGCTGAACAGTAAAGGAAAACCACCAACCACATTCCTGTTAATGCTGAACAGTAAAGGAAAACCATCAACCACATTCCTGTTAATGCTGAACAGTAAAGGAAAACCATCAACCACATTCCTGTTAATGCTGAACAGTAAAGGAAAACCCCAACCACATTCCTGTTAATGCTGAACAGTAAAGGAAAACCACCAACCACATTCCTGTTAATGCTGAACAGTAAAGGAAAACCATCGACCACATTCCTGTTAATGCTGAACAGTAAAGGAAAACCATCAACCACATTCCTGTTAATGCTGAACAGTAAAGGAAAACCACCAACCACATTCCTGTTAATGCTGAACAGTAAAGGAAAACCACCAACCACATTCCTGTTAATGCTGAACAGTAAAGGAAAACCATCGACCACATTCCTGTTAATGCTGAACAGTAAAGGAAAACCATCGACCACATTCCTGTTAATGCTGAACAGTAAAGGAAAACCATCAACCACATTCCTGTTGAATAGTAAAGGAAAACCATCAACCACATTCCTGTTGAATAGTAAAGGAAAACCACCAACCACATTCCTGTTAATGCTGAACAGTAAAGGAAAACCATCGACCACATTCCTGTTAATGCTGAACAGTAAAGGAAAACCATCAACCACATTCCTGTTGAATAGTAAAGGAAAACCATCAACCACATTCCTGTTAATGCTGAACAGTAAAGGAAAACCATCGACCACATTCCTGTTAATGCTGAACAGTAAAGGAAAACCATCAACCACATTCCTGTTGAATAGTAAAGGAAAACCATCAACCACATTCCTGTTAATGCTGAACAGTAAAGGAAAACCATCGACCACATTCCTGTTAATGCTGAACAGTAAAGGAAAACCATCAACCACATTCCTGTTAATGCTGAACAGTAAAGGAAAACCATCGACCACATTCCTGTTAATGCTGAACAGTAAAGGAAAACCATCAACCACATTCCTGTTAATGCTGAACAGTAAAGGAAAACCACCAACCACATTCCTGTTAATGCTGAACAGTAAAGGAAAACCATCAACCACATTCCTGTTAATGCTGAACAGTAAAGGAAAACCACCAACCACATTCCTGTTAATGCTGAACAGTAAAGGAAAACCACCAACCACATTCCTGTTAATGCTGAACAGTAAAGGAAAACCATCGACCACATTCCTGTTAATGCTGAACAGTAAAGGAAAACCATCAACCACATTCCTGTTAATGCTGAACAGTAAAGGAAAACCACCAACCACATTCCTGTTAATGCTGAACAGTAAAGGAAAACCATCAACCACATTCCTGTTAATGCTGAACAGTAAAGGAAAACCATCAACCACATTCCTGTTAATGCTGATCAGTAAAGGAAAACCATCAACCACATTCCTGTTGAATAGTAAAGGAAAACCATCAACCACATTCCTGTTAATGCTGAACAGTAAAGGAAAACCATCAACCACATTCCTGTTGAATAGTAAAGGAAAACCATCAACCACATTCCTGTTGAATAGTAAAGGAAAACCATCAACCACATTCCTGTTGAATAGTAAAGGAAAACCATCAACCACATTCCTGTTGAATAGTAAAGGAAAACCATCAACCACATTCCTGTTGAACAGTAAAGGAAAACCACCAACCACATTCCTGTTAATGCTGAACAGTAAAGGAAAACCACCAACCACATTCCTGTTAATGCTGAACAGTAAAGGAAAACCATCAACCACATTCCTGTTAATGCTGAACAGTAAAGGAAAACCATCAACCACATTCCTGTTAATGCTGAACAGTAAAGGAAAACCATCAACCACATTCCTGTTAATGCTGAACAGTAAAGGAAAACCCCAACCACATTCCTGTTAATGCTGAACAGTAAAGGAAAACCATCAACCACATTCCTGTTAATGCTGAACAGTAAAGGAAAACCATCACCACATTCCTGTTAATGCTGAACAGTAAAGGAAAACCATCAACCACATTCCTGTTAATGCTGAACAGTAAAGGAAAACCATCGACCACATTCCTGTTAATGCTGAACAGTAAAGGAAAACCACCAACCACATTCCTGTTAATGCTGAACAGTAAAGGAAAACCATCAACCACATTCCTGTTAATGCTGAACAGTAAAGGAAAACCATCAACCACATTCCTGTTAATGCTGAACAGTAAAGGAAAACCATCAACCACATTCCTGTTGAATAGTAAAGGAAAACCATCAACCACATTCCTGTTGAATAGTAAAGGAAAACCACCAACCACATTCCTGTTAATGCTGAACAGTAAAGGAAAACCATCGACCACATTCCTGTTAATGCTGAACAGTAAAGGAAAACCATCAACCACATTCCTGTGAATGTAAAGGAAAACCATCAACCACATTCCTGTTAATGCTGAACAGTAAAGGAAAACCATCAACCACATTCCTGTTAATGCTGAACAGTAAAGGAAAACCATCAACCACATTCCTGTTGAATAGTAAAGGAAAACCATCAACCACATTCCTGTTAATGCTGAACAGTAAAGGAAAACCATCGACCACATTCCTGTTAATGCTGAACAGTAAAGGAAAACCATCAACCACATTCCTGTTAATGCTGAACAGTAAAGGAAAACCATCAACCACATTCCTGTTAATGCTGAACAGTAAAGGAAAACCCAACCACATTCCTGTTAATGCTGAACAGTAAAGGAAAACCACCAACCACATTCCTGTTAATGCTGAACAGTAAAGGAAAACCATCAACCACATTCCTGTTAATGCTGAACAGTAAAGGAAAACCATCAACCACATTCCTGTTAATGCTGAACAGTAAAGGAAAACCACCAACCACATTC
This sequence comes from Archivesica marissinica, assembly GCA_014843695.1. Lineage (NCBI taxonomy): Eukaryota > Metazoa > Mollusca > Bivalvia > Venerida > Vesicomyidae > Archivesica > Archivesica marissinica. The sequence goes on along the minus strand of CM026389.1, from coordinate 39,357,572 downwards.
CTGTTAATGCTGAACAGTAAAGGAAAACCATCGACCACATTCCTGTTAATGCTGAACAGTAAAGGAAAACCATCAACCACATTCCTGTTAATGCTGAACAGTAAAGGAAAACCACCAACCACATTCCTGTTAATGCTGAACAGTAAAGGAAAACCATCAACCACATTCCTGTTAATGCTGAACAGTAAAGGAAAACCATCAACCACATTCCTGTTGAACAGTAAAGGAAAACCATCAACCACATTCCTGTTAATGCTGAACAGTAAAGGAAAACCACCAACCACATTCCTGTTAATGCTGAACAGTAAAGGAAAACCATCAACCACATTCCTGTTAATGCTGAACAGTAAAGGAAAACCATCAACCACATTCCTGTTAATGCTGAACAGTAAAGGAAAACCACCAACCACATTCCTGTTAATGCTGAACAGTAAAGGAAAACCATCAACCACATTCCTGTTGAACAGTAAAGGAAAACCACCAACCACATTCCTGTTAATGCTGAACAGTAAAGGAAAACCACCAACCACATTCCTGTTAATGCTGAACAGTAAAGGAAAACCATCAACCACATTCCTGTTAATGCTGAACAGTAAAGGAAAACCATCAACCACATTCCTGTTAATGCTGAACAGTAAAGGAAAACCACCAACCACATTCCTGTTAATGCTGAACAGTAAAGGAAAACCACCAACCACATTCCTGTTAATGCTGAACAGTAAAGGAAAACCATCGACCACATTCCTGTTAATGCTGAACAGTAAAGGAAAACCATCAACCACATTCCTGTTAATGCTGATCAGTAAAGGAAAACCACCAACCACATTCCTGTTAATGCTGAACAGTAAAGGAAAACCATCAACCACATTCCTGTTGAACAGTAAAGGAAAACCACCAACCACATTCCTGTTAATGCTGAACAGTAAAGGAAAACCATCAACCACATTCCTGTTGAACAGTAAAGGAAAACCACCAACCACATTCCTGTTAATGCTGAACAGTAAAGGAAAACCATCGACCACATTCCTGTTAATGCTGAACAGTAAAGGAAAACCATCAACCACATTCCTGTTAATGCTGAACAGTAAAGGAAAACCACCAACCACATTCCTGTTAATGCTGATCAGTAAAGGAAAACCATCAACCACATTCCTGTTGAATAGTAAAGGAAAACCATCAACCACATTCCTGTTAATGCTGATCAGTAAAGGAAAACCATCAACCACATTCCTGTTGAATAGTAAAGGAAAACCATCAACCACATTCCTGTTGAATAGTAAAGGAAAACCATCAACCACATTCCTGTTGAATAGTAAAGGAAAACCACCAACCACATTCCTGTTAATGCTGAACAATAAAGGAAAACCATCGACCACATTCCTGTTGAACAGTAATGGAAAACCATCAACCACATTCCTGTTGAACAGTAAAGGAAAACCACCAACCACATTCCTGTTAATGCTGAACAGTAAAGGAAAACCATCGACCACATTCCTGTTAATGTTGAACAGTAAAGGAAAACCACCAACCACATTCCTGTTAATGCTGAACAGTAAAGGAAAACCATCGACCACATTCCTGTTAATGCTGAACAGTAAAGGAAAACCATCAACCACATTCCTGTTAATGCTGAACAGTAAAGGAAAACCATCGACCACATCCCTGTTAATGCTGAACAGTAAAGGAAAACCATCAACCACATTCCTGTTAATGCTGAACAGTAAAGGAAAACCACCAACCACATTCCTGTTAATGCTGATCAGTAAAGGAAAACCATCGACCACATTCCTGTTAATGCTGAACAGTAAAGGAAAACCATCAACCACATTCCTGTTGAATAGTAAAGGAAAACCATCAACCACATTCCTGTTGAACAGTAAAGGAAAACCACCAACCACATTCCTGTTAATGCTGAACAGTAAAGGAAAACCACCAACCACATTCCTGTTAATGCTGATCAGTAAAGGAAAACCATCAACCACATTCCTGTTGAATAGTAAAGGAAAACCATCAACCACATTCCTGTTGAATAGTAAGGGAAAACCACCAACCACATTCCTGTTGAACAGTAAAGGAAAACCACCAACCACATTCCTGTTGAACAGTAAAGGAAAACCACCAACCACATTCCTGTTAATGCTGAACAGTAAAGGAAAACCACCAACCACATTCCTGTTAATGCTGAACAGTAAAGGAAAACCATCAACCACATTCCTGTTAATGCTGAACAGTAAAGGAAAACCACCAACCACATTCCTGTTAATGCTGAACAGTAAAGGAAAACCACCAACCACATTCCTGTTAATGCTGAACAGTAAAGCTTACTAAAACTTTAAATGCGGCGATTTTGAAAATCACACAGCAGATAAAATAGTTATGACAGGTGGATTATCTGACACCGAAAATTATGGTGGCGGCCATCTTGGATTAACCAAGTCATAAATCAAATTATACTAATTTTATCAGCACAAATATTTAATTCAACATTTCTATTTAAAGATGCTTGTGCAGATATATATATATATTATTATTTAACAAGTTTATTTATTTTTATGTCAGTTGCAAATTTGGATTCATTTTCGAATTTTATGTAGTAACCTGGGTTCAAGTCTGTTGATTTTTCACTTTTTAACTTCTGGCAAAATGACATCATCAGAAAGTCAATACGGACCAATTGATAGTCTCGGTGTTAAAACATATTTATTTGACTGACCAGGCAAAATATATCGATGTCTGTTCCCAGGCTATGTAGTACCCACAAATATTCAAAATGTCAGCTATTTCAACAATATTTCAAGTTTTCAAATTCAGCAATATTTCATAATTTGATGTGCGATTTATTTCAGTGTTATGTTCACATTTCCACTTATTAGATGGTGGTTAGTTTAACCCTTTCCCTCATAGAAGTACCTCTTGATGCCATTACCAATACGACATACATTGACAATGTAGTAGCCAAACCAATGTTCATAATAAAGGCCAGAATCTCATGTAGTCCCAGTAATATCTATCTATGGAGGTGGGATAGATATGGCAACTACTTATCCACTGCATGATAGCTAAATGGCTGTCGTTTGTATCGAGATATAATAGTATATTAACCTAAATCTCTATGTAGTCCCAGTAATATCTATGGAGGTGGGATAGATATGGCGACTACTTATCCACTGCATGATAGCTAAATGGCTGTCGTTTGTATGGAGATATAATAGTATATTAACGTAAACCTAATGTAGTCCCAGTAATATCTATGGAGGTGGGATAGATATGGCGACTACTTATCCACTGCATGATAGCTAAATGGCTGTCGTTTGTATGGAGATATAATAGTATATCAACCTAAATCTCTATGTAGTCCCAGTAATATCTATAGAGGTGGGATAGATATGGCGACTACTTATCCACTGCATGATAGCTAAATGGCTGTCGTTTGTATGGAGATATAATAGTATATCAACCTAAATCTCTATGAAGGAAAGGGTTAAACAATATATATTTCTTTGAATAGATATTGAGTGATTTTTTAAATAAATATTGGAGGTCCAATTAGCGCAGTGGTTTTTAGAATGCTCACTTCTGTGGAAGTATACAACATGGTATGGTGGTCACCAAATACGACAGGTGGGTTTTCTCTGGGGACTCCGGTTTACTCCCACGAATGACCACAAACACGCTTTCATCTGTGCAAACGAGAGTGATTAATATTAGCTGATTAGCTTGATTAGTTTTCGTTGTAAAATAAATAAAGTCTATACTATACTTTAAAACGACACTATATCAGTGATAGAAGCAGATTTCTACAGAATATAATTTCCTAATATATTTTAGGAAGTCGTGATAGCGCAGTGGTAGCGCGTTCGCTTCAGGTGCAAAAGGCCCCGAGTTTGCGTCCAGCTGAATTTCTAGTAGCAATGCAATTTATACATAAAAATGAATTTTTGATGCTTTTTGCGAAGTAATGTCGCTTTAAAGAAATATTCATAAAGAGAGGTATTTTAACAGTTCTGGACAGATGTTCAAAATGTTCATATAGAAGACGATAAATCATGATTTCGAATCATCAGCTTCATAGAGAAGCCCATTCAAAGAAAACGGGAGCCCATTCTAAGAAAACGAAGCACATTCTAAGAAAAAAAATAACATGGTCCCACGGTTATAAAACTTTTCTCAGATTTCAAACTCAAGTAATTTGATTGGTTGATTCTGAGATTTAGTCTCAGCTGAACCATTCAGAAGTTTGAGTTTGGAGACAGGTTTTATAACCTCCAGCCCAGGCTTTATTTAAATACAGACGGATCTGTAATCCAGTGGTAACACACTGGACTGGTAATCTAGGGATCGCAGGTTCGATCCCCCGTCTGACCCTAATAAAATTAACAGTCTTTCAGATGGGACGTTAAACCGAGGTCTCGTGTCGGTGCTTTACACTGTGCAGGTAAAAGAACCAGAGGAGACTCTGGAATGGGTCTCTCTCTGTATCATTGCACTCCAAAAATCTAAAATTACTAATCTCTTCAGGAGGCGTCGCTCATATGGGTAACCGGTAGCGATGATAAATAAACGTAAAACACACACACAGCAAAATGACAAATGGTAATATCTAGCCAATTACATTTAATAATGCTACATTACAAAACACACAGAAATGCTACAACCACTACCAGTATTATAAATACAAACCAATATACCGAGGTTATTCAAGATGTTCAACCCAGAAGAATGTAAAATAGTTGCACATAGTGGTGTAAAATATGATCAGCTTTCGCTTTCAGCATCATGAAATTATAATCCAATGAATGAACATTGATAGGAACATTATCGTGAGCCACGCTATTCACTTGTCATAATGATAGCTGTCAATGGTCAGAAGTATCATAAACTCAAATTAACAAATTTTCTTTTTCTTTTATGCTGGGAAATGATTGTTATGAGAGACGATGTTGTCAATTATAGGACATAATATTTTACAAATTTAACTCTTTGCACACTAGTGAAAATAACTGTGAAAGATATCATGTAAGTTTTATTAGAATTATGTCGTAAATGAGTTTTCCAGTAAATTCGCCCAAATCGCACTCTAGAATAAGTCCTGCATTGCGACATAATTCTAAAGAAATAATATGACATATTTCCACAGTTTGAAAACTACAAATAAGAAAAAACACATTCATGAATTGTCGTCTGCTACAATTACTTGATCAATTTATAGCCTTTTATTTTACCCAGCATGCAAAGAGTTATAGCGGGAATATTTACATTCAAATAGATAATATGTATAACCTTATTTTGCATTGAGAATATGGCATAAAAAGGCCAAAAACAAATACCTGGGAATTTTTACATTCACATATGAAAATCACACATCTTTTGCATTGGTAATATGGTTGAAAAAAAAGTTAAGAAAACAACTGATGAAAGTTCCTGTGAGTAGCTGTGCTTAATCGTCTTTAATTTGACTACGGTTTTGAGTTTTTTAGAGTAATTAACCCTTTCAACACCACAGACCTCTAAATAGGCTTACAAAAAGTGTAGATCCAGATGAGCCGGCTCGTGACGAGCCGTCTCATCAGGATCTGCACTTTTTGCCAGTGATATGACTATTTTTAGACATAATTACCCATTTTGATAAATGAACTTGTCCAAATGTGATTTTCTGATTCATTTATTGGTTTATGAAAATCGTGGACCAGTCCATGCGAGTTACTTGGTATTGAATGGGTTAAATGACGTCACAAAACTACAAAAATGACGTCGCACGCTAAGCCATGTTTTATTGCAGAATTAACAATGGTAAATTCCTTCTTTGCGTATACAGACAAAATGCAGAGCCATCTTAGAATACTAGTCAAAATATGGATACACTAGCAATTTTGATATGCATAGATTTAAAACAACATAAAACAGACAGTTTTCAGAATATTCACAGCAGAGCTTCAAAGTTGTTCAGTTAATTGTTATGTGACGTACAGACTAATTAACACTTTCAACACCACAGATCTATAAATAGACTTACAAAAAGTGTACATCCAGAGGAGTCACGCTCATAAGGAGCTCCACTCTTTGCCAGTAATATTACTATTTTTAGACAAAATTACCCATTTTGATAAATGAACTGGTCCAAATGTCATTTTCTTATTAATTGATTGGTTTAAAAATATCATGGACCAGTCCATGTCAGTTAATGGTGCTGAATGGGTTAAGATAACAACAACAACATATCATAGTGATAACAACATCAACAAATAAAGAAGCATTGTCAAGCAATGAACACCTCCACGACTGGACTCGACGACACAAAATAAATGGATTGCTCTATCCGTTACTATGCCAACCAGAATATTTTTATTGTTAATAATATTACTGTTCACTACATCACAAAATATATTATTACTATTTATGTTGTCATGGCAATTACGATATTCATCTACTGATAAACAGAATAATCCCTGCCCTGTAACAATGTTCCATGTACAAAGTTTCATGTAACAATCGTGAATGCTTAGTTATAGCAAACACAATAATTTTGTCCGAAAAATAGTACGTATACATGTATGTTCTCCTTGAAATTTGTAATCTACCAAGTTCTCGCTTCTCACAAATGAGACCAGGGTTCGATCCTCGGATCGGTAAGTATGCGAGATGGTACAGTGGTCACCAGATCGGATAGGTTAGTATTCTCTGGGTACTCCGGTTTCCTCCCACACGAAATACCACAAAATACGCTGTCATCCGCGCCAACGAGAGTGTTAAAGCGCGTTTTGCAATAGTTGTAAAATGTAAAGTTTCATGCTCCATAGAATTAGTTTTGTGCATTTTTTGTAAATTCTGTTCCCATAGCAACATCATTTGTTTGTCATCTTACTAAATGGAAATGTAGGCATTATATCCTTATTGCCAAGTACCTACCTACCAAATGTCATGATGTTATCTTCAATTACATTATTTTTATCACATTATCCAGATTACGAGGACGGACAATTATTATGGTTATGGTTATATTTCGGGTTTTACGCCTGCATCAGCACCATTTCGGGCTATATCGCCGGCAGGCAGTTTACCTAACAACACCTTTCCTGGGCAGGCTTCAACAGTTAACCAGTACTTGGGTGCACCAACCTCCGTTAGAAACTGCCAACTTTTTCATATAAATGAAACACGACCTGAGCAGGGCTCGAACCCGTGACCATCAGTGATGATAGGTTACAGTGGTATACAAGTCAGCGACCTTAACCACTCGACCACGGAGGCGGACTACGAGGACGGACAAAGAATCACGGTTTATGACCTAAACTGTCCAGGCCATGCTTAAGGGCTACAAAATAAAGCTCCTAACCCTAATGACGTGGTAGCTTTTCAACAGCATTCATCAAAATAGTTAGCCCCTAAAATCAAATGTTGGCCCGGACGGACAGACAAGGGTAAACCTACAGTCCTTTATAGTGAACCACCGGCAGGAGACAAACAAGCAACGCGTGTCAACAACTTGTAGAAGTAACACACTATATTATAATAACAACTGACATAACACATTAAAGCGACACTACATTGGTGAAAATAGAAATTTTCTACAGAATGTAATTTCCTATTATATTGAAATCCTTCCCGTAGTATTTTAACTAATAAATAAATGTCTTGTTGACATAACAAATAATGTAAATAGGGTCAACAGCAATGCGTTCTATAATGCGTGTATCATGAATAACAACATTTATGGTTACAGAATTACCATTATATTTGTGCCTATATATATATTTATGTTAAGACTAATCTGACAATAAATAAACGACAGTATCAAGCACTTAGTATGGACTCCAATAATAAACAAACGACAATTCAGGAGCGTGGCTGACTGTTATATGAAATCCTTAGTTTCACTTTGAGAGTTTGTAGACTGCAAAAACAGTTTATTAATTGAAAATTAGTGTTCGAATTATGTCGAAAGAATTCGTAGTAGCAATGCTATTTTATCTGTAAAAAATGCATTTGTTTTGTTTTTTGAGATGTAATGTCGCTTTAAAAATTATGTCTGCTACAACTTTTGAGCAGTCTATAAATAAATAAACATTATATTTAAATATGGAACCAATATAATTTGCATCAATTTCATTTGCCTCCATGATAAATGGCACATGATCACAAAATCCTCCAGGATGAATGACACATGATCAGTACCAGCATAATCCTCCAGGATGAATGACACATGATCAGTACCAGCACAATCCTCCAGGATAAATGACACATGATCAGTACCAGCACAATCCTCCAGGATGAATGACACATGATCAGTACCAGCACAATCCTCCAGGATGAATGACACATGATCAGTACCAGCACAATCCTCCAGGATGAATGACACATGATCAGTACCAGCACAATCCTCCAGGATGAATGACACATGATCAGTACCAGCACAATCCTCCAGGATGAATGACACATGATCAGTACCAGCACAATCCTCCAGGATGAATGACACATGATCAGTACCAGCACAATCCTCCAGGATGAATGACACATGATCAGTACCAGCACAATCCTCCAGGATGAATGACACATGATCAGTACCAGCACAATCCTCCAGTTGATGTCAGTACCAGCACAATCCTCCGGATGAATGACACATGATCAGTACCAGCACAATCCTCCAGGATGAATGACACATGATCAGTACCAGCACAATCCTCCAGGATAAATGACACATGATCAGTACCAGCACAATCCTCCAGGATAAATGACACATGATCAGTACCAGCACAATCCTCCAGGATAAATGACACATGATCAGTACCAGCACAATCCTCCAGGATGAATGACACATGATCAGTACCAGCACAATCCTCCAGGATGAATGACACATGATTCACTATCACATTCAAGTATTGTTCCTATTATTACTAGCAGTTTCCTAGAGTGATTATATAGACATACGTCAGGCTTCGAACCTGCAGCACAACTAGTTTCTAACCCACACAACTATGGCAAACAACGCCTAATAATGACAAATCTGTCGACTTTACCAGTGCGCCAACGTTTCTAACCCCCCACACAACTATGGCAAACAACGCCTAATAATGACAAATCTGACGACTTTACCAGTGCGCCAACGCAATCAACTCTGATCTGTGACAACGATGTTTCACCTCCAAGAAATGTCTGCTACATTACTTGGTACCATGTAGTATTAACCTGTAGGCGAGCATCCATGAGCAGATAACAAATGTGTAATATTTTGCTAATTTTTCAAAACGTCCCATAGCCTACAGCGTGCTAAAGGTCAAGTCAATCTTGACCTTCAAGAAATCTGATCACAATATGGGTTTCTGGATGTTGTATCGTTGTGGCGACATTTGATCTAAGAATCAGGCAAATCCATCCAGTCATTTAGGATATAGAGCAGACAACGTGGTAATGCATATATAAGTGCATTATTATTATTATATTTCGGGTTTTTACGCCTGCATCAGTACCATTTCGGGCTATATCGCCGGCGTGCAGTTTACCTAACAACACCTTTCCAGGGCAGGTTCCAGCAGTTAACCAGTACTTGGGTGATCAACCTCCGTAAGAAACTGCCAACTTTTTCATATAAATGAGACACGGCCTGAGCGGGGCTCGAACACGTGACCATCAGATATATAAGTGCAACCTTGACCTATTGCTATAACATAGGCTTCATCATGTTTCATCGATGTGACAACATTCTGTCGCAAGTTTCATGAAAAATTCCTTAAATGGTTTAGGAGATATGGATCAGACACAACATATAGTCAATTGAACTTTGACCAATGTGACCTTGACCCTGAAGTAATGTGGTTGGACCGTGGGTTCTGTACGTCTCGGTGCGGTGAACATAATATAAATTATATCCTTTTTGAGGGCCGATAAGAAATTTATGTTATATTTCGGGTTTTACGCCTGCATCAGCACCATTTCGGGCTATATCGCCGGCGGGCAGTTTACCTAACAACACCTTTCCTGGGCAGGCTCCAGCGGTTAACCAGTACTTGGGTGCACCAATCTCCGTAAGAAACTGCCAACTTTTTCATATAAATGAGACACGGCCTGAGCGGGGCTCGAACCCGTGACCATCAGTGATGATAGGTTACAGTGGTATACAAGTCAGCGACCTTAACCACTCGACCACGCCGATAAGAAAGTAGAAGGCTGATATGAGTTTTGTAAACTTAACAATATTTCACATGTCAGAAACGTGCATATCTACAGAAAGTATGTGTATGTGTGGGTGATCCAATTTAAATCACTACTACCAAATAAATTCCCCATAAGTGATATACCCACAAAATTTCAAATATACAATACATTGAAATTATTATTTTTAACATATTAAAGCGACACTATTTTGCATGGAATACAAGAGGGCCATGATGGCCCAATATCGCTCACATGACTAAATTCATGGGTTCACCATTTTAACACTTTTGAAAGAGCATTGAATGTACATTCATACCAAATGTTATCAAGACCCGACTGTTGGTTCATAAGATGTTTGAAGAATTTGTGTTATTTTTATTCACAACAACCTTCTTTTTAACATATCTGAAAAGGCTATACCCAAGAACTATAAAACTGTGAAAAACTGTAGCTACCATTGGCCAAGCAGTTTGGGTGTAGAAGAATGTCGAAAACCGGCTGGCAGTTCATGAGAAGATTTTTTTAAAGAATTTGAGCTATTTTTAGACAGCGACCATCTTGGATTATGTAATGACATGATTTTTACAATTATGTAATCCCCCACCTACCCAAATATCAGGACCATAAATGGCGGCTATACGAGGACAAAATGCGTGAAAATGTTCACGGACGCTGGATGATGGACACATTGCGGTCACAATACCTCACATGAGGTAAATAACATTATAAAATTTGAAATTTTATGTACAAGTTGCAATGCTACAACACATTTTTCAAATTACTATTTGAATAATTATTTTCAGCAAATAAACATTGTTCTTGTTCTTTTTAAAATATACCATACTGCATTGGTTCGCCACGTGGTGTATATTTCGGAAGGCATCGCTCCCAATCGGCAATCAATATCCGTTATTGTGTCATGCATGCAAATTAGACATCGTTTACATAGTTACATTGATAGACAGTGCTATATTTAGACGGTGCTATATTTAGACGGTGCTATATTTATTTGAATTATTGATGCTTCAGTGCAATGCGAATATTTGGATTTCCTTAAACACAGTCATTGCAAATTATATACTTTAAATTTCTGGAACTTTTTATGAAAAAACGTGCAAATCCGCTAGTGTCGCTTTAAGCTTGGATAGTAACATACGTTTGTTTCCAATCCAACATCTGTTCATGTACGTTATATATTGTGCATGAATGTTCGAACAACATAAAATAATGCTTAAACTAAATTAATCTAGCGCCAAATTAAATGACTATATATGTATATTTCAACAACCTAATCCCATTCATGTCATCTCTCCTTCCTGTCTTCTTGCACTCTTCCTTCAATGCAATTGGTCCGGACATGATTTACTTGTAGAATCTATCCAATCAGCATAAATGCCAATTCTCATGACTAATTGTCGTTATGCAAATGAGTACATTCTCTGCAGATTGGGTTTATATCTGTTCTCTATGATTTTACGCTTCAGCTTGAATGTGTCTGTAACCAGTCCGGTGTCTGGACTCCATATCTCAGTGCATAGCATCAACTTGGCTGGGATTTCAAACTTCTCCAACTTTGCTGTGAACAAAACATACCAGTAAGAACATTATCAATGAATAGCTACAGTTTCATACACATATTTCTCCAAAATGGGGACGAGGACAACATTCTTTTTATTACTATATATTTCGGAAATACAATGTAGAATAGAGGTGACCACTAACACAGGGTTGACTGTAGAATAGAAGTGACCACTAACACAGGGTTGACTGTAGAATAAAGGTGACCACTAACACAGGGTTGACTGTAGAATAGAGGTGACCACTAACACAGGTTGTACTGTAGAATAGAGGTGACCACTAACACAGGGTTGACTGTAGAATAGAAGTGACCGCTAACACAGGGTTGACTGTAGAATAGAGGTGACCACTAACACAGGGTTGACTGTATAATAGAGGTGACCACTAACACAGGGTTGACTGTATTACTTTTAACAAACAATCTTCAAAGTAAGAGGAAGTGTCAAACAGACAGGACAGACAGACAGACAGACAGACAGACAGACAGACAGACAGACAGACAGACAGACAGACAGACAGACAGACAGACAGACAGACAGACAGACAGACAGACAGACAGACAGACAGACAGACAGACAGACAGACAGACAGAGACAGACAGACACAGACAGACAGACAGACAGACAGACAGACAGATGGGAAATAATTATTTCAGATGACGCCAAAAGCATTTTGTTTGTTTGTTTGTCTTTAGGGTTCAACGTCCCACAAACAGAGTATAGGTCATATGGTGACTTTCCAGCTATTATTGATGGAGGAAGACCGCGGGTGCCAGTTAGAGCAGTGGGATTCGAACCAGCAGTGGTGATGGGCAAGTGATTTGAAGCCAACGACCGTAAACCACTAGATCACATCAGTTACTGTACAATCAGTTATATTTGCAAGACATATTTTCACGACTCTTCCATGAGGCCCCCTCATGAGTTACTTGTATGTGGGAAAAGTGGAGATAATTAGATATGTCTTAAGTAGGGATGGGACCGAATATTCGAATACCTGACTAATATTCGAATCCTAGTTTGGTATTCGAATACAAAAAAAAATTATTTTTTATTTTCATATATTTGTTTTAATATTAGTTACTTCTAGTTTTTTCAATCCATAAAGTCCACTGATTCGCACCTGCTCAAGTGTTTGTTTATGTCCGAAAACTTGGCCACCTGTTCACAATCTCACGCTCCCTCAGGCGTCTTGACATTTTGTACAAGATGTTGTTTTAGAAGCATTAACTAATGTGAATAGAAGCCAATTTCACGAGGTGTAAAATACACGCGCACCATTGAATAGAGGTCAGGTTGAAAAAAGTTAGGATTTGATGTGAAATATTTATCGAATATTTGAATACTATTCGAATACCACTTTCGAATATTCGAATGCCATTTAGCTATACGGTCCCATCCCTGGCGCAGAGGTTATAAAACTTTTCTCAGATCTCAAACTCAAGCTCAAGTGATCTGATTGGTTGATTCTCAATGTTACTGTCAGCTGAACCAATCAGACGATGGAGACTGAGTTTTGAGATTGGAGAAAAGTTTTATAACCTCCAGGCCTGGTCTTAAGTAATCTTGCTATCAAACTAACAGAGACATTCTATATAATACAAGACCTTCCAGAGAAGAGAGCAAATCTGGAAGTTGGGAACTTTCTACGATTTCAAAATTCCAACACTGCTTTTTCCATTACTTCAGTGTGATCAAGTTAGTTTTGACTTATATCTTATTTATTGACTAAATAGAAAGGTAGAAGTTGTGATAGCGCAGTGGTAGTGCACGTTTGCTTCAGGTGTGAAAGGCCTGGAGTTTTCACCCAGCTGTAGCCGCATTGCCTATTCTCCCTCCTTCCTGGTGATGGATTCAATCAGGAATGAGATATTGATTAATATAAGTTGCAAGAACTTGTTTTGCAATCGGGCAAAAATAAATTGGTATAAACTAAAAGGAAAGGTCACGCTCATTCTTAGGTTCTGTTGGAAAAGAAAATTGGTAGTAAAGGGGACAGGTTGCAGCAGATAGATGACAGGGCATCCAGGTATGAGGCCAAGTTGTGGTGTTCCTCAACTAAGCACTGCATTCTGTACTCACATTTCCTGCCAGCATCTGCTAAGATTTTCAACACTTCTTTTTCAACCTTTACATCATCACACAATTGCTCAAAATCTTTTCCTGTAACACCGATCTTCTCTGCGAGCTCTGTCAAGTTCTTCAAGTTTGGCACGATCAGCGCGATGCATACAGACTGCGTACTGTTGGCGTGTATACAGATCTGATCCACAAGGGGGCTCATCTTTAAAGCGGTTTCGATCTTACTCAAAGATATGTATTCTCCGTGTTGTAGTTTCACAAGATCTTTCATTCTATCTGAAATATTACATCAGTTACTGTTTTGTTTTTGCGGTTACATGCTGCACTAACATATAGAGGCTTTGCAGCTATTATTGACGGAGGAAGACACCGGGACTCCCTTCAAGCAGTATTTCATATGCAGATAGGTAGCTGGGTAGAACCACCGACCTTCTGCAAGTCAGCTGGACAGCTTCCTCATATGAAATAAATCGACACCCCCAGTGAGATTCTAACCAGCAGCGATGAGAGGCAAGTGATTTGAAGTAAAACGACCGTAACAACCTCGGCCACGGAGGCCCCACATCAGTAACTGTACCTTCAGTTATATTTACAAGTCATATTTTCACAATAATACGTGACTACAAGATCTTGAATTAATAGATGATCAGTAGCTATTTAATTAACGCAGTGGTTAGCATGCTCGCTTCTCACCAATGCAACAACAGTCCGATCTTCGGACCGGTAAGTATGTGAGATGGTACGGTGGTCGCAAGATTGGACAGGGAAGTATGTGAGATGGTACGGTGGTCGCAAGATTGGACAGGGAAGTATGTGAGATGGTACGGTGGTCGCAAGATTGGACAGGGAAGTATGTGAGATGGTACGGTGGTCGCAAGATTGGACAGGGAAGTATGTGAGATGGTACGGTGGTCGCAAGATTGGACAGGGAAGTATGTGAGATGGTACGGTGGTCGCAAGATTGGACAGGGAAGTATGTGAGATGGTACGGTGGTCGCAAGATTGGACAGGGAAGTATGTGAGATGGTACGGTGGTCGCAAGATTGGACAGGGAAGTATGTGAGATGGTACGGTGGTCGCAAGATTGGACAGGGAAGTATGTGAGATGGTACGGTGGTCGCAAGATTGGACAGGGAAGTATGTGAGATGGTACGGTGGTCGCAAGATTGGACAGGGAAGTATGTGAGATGGTACGGTGGTCGCAAGATTGGACAGGTGGGTTTCCTCAAAGTAAGCCGATTTCCTCTCACAACAATGACCATGTTTCATTCGTGCCAAACAGAGCGATTAATATAATCTGTAAGCTTATACTAGATGATGTACACTGTTGGTAGGGATAATGTCTGAAACATAGCGTTGAAGTCAATGACCCTAACTACTTGGCCACTGGTCACAGCACGTATGTAATGAGTGAGTGATTAACGAGAGTGATTAATATAAGTTGTTAAAACTTGCTTCGCAATCGTTGTAAAATAAAGTTTAAACGTATGTAGTGTCCTTGAGCAAGGCACCTGACACACCTTGCTCAACTGGTTAACTGGTCATGGCGGCAATACCTGCACAGAAAAACATGTCTAGGTATGCACAAGGCATACAACATAAAATGGAGTGAACATTAGCACAATAATAAGATTAGCACTATTGATAATGAACATAGTCAAAGGTGGCATAGCTAGCTTTAAATTGTGCAATTTATCATTTATTCAGCTTACAATGTCTAACTTGACTTACCTATTTATCGTTTATTCAGCTTACAATGTCTAACTTGACTTACCTATTTATCGTTTATTCAGCTTACAATGTCTAACTTGACTTACCTATTTATCGTTTATTCAGCTTACAATGTCTAACTTGACTTACCTATTTATCATTTATTCAGCTTACAATGTCTAACTTGACTTACCTATTTATCATTTATTCAGCTTACAATGTCTAACTTGACTTACCTATTTATCATTTATTCAGCTTACAATGTCTAACTTGACTTACCTATTTATCATTTATTCAGCTTACAATGTCTAACTTGACTTACCTATTTATCATTTATTCAGCTTACAATGTCTAACTTGACTTACCTATTTATCATTTATTCAGCTTACAATGTCTAACTTGACTTACCTATTTATCATTTATTCAGCTTACAATGTCTAACTTGACTTACCTATTTATCATTTATTCAGCTTACAATGTCTAACTTGACTTACCTATTTATCATTTATTCAGCTTACAATGTCTAACTTGACTTACCTATTTATCATTTATTCAGCTTACAATGTCTAACTTGACTTACCTATTTATCATTTATTCAGCTTACAATGTCTAACTTGACTTACTATTTATCGTTTATTCAGCTTACAATGTCTAACTTGACTTACTATTTATCGTTTATTCAGCTTACAATGTCTAACTTGACTTACCTATTTATTATTTATTCAGCTTACAATGTCTAACTTGACTTACCTATTTATCATTTATTCAGCTTACAATATCTAACTTGACTTACCTATGACCCTTAGGCTACCATCAGATTCAAACTGTCCGACATCACCAGTACAGAAATATCTCAGACCATCTATAACGGTGAAGTCCTTCTTTGTCTGTCCCGGGTTCTTGTAGTAGCCTTGTACAATATTTCCACCCCCGATCAGGATCTCTCCCTGCGGGAATGGCTTGTTTGTGTTCAAATAATTCCCTGAAATAACGAATGTCACCGTACATTAATAGTACAACCCCCACCCCCACCCCCCTACTGGTGTGAATGGCTAATTTATGTATAGGATATAAGCCGGAAACGATCCAATATGTAAAATATTGGACTGTGTGAGGCGCGTAGTGCCGAAGACAGTACCAATATTCTACTTATTGGATCCGTTTGAGGCTTACGGTATATCTTACTTAAAGCACACACTTTTATAACAAGATCCTACTACCGTATTTAGCTATGTACAGTGCGCTATCGTGTATAATTCGCACCCACGATTTGGCACGAAAATCGGGGGAAAAACTGAGTTCCGATGTATACTGCGCACGTGAAAAACGCAATTTTCCAAGTCAAAATTTAACATTTCTCAAGAATCGCTAAAAATTGTGCTCCGTGATTTTTACAACTTATATTAATCACTCGAGATACCTCATCGAGGAACGGTATCGCACTCGGGCATGATTTCATGAAAATTACATGCATATCGTTCTCAAACATCTCAACACGTTCTCAAACATGTCAGTAGATGCTCAAACTTCTCAACACGTGTAGCCTACCTAATTAACTGGGACCCATTGTGAATGGTTTGTCGAAATTAATTATCGCTACAAACAATTGAAATACTGCAGCCAAAAAAAGTTTGTTTTTTATGCAATGCATTGTACATAGTAAATATTTCCCGTAAAAATAACCAACACATCGTGTCTTTAATCATGTCGTATTTAAAAACATACGGTATATTAAATCAAATAAACTATAATTACAAAGTTTCTTTACCTCTATGATATCGTATGAAGGCAGCGTCGCTTTATGCGGCGAAGTACGCGAAAAGTACGGGAAATATTACATACGATAAAACCACGTGATGTTATCAAATCGCCATTTTTTATGCATTTAGTAATTTCAATTAAATTCTTCAAAGTTTGCCAAAATAAACGCAATATATGCTAATTTTGTGGTCTTATTCATTTCATTTATTTATATAGACTATCGGCAACTGGTTTTAATAGCTAGTTTATAACGTTTGTCGAATGTAACAAATTATAGAATGACTGTGGTGCCGTTCGGGTCGAATTTCATGAAATATTGGTCAATTTTGGTCCGGAAAAAAATGTCCTGATGTCTGTACTGGTGTATAATGCGCAGTAGATAAAATGGATGAGGATTTCAGTAAGAAATGTGCGCACTATACATAGCTAAATACGGTAATTAAAATTGTTAACGTACAAGTAGGATTTAATATATTACTCTGGCCTTTTGATAGCAGTCCAATATTAATAATAATGGACTGCAAGTACAAAGGTATAACGTCACGACAGTGTTTTAAATTCAAATAATTTCCTGAAATACATAGGTAGCCATATGATAATTGTACAAAATACCAACCAATGGCTGCAGATTGCTTCCCAGTAGCTCTCTCAAAGCGGTACAACTTTTGAACAACGGCTGTAGATTGCTTCCAAGTAGCTCTCTCAAAGTGGTACAACTTTTGAACAACGGCTGTAGATTGCTTCCCAGTAGCTCTCTCAAAGTGGTAAAACTTTTGAACAACGGCTGTAGATTGCTTCCCAGTAGCTCTCTCAAATCAGTACAACTTTTGAACAATGGCTGTAGATTGTTTCCCAGTAGCTCTCTCAAAGTGGTACAACTTTTGAACAACG
This sequence comes from Archivesica marissinica, assembly GCA_014843695.1. Lineage (NCBI taxonomy): Eukaryota > Metazoa > Mollusca > Bivalvia > Venerida > Vesicomyidae > Archivesica > Archivesica marissinica. The sequence goes on along the minus strand of CM026389.1, from coordinate 39,339,402 downwards.
GCTGTAGATTGCTTCCCAGTAGCTCTCTCAAAGTGGTACAACTTTTGAACAATGGCTGCAGATTGCTTCCCAGTAGCTCTCTCAAAGCAGTACAACTTTTGAACAATGGCTGCAGATAGCTTCCCAGTAGCTCTCTCAAAGCAGTACAACTTTTGAACAACGGCTGCAGATTGCTTCCCAGTAGCTCTCTCAAAGCAGTACAACTTTTGAACAATGGCTGCAGATTGTTTCCCAGTAGCTCTCTCAAAGTGGTACAACTTATGAACAACGGTTGTAGTCACTTTTGTTAATCTTGCATCGTTACAACCAGCAGATAAATATCCGAGCCTGTATTATTTTATTTCTCTCCTTGGAAGCAAACCATGTACATTTTTATGTTTTCTTATACTCAAGCTGTATGCACGTACCTTCTTCCCAGTTCCTCAGCCTGATTTCACTACATATCAATGGTGGTCCTACACGACCTGTGCTCATATCATTCACTGAAAAAATACAATGCATTTTTGGTTTTCATCGCACTTAACAACATAGGCCATATGTCGACTCCAGCTATTACTGGTGGAGGAAGACCCCAGATGCCCTTCCGACAGTATCTCAAGCACGGATGGGCACCCAGGTAGAATCACCGATCTTCTGCAAACAAATTGGATAACTTCCTCACTTGAATGAATTTGACAGTCCCAGTGGGATTCGAAACCTGCAGCAGTGAGGAGCAATGACACTCCCTTCTTTGTTTCTATAAAAGTATTTCAACACTTTCCCCCCTGTGTAGATGTAGTCTTACTACCTACGTAAGTTACAATTTATATTTATTTAATATTTATATATATTTCGGGTTTTTACGCCTGCATCAGCACCATTTCGGGCTATATCGCCGGCGGGCAGTTTACCTAACAACACCTTTCATGGGCAGGCTCCAGCAGTTAACCAGTACTTGGGTGCACCAACCTCCGTAAGAAACTGCCAACTTTTTCATATAAATGAGACACGGCCTGAGCGGGGCTCGAATCCGTGACCATCAGTGATGATAGGTTACAGTGGTATACAAGTTAGTGACCTTAACCACTCGACCACGGAGGCGGACATGTAATTTACAAATTGTAAGCAATGAATAAGCAGTGAACTTCCCTACCCCACCTGGATAGAGGGTCCTGTGAATTATCAACTCTTTGTACACTAGCAGTGAAAATATGTCGGGGAATTTCATTAGAATTGTGGTGTACCGAGTTTTCAGCTTAAGAAAAGCACATTAATGAATTGTTATCTGCTACAATTATTTGAACTATTTATAGTCTTTGTTTTACCCAGCATGCAAAAGTTAATAGTTTTAAGACCTTTGTTATTTGTTTGATTTAGTTGATACAAATTTATTTTAGCTCGATTGCGAAAATAAGTTCTTGCAACTTATATAAATTACTCTTGATATCTCATTCCTGATTGAATCCATCGCCACGAGGGAAGGAGAAGAGGCAATGCGGCTACAGCTGGTCGCAAACTACGGGCCTTTTCCCTTAACATATATTAATCACTCGATACCTCATTCCTGATGGAATCCATTGCCACGAGAGAGAGAAGAGGCATGGGAATTTAAAAGCATTGCCTAAGGGCACAATCGTACCGGCTCCAGCGGTGCGCAAACTCAGGGCCTTTCGCACCTGAAACAAACGAGCTACGACTGCGCTATCACGACATCCTATGCTTTGATTGACTATTAATATGTTGATCTATGTGAAATCAGTAATGGCAAAGAGAGGTATTTCTATGAAGGATAGGGTTAACTGAACACTTTGGAATGTTATCTCCCCCACTTTGGAATGTTATCTCCCCCACTTTGGAATGTTATCTCCCCCACTTTGGAATGTTATTGGAATGTTATCTCCCCCACTTTGGAATGTTATCTCCCCCCACTTTGGAATGTTATCTCCCCCACTTTGGAATGTTATCTCCCCCACTTTGGAATGATATCTCCCCCACTTTGGAATGTTATCTCCCCCACTTTGGAATGATATCTCCCCCACTTTGGAATGTTATCTCCCCCACTTTGGAATGTTATCTCCCCCACTTTGGAATGTTATCTCCCCCACTTTGGAATGATATCTCCCCCACTTTGGAATGTTATCTCCCCCACTTTGGAATGTTATCTCCCCACTTTGGAATGTTATCTCCCCCACTTTGGAATGATATCTCCCCCACTTTGGAATGTTATCTCCCCCACTTTGGAATGTTATCTCCCCCACTTTGGAATGTTATCTCCCCCACTTTGGAATGTTATTGGAATGTTATCTCCCCCACTTTGGAATGTTATCTCCCCCACTTTGGAATGTTATCTCCCCCACTTTGGAATGATATCTCCCCCACTTTGGAATGTTATCTCCCCCATTTGGATGTTATCTCCCCCACTTTGGAATGTTATCTCCCCCACTTTGGAATGTTATCTCCCCCACTTTGGAATGTTATCTCCCCCACTTTGGAATGTTATCTCCCCCACTTTGGAATGTTATCTCCCCCATTTGGAATGTTATCTCCCCCACTTTGGAATGTTATTGGAATGTTATCTCCCCCACTTTGGAATGATATCTCCCCCACTTTGGAATGTTATCTCCCCCACTTTGGAATGTTATTGGAATGTTATCTCCCCCACTTTGGAATGTTATCTCCCCCACTTTGGAATGTTATTGGAATGTTATCTCCCCCACTTTGGAATGATATCTCCCCCACTTTGGAATGTTATCTCCCCCACTTTGGAATGATATCTCCCCCACTTTGGAATGTTATCTCCCCCACTTTGGAATGATATCTCCCCCACTTTGGAATGTTATCTCCCCCACTTTGGAATGTTATCTCCCCCACTTTGGAATGATATCTCCCCCACTTTGGAATGTTATCTCCCCCACTTTGGAATGTTATTGGAATGTTATCTCCCCCACTTTGGAATGATATCTCCCCCACTTTGGAATGTTATCTCCCCCTCTTTGGAATGTTATCTCCCCCACTTTGGAATTATATCTTCCCCACTTTGGAATTATATCTCCCCCACTTTGGAATGTTATTGGAATTATATCTCCCCCACTTTGGAAAAAATGAAATTAGAAACGTTATTTATTAAAACGAGCGCGCTACGTAATGTGATAAAATGATCTTGTGCGGATTTCATACCACATTGTATGGAACTTGCTTGGCAATTTTGCTACTATGCTCGCCAAAAGGTTCACTTAACCCTTTCCTTCATAGAGATTTAGGTTAATATACTATTATATCTCCATACAAACGATAGCCATTTAACCCTTTCCTTCATAGAGATTTAGGGTAATATACTATTATATCTCCATACAAACGATAGCCATTTAACCCTTTCCTTCATAGAGATTTAGGGTAATATACTATTATATCTCCATACAAACGACAGCCATTTAACCCTTTCCTTCATAGAGATTTAGGTTAATATACTATTATATCTCCATACAAACGACAGCCATTTAACCCTTTCCTTCATAGAGATTTAGGGTAATATACTATTATATCTCCATACAAACGACAGCCATTTAACCCTTCATAGAGATTTAGGTTAATATACTATTATATCTCCATACAAACGATAGCCATTTAACCCTTTCCTTCATAGAGATTTAGGTTAATATACTATTATATCTCCATACAAACGATAGCCATTTAACCCTTTCTTTCATAGAGATTTAGGGTAATATACTATTATATCTCCATACAAACGACAGCCATTTAACCCTTCATAGAGATTTAGGGTAATATACTATTATATCTCCATACAAACGATAGCCATTTAACCCTTTCCTTCATAGAGATTTAGGTTAATATACTATTATATCTCCATACAAACGATAGCCATTTAACCCTTTCCTTCATAGAGATTTAGGATAATATACTATTATATCTCCATACAAACGACAGCCATTTAACCCTTTCCTTCATAGAGATTTAGGTTAATATACTATTATATCTCCATACAAACGACAGCCATTTAACCCTTTCCTTCATAGAGATTTAGGTTAATATACTATTATATCTCCATACAAACGACAGCCATTTAACCCTTTCCTTCATAGAGATTTAGGTTAATATACTATTATATCTCCATACAAACGATAGCCATTTAACCCTTTCCTTCATAGAGATTTAGGTTAATATACTATTATATCTCCATACAAACGACAGCCATTTAACCCTTTCCTTCATAGAGATTTAGGTTAATATACTATTATATCTCCATACAAACGACAGCCATTTAACCCTTTCCTTCATAGAGATTTAGGTAAATATACTATTATATCTCCATACAAACGACAGCCATTTAACCCTTTCCTTCATAGAGATTTAGGTTAATATAATATTATATCTCCATACAAACGACAGCTGTTTAACCCATTCCTTCATAGAGATTTAGGGTAATATACTATTATATCTCCATACAAACGATAGCCATTTAACCCTTTCCTTCATAGAGGTTTAAGTTAATATATTATTATATCTCCATACAAACGATAGCCATTTAACCCTTTCCTTCATAGAGATTTAAGTTAATATATTATTATATCTCCATACAAACGATAGCCATTTAACCCTTTCCTTCATAGAGATTTAGGTTAATATACTATTATATCTCCATACAAACGATAGCCATTTAACCCTTTCCTTCATAGAGATTTAGGTTAATATACTATTATATCTCCATACAAACGATAGCCATTTAACCCTTTCCTTCATAGAGATTTAGGTTAATATACTATTATATCTCCATACAAACGATAGCCATTTAACCCTTTCCTTCATAGAGATTTAGGTTAATATACTATTATATCTCCATACAAACGACAGCCATTTAACCCTTTCCTTCATAGAGATTTAGGGTAATATACTATTATATCTCCATACAAACGACAGCCATTTAACCCTTTCCTTCATAGAGATTTAGGTTAATATACTATTATATCTCCATACAAACGACAGCCATTTAACCCATTCCTTCATAGAGATTTAGGTTAATATACTATTATATCTCCATACAAACGACAGCCATTTAACCCTTTCCTTCATAGAGATTTAGGGTAATATACTATTATATCTCCATACAAACGACAGCCATTTAACCCATTCCTTCATAGAGGTTTAGGTTAATATACTATTATATCTCCATACAAACGACTGCCATTTAGCTATCATGCAGTGGATAAGTAGTTGCCATATCTATCCCACCTCCATAGATATTACTGGGACTACATGATATTTAGGTTAATATACTATTATATCTCCATACAAACGACTGCCATTTAGCTATCATGCAGTGGATAAGTAGTTGCCATATCTATCCCACCTCCATAGATATTACTGGGACTACATTAGATTCTGGCCTTTATTATGAACATTGGTTTGGCTACTACATTGTCAATGTATGTATTGGTAATGGCGTCAAGTGGTGCTTCTATGAGGGAAAGGGTTTATTAATAGAAAAATTCCAAACCTCATAAAATATGGTATGAAATCACAACTCGTGTACGGTATGGTGGTGAACAGGTAACAGCTGCACATGTTTCTCACTACCATCAGTACATGGTGGTGAACAGGTAACAGCTGCACATGTTTCTCACTACCATCGGTACATGGTGGTGAACAGGTAACGGCTGCACATGTTTCTCACAACCATCGGTACATGGTGGTGAACAGGTAACAGCTGCACATGTTTCTCACTACCATCAGTACATGGTGGTGAACAGGTAACGGCTGCACATGTTTCTCACTACCATCAGTACATGGTGTTGAACAGGTAACGGCTGCACATGTTTCTCACTACCATCGGTACATGATGGTGAACAGGTAACGGCTGCACATGTTTCTCACAACCATCGGTACATGGTGGTGAACAGGTTTTGGCTGCACATGTTTCTCACAACCATCGGTAAACCTACCATTTGTAACTGTTCCAGAGCCACATGTTTCTCACAACCATCGGTAAACCTACCATTTGTAACTGTTCCAGCGCCACATGTTTCCGTCAATCCATACCCTTGGAGAACGGGACAACAAAAACAAATGTTCATGAATCGCTGGGTCTTCTCCGAGAGAGGAGCTCCGCCACTTAACATCATTCGCAGTTCCCCACCAAGCAGCTGCCTGATCTTGCTGAACAATAATCTGAAAATAGAAGATGACATTAGTTATGTTAGGTTATATTTCGGGTTTTACGCCTGCATCAGCACCATTTTGGGCTATATCGCCGGCTGGCAGTTTACCTAACAACACCTTTCCTGGGCAGGCTCCAGCGGTTAACCAGTACTTGGGTGCACCAACCTCCGTAAGAAACTGCCAACTTTTTCATATAAATGAGACACGGCCTGAGCAGGGCTATGTCGTTTTGTTTTTTAAAAATAAAAAAAATTTAAAAAATATTAAAATACATGTCGTTTTGTATTTTAATAACATTACCTGATTTGTTTAAATTATACATGTATATTGCATGGCGTAACTGTGTACTTTGGGTAAAAGTATTGTGTATGTGCATTAATGCTATAGTGTTAAGAAACTTAAGAGGGCCCTAAGGAAGATTAGCTCAGAACTAATTAGGTCACCCTCTATAAATAAAGATATCTATCTAACTTTTAACTGTATCTGATAAATTGAGACCAAATGTGGTAAAAATAAATGTTGAGATATGTATGTATGTATGTTCCTTTAATGTCAAACCCCTCGCGGGGACTTAGACATGTTTTCCTGGGCAGGCTTAGCCGACCTAAGCGATTAACCAGTACTAAGCATTGTGTGTGAGGTGCCTTGCTCAAAATGTCGCCATGATTTCACCCCACACCCCTTTAAAATCGTTTTTTTAATTTTCTGTTCTTTTTTCTTTTCTACAATTTGCATACAACATTATATCTAGTAAGATACACTGGCTCATTATACAACACTCCTATTCAAATGTTGTATTTAATGATACTGTGCATTTTAACCCCATTTTGACATATAACACCATTTAAGGACACAATCACGCGTTTTCTCACTTCTCCGGGAAATGACATGCGACGTGCTGATGCCTAACTGCATGGTCGGTTTCCATGCTGCTGTGAGATCACTAGAGGGTGGCCCTAAAGAGGACGGTTTCGGAAGAAGAACTACAGGACTTGTCACACTGTGAAGGGAGAGGATGCCTCCTCCTGTTGTCAACCAGGCAACTTAGATCGACATAAGCTACTGAGAAGATTCACTCGCCCACATGCCTGTTATACTTTATATTTATTTTACAACGATTGCGAAGCAAGTTTTAGCAACTTATATTAATCACTCTCGTTGGCCCGGATGAATGCGTATATGTGATCATTCGTGTGGGAGGAAACCGGAGTACCCGGAGAAAACCCACCAATCCGATCTTGTGACCATCGTACCATCTCACATACTTCCCTGTCCGAGGATCGAACCCGGGTTGCATTGATGAGAAGCGAGCGCGCTAACCACTGCGCTAATCGGACAGACTGATCCGAGTCATCTTATAATTATGCAGTGTGGTTGCATATGATTCTATTGTATTACCGTACTATTATGAATATAGCACTAGGGGCGAGTGTTAGTCATGCGAGGTGTGTGAATCAATGGGTGAACTCCTTCCCGCTAAATTGTTTAGGACCCTAACACTTCTTCTTCAATAGTCAGGGTTCATTCTAGGTCAGAATTTTTGGGAGAAGTGAGAAAGCGCGTGATCACTTCCTTAAATGGTGTTCTTTAATATACTTCTGCAAAATAGGGTTAAAATGCACAGTACAACCATTAAATACAACATTTGAATAGAAGGAGTGCTTTATAATGGGCCAGTGTATCTTACTAGACAAAATTTTTTTTTTTTTAGGGAGAAATGAGGCCACCAGAGGGCGAAGTCAGGGTCCCTAGGGCGACAATTTCGCCCACATCGCCCTCTAAACTGATCCCTGATAGTTAACAGGATACTTCACCCCTATCCTTTCACCTATCCTAAACTAAATCCTAAACTAATCAAATATTCTACATTTATACACTGTTAGTTTATACAAATTTATTTTAGCTCGATTGCGAAACAATTTCTCTCAACTTATATTAGTTTAAACATATTTTATTTCCCAATATAATACATATTGAACAATGCATACACCTCACATAATCAGAATACAGAAACAGGATTAGAATGGAAGACAGAGTCTTATATAATTTTTCTCCTCCAACTTATATTAATCACTCTCGAGACCTCATTCCTGATGGAATCCATTACCACTAGGGAGAGAGAAGAGGCAACGTGGAATTTAAATGCCTTGTCTAAGGGCACAATCGTAACGGCTCCAGTGGGGCTCGAACGCCGGACCGTTCGCACCTGAAGCGAACGCGCATCTACTGCGCTATCACGACTTCCACGATTTATACATTGTAGAGTTTGTATCAATTCAAACTGCTACTGTCTAGACTCTGGTAATATGTGGGTTTTTTATTTATTATTTTACTGTGTAAATATGTATACATGTATTTGCAATGCTTGAAATGTGTATTTATTTGACATTATAAGTAACATTATTTTGTAAAGTATTGTATCTATAGACTATTTAATATATGGATGGGATAATAAAGAATAGAGTTTGTCCTTACTACAAGACAAACCCCTGTCCAATTAACGCAGTGGTTAGCGCTCGCTTCTCACCAATGCAACCCATTCGATCCTCGGTCCGGGATGTATGTATGTGAGATGGTACGGTGGTCGCCAGATCGGACAGGTGGATTTCTCCGGGAACTCCGGTTTCCTCACACGAATTACCACATTTACGACCTATTAATATAAGTTGTTAAAATTTGCTTCGCAATCGTGCTTCGCAATCGTTGTAAAATAAATAAAGACTAAACTAAACCACTGGTGACACATATAAAACAGAAAAGCCTGTAACTATACAGGGAAACCTGGGGGGCACTTTCTATAGTGATGATTGAACAGTCTAAGTTGTGCATACTTGTTGAAGAGTGGTGTATCATAGCCTTTCTCCAACGAGTTCTGCTTGTATTCATAGGCAAACTTGAAGAACGCTTGGCTGAACGGGCTGCCCGACTTCACCTTATCCCAGACCGCTTTATACAGCCTGTCCATGATCACCTGTAATTGTAATTGGATTGGAAAATAAGCAAAAAAAGAATGCTTAAATGAATTCCTTTATATGGTGGACAGGGTTCATTCTAGAGGGCGACTGGGGCGAAATAGTCGCCATAGGGACCCTGATTTTACCCCCCATAAAATTTGTTTTTTTATTTTCTGTTCTTTTTTCTTTTCTACAATTTGCATACAACATTATATCTAGTAAGATACACTGGCTCATTATACAACACTCCTATTCAAATGTTGTATTGAATGGTGATACTGTGCATTTTAACCATATATTGACATATAACACCATTTAAGGACACACGCTTTCTCACTTCTCCGGGAAATGACATGCGACGTGCTGATGCCTAACTGCATGGTCGGTTTCCATGCTGCTGCGAGATCACTAACAGTGAGAGGGTGGCCCTAAAGAGGACGGTTTCGGAAGAAGAACTACAGGACGTGTCACCTTGTGAAGGGAGAGGATGCCTCCTCCTGATGTCTACAAAGCAACTTAGATCGACATAAGCTACCTAGAAGATTCACTTGCCCACATGCCTCTCCGTCGAGTATAAACAAAACTCTTTTTTTTTGCACTTTATTTATTTTACAACGATTGCGAAGCAAGTTTTAACAACTTATATTAATTACTCTCGTTGGCCCAGATGAAGCGTATATGTGGCCATTCATGTGGGAAGAAACCGGAGTACCCGGAGAAAACCCACCTGTCCGATCTGGCGACCATCGTACCATCTCACATACTTCCCTGTCCGAGGATCGAACCAGGGTTGCATTGGTGAGAAGCGAGCGCGCTAAACAAAACTATTGGATTGGATTGGACACATCTACTCAATATGGTGAACAAATGTGTGAAGTTATTTCAAAACAGGCCTATTGCTTTCAAAGATATGGAGTAGAGACAAAGGATTGCAGGTATGGACAATGGACATCAGCAATATGTGCAACACGCAAACTCAATGTAGCCAGCATGTTTGTGAGTCTCTGAAAATGTCCCAGCAGCTCAAATATATAGACTGACTAGATCGACTGACATGTGGACAGCTGTAAAACAATATATATATCTATTTGATATGGAGCATAAATAATAAATGTCTATATCTAGCTTAACCCTTTCAACACCACATACCTCTAAATAGGCTTACAAAAAGTGTAGATCCAGATGAGCCGGCTCGTGACGAGCCGTCTCATCAGGAACTGCACGTTTTGCCAGTAATGTTACTATTTTTAGAGAAAAATTACCCATTTTGATAAATGAACTGGTCCAAATGTAATTTTCTTATTAATTTATTTGTCTAAAAATATGATGCACCAGTCCATGTCAGTTACTTGGTGTTGAATGGGCTAAACATATTTCATTTGCCAATATTATGCAGTTTGTACAATGCATGAGGCCGGCGCTATGCGAAAATGGGCACTCTTGACATTTTTCAGAAAAATGGGAAGAAAATGTTTAAATTAGGCAAACATTGCACGTTTCCCCACACCTCTTTATATATTTCTGGGTACTTTCTAGTTTCAAGGAATTATTAGTTAAAGCTATACCGCTTAAATATCTCTATCAAACAGTGTAATAATTTAGAAACTGTTGCCATAGGAACAATAATTCCAAGCCCATCACTTTGTTCGAAACATATAATGGCACGATGTTTTGTCAAATCATGATATAAACTAAAGTTGTGGACTATAAATGTGAATGATGATGTGAACAATAGCAAGTTCTTATTTTAGATATGTGCATTCCTTAAATTGATAGTAAACATATACTAACATCACAGGCAACAACAATTACAGATTATAGAACATCAGTAATGGTGTCCGATTGGAAATTAGTAATTGGCTGTCCGATTAGCGCAGTGGTTAGCATGCTCGCTTCTCCCAATTGCAACCCGGGTTCGATCCTCGAACAGGGAAGTATGTGAGATGGTACGGTGGTAAAAATAAATAAAGTTTAAACTTTTAGTAATGGTGGCGCTACATTTGAAACTTTCTTTCAGAAACACATGTCTATGTGTGTCACTAACCAAGTGGTGTCCGTGGTCCAGTGGTAGAGCGTCGGATTTGGAATCGAACGGTCCCGGGTTCGATACTCGGTCAGGCCACGTATGTAGTGTCATTGAGCAAGGCACCTCACACACATTGCTTAGTACTGGTTAATCGCTTAGGTCGGCTAAGCCTGCCCAGGAAAACATGTCTAAGTCCCCGAGAGGGGTTTGACATTAAAAGGAACATACATACATACATACATACAAGTCACAACTTTCTCAATTGGTAACATATCAAGTTGAAACATTGTGGTATAGACATGATAGTTATTATATCAACTTCAGCTTTGTTAATTATGTCCAAGTGCCCCTTTTCGTATGTCCCTAACCATATAACACATGCATCAATATACAGAAAAAGGATTAGACTGAAAGACAGAGTCTTACATTATTCGTCTCACCAAGGCAATACTTACCGGTACAGCAGTCATTAAGGTAGGTTTTAGGACGCTCACATCTCCTTTACTGCCTTTCTTGATCTTACTGGACTGTATAACAAGAATAAATAAAATAGACATTAATTTCACATGATCAAATCATGCGATAACCAGTCTTCTCATGATCAAATCATTGGATAACCAGTCTTCTCATGATCAAATCATTGGATAACCAGTCTTCTCATGATCAAATCATTCGATACCAGTCTTCTCATGATCAAATCATTGGATAACCAGTCTTCTCATGATCAAATCATTGGATAACCAGTCTTCTCATGATCAAATCATTGGATAACCAGTCTTCTCATGATCAAATCATTGGATAACCAGTCTTCTCATGATCAAATCATTCGATAACCAGTCTTCTCATGATCAAATCATTGATAACCAGTCTTCTCATGATCAAATCATTGGATAACCAGTCTTCTCATGATCAAATCATTGTGTTTTTGTTTTGTGTTTTTGTTTTGTGTTTTTGTTTTGGTGTTTTTGTTTTGATAACCAGTCTTCTCATGATCAAATCATTCGATAACCAGTCTTCTCATGATCAAATCATTGGATAACCAGTCTTCTCATGATCAAATCATTGGATAACCAGTCTTCTCATGATCAAATCATTCGATAACCAGTCTTCTCATGATCAAATCATTCGATAACCAGTCTTCTCATGATCAAATCAATTAGTTAAAAACAATATTTTATTTCACTGAATACACATAATCTTGGATTCATACACATACATGAAAGAATGAGAAGAAAACAACTTGCTGCTATAATTTGATAACACGTCTGCTCATGATCAAATAATTATATTGGCAGTATATTGGATAGAACTATAACTCTGGAGAATATTGTCAAAGCAATATTTCCAGATTAGAGTATCGACTTTATAACATGGCAAGTCACCATGCCAAATATGAAGCGATTTGGCTTCATAATGAATGAGGAATTTGGCACACAAGATTGTGTCTACGGCATTACGGACATACAGACGGATATTCAAGTGGCTAGTTGCTGTTCTTTCTTTTGTTCTATTAGCCATGCAAGAGCATTTATAGCCACATAAGAGCTAACCGTAACCATTAGACAATATATCTATTGTTATCCTAGCCACCTAAGAATCCATTTGTTTGTGTGCACGACAAGACGGACGGACGACTTCGAACCTATAATGACCGTGGTATTGTAGATCATAATTATGAACCACACACATGTGAAATATCCCCATTCAGTGGGAATTGTTCTGGTGAGGCTTGAACTCATGACCCTTCAGCTACTACACGGAAGCTCCATCATACAAGATTTGTGACTGACCTGATCAGTTAGTGTGAGCGGAGAGGAGTATCCTATAGCGACACCATGTGACAGACACGCCGTCTCTGAAATAACGTATATATAACACATTGACGATGATTGTGTCAGTGTGCTGGGGTTTACATTGTCAGAGGAATGAATGGTCAAGCATAAATAACACATTGAAATATTCAAACTTTTTATTATTCCTTTACAAATACACCGTCTCCGTGGTCTAGTGGTTAAGCCGTTCGCTTACGAGGTGGGAGATCGAAGGTTCGCACCTCGTCAGGGGTTCATTCTGATATGTTCGGTTGGTGAGCCCCCAGCTAGTTAAATAATGGTTAGCGGCTATCAGCCTGTCGCCTGGCTTACAATGATAGGATTCGAGAAGTACTGATGTTCATAAGAGGTGTCTTATAAGTCAGAAATGACTGGCCCTTTCAATAGGGGTGACACTTTAATAAACAAGCACTATAGTCAATGAGATTTCAAGTAACAATCTAATATGTTTGTTACAGCTCTAATTACAAACAAACTGCTTAAATCTAAATTTGGGGCTCTGGTATTGATATAGCCTGGGAACAGGTGTCGATATATTTTACCTGGTCAGTCAAATAAATATATTTTAACACCGATACTATTACTTGGGCCGTACTGAGTTTCTGATAATATCAACGCATGGGGAAACTGGACAGATTGTCTGTGTTAATTATTGACTAGCAGTAATCCTATTAATAGGTCTATTAGCACGTGACTTAATTAATGACGTACTGAGTCGAAAGCGAGGCACTGCAATTTTGATCAAACTTTATAATTGGCTGCCATTGTTTACGTGTCAACGGAACGATAAATAGTTTTAAAAAGTACAATGTGCGTCTGATTTGACATATTTACTCAAGATTTAAGTCGTCCTTACTTCAATTACGCCAAATCGACCCATTACCACTTAATAGTTAAAATCCGCCATCTCGTCAATAACACAGAAACAGGAAAGAATATGTTTGCGATGTAAATGAGGCTACAGGAGCATTCGTGTAAATTCGGAAATGATCGTGTATAATCGTGCCATTTCCGATAGAATTCCGTTTCTATATTTAGCAATAGTATCTTGTAGAGAAGAGTTGTCATTCTTCAAATCTACACCTCATAAATGAGGGTGTAAGTAGATGGCGCTACGATCGGAAATCCAGTTTCCCCAGACTGTCATTTTGCCAGAAGTTAAAAAGTGAAAAATCGACAGGCTGGAACCCAGACTAGCATTGACATAGTGCCAGAGGGTTCAAATTTTGTTCTGAATCTTAGTTGGTAGTGCTAAATAATTATTAGATTACATTCCGACAAGAAGAAACCAGCGTTTTATTTCTATCTATAGCCAATTAACATTTAGCACGCTGTCAGTGAAATGAGCAGATACCAAATGTGTAATATTGTTCTTACTTTTTCTTTTCCGAGAAAGTAGGGCTTGTGACATGTCATTCAAATCATCCCGACAGCATGATAATCGGCTAATGGTTACATATGACATTACAAACAATGTTTGGTGGGTCAGGTACCCCACCCCCAGTACTGGGAGGGAAATGGCATTTAGATCAGGGGAATAGAGCACTGTTACCTACATTATATCTGCTCCTAGTTCCAATGTCTGCGTTACATGTAGCTATCGCATAACCATGTCATGTCATCCCCCACCCATTAACCTGTTAGTTTATACACATTTTTTTAAACTCGATTGCGAAACAAGTTCTTACAACATTAGTTTAATCGCTCTGAAGAGTGAGAAAAGGCAATGTGGATTTAGGTGTCTTGCCCAAGGACATCACCACCGTGGTGTTAGTAGGGTTTGGAACTCACAGCCGTTTGATTATGAAGTGGAGCTCAGTTTCCATTACAACACAGAGGTTCCACAAATCTGCATCTGTCCAGACATAACCTATGGCCTGCCCAGACATAACCTATGGCCTGCCCAGACATAAACTATGGCCTGTCCAGACATAACCTATGATCTATCCAGCCATATATTATGACCTGCCCAGATATAACCTATGGCCTATCCATTGATCCTCCATATCTATCCAGCCATAAACTATGGCCTGCCCAGACATAACCTATGACCTACTCCTTGATCCTCTGTATGTGTACAGACATAACCTATGACCTACTCCTTGATCCTCCATATGTGTACAGATATAACCTATGACATACTCCTTGATCCTCTGTATGTGTACAGATATAACCTATGACCTACTCCTTGATCCTCCGTATGTGTACAGACATAACATATGACCTACTCCTTGATCCTCCGTATGTGTACAGATATAACCTATGACCTACTCCTTGATCCTCCATATGTACACAGACATAACCTACTTCTTGATCCTCCATATGTGTACAGATATAACCTATGACCTACTCCTTGATCCTCCATATGTGTACATATATAACCTATGACATACTCCTTGATCCTCCGTATGTGTACAGATATAACCTATGACCTACTCCTTGATCCTCCATATGTGTACAGACATAACATATGACCTACTCCTTGATCCTCCGTATGTGTACAGATATAACCTATGACCTACTCCTTGATCCTCCATATGTACACAGACATAACCTATGACCTACTCTTTGATCCTCCGTATGTGTACAGACATAACCTATGACCTACCTGCACTGAGTTCTAGTACATGTGCTAGAGGTAGATATCCTATCACCGTATCTTTCGGTCCTATCGCCCCGACCCTCTGTAACTGTCCAGCCATAACCTATGACCTGTCCAGACATAACCTATGACCTACTCCTTGATCCTCTGTATGTATACAGATATAACCTATGACCTACTCCTTGATCCTCCGTATGTATACAGATATAACCTATGACCTACTCCTTGATCCTCCGTATGTATACAGACATAACCTATGACCTACTCCTTGATCCTCCGTATGTATACAGATATAACCTATGGCCTACTCCTTGATCCACCATATGTGTACAGACATAACCTATGACCTACTCCTTGATCCTCCATATTGTACAGATATAACCTATGGCCTACTCCTTGATCCACCATATGTGTACAGACATAACCTATGACCTACTCCTTGATCCTCCGTATGTATACAGATATAACCTATGGCCTACTCCTTGATCCTCCGTATGTATACAGACATAACCTATGACCTACTCTTTGATCCTCCGTATGTGTACAGACATAACCTATGACCTACTCTTTGATCCTCCGTATGTGTACAGACATAACCTATGACCTACTCTTTGATCCTCCGTATGTGTACAGACATAACCTATGACCTACTCTTTGATCCTCCGTATGTGTACAGACATAACCTATGACCTACTCCTTGATCCTCCATATGTATACAGACATAACCTATGACCTACTCTTTGATCCTCCGTATGTGTACAGACATAACCTATGACCTACTCTTTGATCCTCCGTATTGTACAGATATAACCTATGACCTACTCTTTGATCCTCCGTATGTGTACAGACATAACCTATGACCTACTCTTTGATCCTCCGTATTGTACAGATATAACCTATGACCTACTCTTTGATCCTCCGTATGTATACAGACATAACCTATGACCTACTCTTTGATCCTCCGTATGTGTACAGACATAACCTATGACCTACCTGCACTGAGTTCTAGTACATGTGCTAGAGGTAGATATCCTATCACCGTATCTTTCGGTCCTATCGCCCCGACCCTCTGTAACTGTCCAGCCATACCAGACATCAGGTTACCATGGCTAATCATCACGCCTGCGATTGAATAAAAACTGCATATCTATAAAATAACAAAGACATAGATGGGTCAGTGATGACTGGTCTAGTGATCAATATGTTGGTCTTTGAATCCAGAGCTTGCTGGTTCGAGCCCTCATCTGACCTTAATAATAAAATTCACATGAGACGAAAAATTTAGGTATCAATTATCGGTGCTACACAGGGCATGTAAAAGAACCAGGGATGCTTCTGGAATTGGAGGGTCTTCTGTATCTCTTGCACTATCCTCCAAACGATAAACTCACCAATACACTTCTGAAGTCATCGCTATATATGAGAACACTTCTCCAGGGTTCATTCTAGGTCAGAATTTTTGGGAGAAGTGAGAAAGCGCGTGATCGCTTCCTTAAATGGTGTTCTTTAATATACTTCTGCAAAATAGGGTTAAAATGCACAGTACAACCATTAAATACAACATTTGAATAGAAGGAGTGCTTTATCATGGGCCAGTGTATCTTACTAGACAAAATTTTGTTTGAAAATCGTAAAAACCAAAAAATATATATTTTTTTTTAGGGTGAAGTCAGGGTCCCTAGGGCCACAATTTCGCACACATCGCCCTCTAAACTGATCCCTGTTCTCAATGAGCGCAATTTGGGAGAGGCGAGGCAGATCAGGGCGACGGCTACCGCTGATGATTAGAGTTTGAATATTTCAGAACATCTCCATGCTCGTAATTTGATAATATCTCGTATATTAATAGACAAAATTAAAAATTGGCATAAAAACTTGAAATTTGTACTCGCCATTAACTTATGACAAGCGAGTGGAATTTTCAGCACCTTTTTTTTTGTACTAATTGTTTAGTGTGCGGAGAGTTTAGTGTACCTTTAGGTACTCCGGTTGAACCGGACGTATACATGATCACGGCTGTATCGTCACGTGTAGGTTTGGTCACCGGAGTTCTAACTGCAATATACACCATAGAATATATCAACAAATGTCACATCTTACAGTACAGCATATAACATCGAGTATTCCTTATCCATCCCATCCGAAATTTTATATTATATGGAGGCTAATTATTTTGTTAATCTTTTTTTTTTTTAAACTATTTATTTTACAACGATTGCGAAGCAAGTTTTAACAACATATATTAATCACTCTCGTTGGCTCGGATGAAAGCGTATATGTGGTCATTCGTGTGGGAGGAAACCGGAGTACCCGGAGAAAACCCACCTGTCCGATCTGGCGACCATCGTACCATCTCACATACTTCCAGGTCCGAGGATCGAACCCGGGTCGCATTGGTGAGATACGAATCTTAACAGTTCCAAGAAATGAACTGTATTTCTAGGCTTGTCAGAACACTAGAAAACACGAGGGAACTGTAATAGAATAATTAGTAGCTGGTTTACACCCGCACTTACTGTTATCTTGCTCGGCACCTATCACTTCAGCCTCGGCAAATGACAGAATTGTGATATTGCTCGGAAAATCTTTCTTGGAGATCGACTGACTATCGCACATCACTATGAGGTGGGTCACCTTCGGTATCTTGGTAAGCATACTCTGAAATGTGATTGGTCGATCATTTTTTAAAATGTACAACGTTGCCAAGCAACTCGTATTATCAAGAAATGTCCACATTTTTGTCAAAATCATTACGATTATATTTTCTCACTTATAGACAGGCTTTTCGCGCCGTTTTGGGGTTGTGAGATAAATCTGTCTAACCGGGTAGACAAGGGGACTACTTTCTGTTCAGTAGATATCACAAACAAGTCCGGTAGTTTCCGTTTATTTCCGCGTCTAAATTTAAATCCTTTCATTGGATAACAGTAAAATCCGAACACTGCCGTAAAGTGACGTTAGTTATAATACAAATAACAGCGATACGTCATCAATGACGTATGGCTACCATTCATGTGTTGTTCACGTGCCTACTATTACCCATTGACCCACAATACACGTGCATTGTTTGTAGACATCTTATCTGCCTTTAAATCATGTTATATATTATTTCCTTTGAATATGATGGTTAAAGTTATAGATTATTTTTTTCTTTACCCAGCCAGTATTTGATGCACAAATTTAGCATTAAAGAAATTAACTTGTTAAACTTACCATGCACGTGGTGTTTACTATTAAATGACAATCAACACCAATGTGATTAAACTGCCACATTCCAATGACCTCATCACTGCATAGCAAATTCATACGTCATTGATGCGTGTATATCGGCTGACATAATTTGTAATGTGCATCAAAAGCATAAGAAAAGTGAGACAATAAATCTACCACCTCCATAGAGTTGCCGATAAGGAAATCCCACCCGCTGGCTGAAGATGCGTACAGAGACCTCGGCAGAGCCTCTTGGGGGTGCTAGATTGTACTACTTGTTGCTCAGTCATTCCTGTGACACACGTCATTCTGCCATTCGCAATACCTCGGGATTGGTCATATTCTTGCGGGGCCAAAACAAACTATTTTCTGGTGCACCAACAAAATATTTCTACATCTTACTTACATGAAACTTTGGTAGAAGATCAGCTGTAGTGATGACGTGCGTGACCTCACTCTCATTGACCCCGTGTATAACGGCATCCTCGCCAAGTGTAGCATACAAGGTTACCACTGTAACAGTTACATACAACGTTACCACTGTAACAGTTACATACAACGTTACCACTGTAACAGTTACATACAACGCTACCACTGTAACAGTTACATACAACATTACCACTGTAACAGTTACATACAACGCTACCACTGTAACAGTTACATACAACGTTACCACTGTAACAGTTACATACAACGTTACCACTGTAACAGTTACATACAACGTTACCACTGTAACAGTTACATACAATGTTACCACTGTAACAGTTACATACAACGTTACCACTGTAACAGTTACATACAACGTTACCACTGTAACAGTTACATACAACGTTACCACTGTAACAGTTACATACAACGTTACCACTGTAACAGTTACATACAACGTTACCACTGTAACAGTTACATACAACGTTACCACTGTAACAGTTACATACAACGCTACCACTGTAACAGTTACATACAACGTTACCACTGTAACAGTTACATACAACGTTACCACTGTAACAGTTACATACAACGTTACCACTGTAACAGTTACATACAACGTTACCACTGTAACAGTAACATACAACGCTACCACTGTAACAGTTACATACAACGCTACCACTGTAACAGTTACATACAACGTTACCACTGTAACAGTTACATACAACGTTACCACTGTAACAGTAACATACAACGTTACCACTGTAACAGTTACATACAACGTTACCACTGTAACAGTTACATATAGTGAAGAAAAGGTAAGAGCTGAATGTATATGATAAAAAAATATTTCAAAACTGTTCCCAAATTTCAGGGTGTTTTTTTTCTGAATTCAAAGTTATTGGCAACTTTTACAGTCATCATAATGATGTACATGGTGAAATATCGTCGTCGTACCCTCTCCCTACAACAAGTAACATTAGCTGTTTAAGTGACACATATTTGTCTTAGCTTGATTGCAAATAAAGTTCTGGCATCATTAGATCATGCTCTCGAGACTTCACTCCTGATGGAATCCATCACAATGAGACAGAAGGAAGCAGTGTCTGATGGAATCCATCACAATGAAGCAGAAGGAAGCAGTGCCTGATGGAATCCATCACAATGAGGCAGAAAGAAGAAGTGCCTGATGGAATCCATCACAATGAGGCAGAAAGAAGAAGTGCCTGATGGAATCCATCACAATGAGGCAGAAAGAAGCAGTGCCTGATGGAATCCATCACAATGAGGCAGAAGGAAGAAGTGCCTGATGGAATCCATCACAATGAGGCAGAAAGAAGAAGTGCCTGATGGAATCCATCACAATGAGGCAGAAGGAAGCAGTGCCTGATGGAATCCATCACAATGAGGCAGAAAGAAGAAGTGCCTGATGGAATCCATCACAATGAGGCAGAAAGAAGCAGTGCCTGATGGAATCCATCACAATGAGGCAGAAAGAAGCAGTGCCTGATGGAATCCATCACATTGAGGCAGAAAGAAGCAGTGCCTGATGGAATCCATCACAATGAGGCAGAAAGAAGCAGTGCCTGATGGAATCCATCACATTGAGACAGAAGGAAGCAGTGCCTGATGGAATCCATCACAATGAGGCAGAAGGAAGCAGTGCCTGCTGGAATCCATCACAATGAAGCAGAAGGAAGCAGTGCCTGATGGAATCCATCACAATGAGGCAGAAGGAAGCAGTGCCTGATGGAATCCATCACAATGAGACAGAAAGAAGCAGTGCCTGATGGTATCCATCACATTGAGACAGAAGGAAGCAGTGCCTGATGGAATCCATCACAATGAGGCAGAAGGAAGCAGTGCCTGCTGGAATCCATCACAATGAGGCAGAAGGAAGCAGTGCCTGATGGAATCCATCACAATGAGACAGAAAGAAGCAGTGCCTGATGGTATCCATCACAATGAGGCAGAAAGAAGCAGTACCTGATGGAATCCATCACAATGTGACAGAAAGAAGCAGTGCCTGATGGAATCCATCACAATGAGACAGAAGGAAGCAGTGCCTGATGGAATCCATGACAATGAAGCAGAAGGAAGCAGTGCCTGATGGAATCCATCACAATGAGACAGAAGGAAGCAGTGCCTGATGGAATCCATCACAATGAGGCAGAAGGAAGCAGTGCCTGATGGAATCCATCACATTGAGGCAGAGGAAGTCGGGCCTGATGGAATCCATCACAACCAGGCAGAAGGAAGCAGTGCCTGATGGAATCCATCACATTGAGGCAGAAGGAAGCAGTGCCTGATGGAATCCATCACAATGAGGCAGAAAGAAGCAGTGCCTGATGGAATCCATCACAATGAGGCAGACAGTGTGGATTAAGAGTCTTGCCAATGGACATAACCACCGTGGTTCTGGCAGGTCGCAAATTCACAACCTCTCGACAGACATCATATCCATTTCACAAAGGAGGTATCACATGATAACGTTATTGCGCAGTAGTAGTGCGTTCGATTCAGGTGTGAAATGCCCTGAGTTCACGCCCCGCTGGAGCTGTTACGCTTGTGACCTTAGACGAGGCATTTAAATTCCACATTTACCTTTTCTCTCTCCCTAATGGCGATGGATTCCATCAGGAATGAGTTCTCGAGAATGATTAACCCTTTCAACACTACAGGCCTCTAAATAGGCTTACAAAAAAGTGTAGATCCAGATGAGCCGGCTCGTGAGGAGCCGTCTCATCAGGGTCTGCACTTTTTGCAAGTAATATTACTATTTTTTTTACCCATTTTGATAAATGAACTGATCCAAATGTAATTTTCTTATTAATAAATTGGTCTAAAAATATCATGGACTAGTCCATGTCAGTTACTTGGTGTTGAATGGGTTAATATCAGTTGTAGGAACTTGTTTCGCAATGGAGATAAAATAAATTTGTAAGCTTAATTTAAACGACAAAGTTTACATTTTATAGGAAATTGCCGGGTTAGGAATCATACAATGTACTTGCCTGGGAAGTTATACTTAAAGCAAGCTTGAGCTGCAATGATCCATTCTGCCCTGGTCTCAGCAAAAATAAGAATATTCTTGCGTGGTTTCTGTCCCAGAGCCAATAAACCACTACCCAAGTAGGTCAACCGAGTGAACACTTCCTCAAACGTAATCCATTGATAGTCACCTAGAATAACCTGCCAAACAGAAAATAACTAGCTGTCAAACTGGTGTTAGCGGTCACCTCCATTATGCAGCCTAACTGACAAAAGAGAATATAACTTAGTCAAACCTGTGTTAGCGGTTACCTCATTTACGCAATCTTCTGTAGAGAACATAACTTACAGTCAAACCTGTGTTAGCAGTTACCTCATTTACGCAATCTTCTGTAGAGAACATAACTTACAGTCAAACCTGTGTTAGCGGTTACCTCATTTACACAATCTTCTGTAGAGAACATAACTTACAGTCAAACCTGTGTTAGCAGTTACCTCATTTACGCAATCTTCTGTAGAGAACATAACTTACAGTCAAACCTGTGTTAGCGGTTACCAAATTTACGCAATCTCCTGTAGAGAACATAACTTACAGTCAAACATGTGTTAGCAGCTACCTCCTTTACGCAGTCTCCTGTACACCGGTAACCGACAAAAGACAACATACTTACAGTCAAACATGTGTTAGCGGCTACCTCCGTTCTGCAGCCTCTTGTACACCGGTAACTGACAAAAGACAACATACTTACCGTCAAACATGTGTTAGCGGTCACCTCCTTTACGCAGTCTCCTGTACACCGGTAACTGACAAAAGACAACATACTTACAGTCAAACATGTGTTAGCGGCTACCTCCGTTCTGCAGCCTCTTGTACACCGGTAACTGACAAAAGACAACATACTTACAGTCAAACATGTGTTAGTGGTCACCTCCTTTACGCAGTCTCCTGTACACCGGTAACTGACAAAAGACAACATACTTACAGTCAAACATGTGTTAGCAGTCACCTCTGTTCTGCAGCCTCCTGTATACCGGTAACCGACAAAAGACAACATAACTTACAGTCAAACATGTGTGAGCGGTCACCTCCTTTACGCAGTCTCCTGTATAACCGGCCAAAGAGAATGTAAATTACAGTCAAACCTGTGTTAGCAGTCACTTCATTTATGCAGCCTTCTGTAGTGAACATAACTTACAGTCAAACATGTGTTAGCGGCCACCGCCTTTACGCAGTCTCCTGTATAACCGGCCAAAGAGAACATAAATTACAGTCAAACCTGTGTTAGCACTCACCTCTAATAACCATCCACCTATAACCTATCGAACAGAATACAACTTACACACATTACTGTGTTAATGGTCCTCTCTATTAGATTTCATTTCAAGCAGTGTTTCACTTATACATGTATATATGTTATCTACCTTTTTGAAGACCTTCCCGTTGGACTGCATCTCATCTTCTTCTCTGAGCAGTTCTCGTGTTCCGAGACATTTCATCGACCCATATATCCTTGCTGAACGTATGAATAGATCATCGAGGGTGCGACACTCGGGAAATGGTGACGAGGCCAACTCCTGCAGGGCGATATCTACAGCCCGATATGGTGAATCTGGTGGCACATCTGTTCGCTTCGCCTGTAGGAAATGTGTGAATGTCAGTAATCTCAACACTGTTCTTTGCCCGATTATATATCACTTGAAATTATTTTTTTACTTTAATCAACCAGAAAGATTAAGCGAGAGCTTTTAAAACTTTGAGGTCAAACTGCCTGTGCCCGAGGTTATAAAAATGTTCTCAGATCTCAAACTCAAGTGATTTGATTGATTGATTCTGAGACTGAACCAATCAGAAGCTTGAGACAGAGTTTTGAGATTGGAGAAAAGTATTATAACCTCCAGGCCAGGTGATTATAAAATTTTCTCCAATCTCAAATTCAGTCTCAAGCTTTCTGATTGGTTGAGCTAAGAACAAATCTCAAACTCAACCAATCATCACTTATGCTAGAGCTTGGAGAACAGTTTTCATACCTTGAGGTCAGGTCCTGATTTCACGCTTTGAGATCCAGAATTCTTCTTGCATGCTACAGGCTTTGTGATCTTGAATTCTCGCATGTATGTTTATATTGAATGTATATGTCAGGCTTTGAGATACTAAATTCTCGCATGTATGTTTATATTGAATGTATATTACAGGCTTTGAGATCATAAATTCTACTTATACATTTATAGTGAAAAGGAAACTGACATTTTATTTTTAGCCGAGACCACAAACAGGAAACGAAAATACAGGTAGTTAACCCATTCAACACCAAGTAACTGAAATGGACTGGTCCATGATCAGTTTTTAGACCAATAAATTAATACGAAAATTACATTTGGACCAGTTCATTTATCAAAATGGGTAATTATGTCTAAAAATAGTCATATCACTGGCAAAAAGTGCAGATCCTGATGAGACGGCTCGTCACGAGCCGGCTCATCTGGATCTACACTTTTTGTAAGCCTATTTAGAGGTCTGTGGTGTTGAAAGGGTTAAGCACTATATATATTATTTATTTAAATTCAAATGTCTGTGGATAAATCTAGTTAAAGTAGAAGAGCTTAATGCACATACCTTAATCCTACTCGATATTTTCAACTTTTGCCCCGGCTGACACACTATATAGTACGGCACAAATGTTACAATGTTAAACACCAAGGCCACTGCCTTAAACACTCCAAAAACAAGATGTAGAAAGATATCCTCCATGATCCTACAGTGCTCTTCCTCTCGCTGCTTCACAAATTAACCAATATACCACCTCACACACATATATTAAGCCATTTCTGCAAATACAAAATAACAACTTATAAGTCATACATATATGAATAATACAAGCGATGCTCACCAAGTGTACATGTGACCAATGAGTCATGAAGCTTCTACACTTGTTACTGTTTATTTATGCGATGTTACAGTGTCCAGGTACAAGCACATATATAGTGAGAGTCACTACAAGGGTATTTTGCAATAATTGCTCGCTTAATTCTAGAATTTAGCCACTTGGTGTATTGATAGAATGATAATGTGTGGACCTTTTCCTAACAAGACCCTAGGTTCTGGGTCAAGGGGTCCCCCAAAATCCAAGATGGCCACCAAGATGGATGCCGTTTTTGCAGTGTCAGGGAGTTGGACATATAATTGTATTATATTTTTATTACTTGACAGATTTAAATCAAATCAACTGGAAATCATAGATATTAAATGTATGCTTACAATGAAATACATTGTGGGTGCTCATTGGTCAAAGTCAAGGTCAAATGGTGAAATTTACATAAAAACACATTTTTACCATGCATAAGTACCTTTATTTTGAAAACTATAGGTTTAAATAGTATGTTATTTACATTAATGTAATGCATGATGTATGCCCTTTAATTTGGTATGTCGATTACTGACTTCTGTTTTGTATCCATAGATATACAAGATGATTTCTAAGTTGGCCGCCATTTTCCCAAATATGTATTGTGCAATAGAATGGTCATATATATTTTTCTTTTTAGATTAAAATAAACGTTTAAATGTTTGATACACATACAATCGACATAAATGAACTCTAAAACAATGTTAATATTTTATAACTGCTAAGAAATATGTATATATAGTAGTAGCCGTATATCCGGATATGGTATTGGTTCGGATATTAAAATTGTTGCAGTACTAAATGGCTTACATTTTTATAATTTAGTTAAATGCACACACACTAATTATTATAGTGTATGTACTTAAATGCACAAACACTAATTATTATAGTGTATGTACTGTCATAAGAAGTCAAATTCCCGGAGCATTTGTTTTGATAATGCATAGATAGCTCTTGTTACTAGTATATTTGATAACAACCAGTAGTATGACATTTTTATGTAATGGTTACCTGCAGCAATAACAAAGTACTAACACAAGATGCAACACAAGAATGCATTACTAACATTACTAACATGAGATATATTAACATACATGTACCAACGTAGCATCAATGTCAAAAAAAGTTGTCATAGCTAAAACTGAAAACATTGATTTAGAATAAACACAGTCGACAAGTAGCATAGAGGAATATGAAATTGATTAGGCAAAATTTGTATTCTGCCAGGGAAAAAACAATGCTCATCTTGTGTATCCAGTTAATTATGAAACATTCCTACAGGACATCAACCGCTATTATAGGTCTGGACATTGTCCATATCAACTCCATAGCTGCTTAGTTGGTGATACTGCTAAAAGTATATGGTGCAAAATGGCATAAAATAATGTAGAAATAATGTTGGGTTGTGGAAATATGAACGACAAATACGTAATGCAACTTCAAGCAGGAATGACCCAACAGAAACTCCAAGAAAGGTAACCCGTCTAAGTAGTGTTGATGCCGCGGCTCAAGTGGATACTAAATGCTTGACTACACAGCGTTTACGTTGGATGCTATGTGGCCCTGAAATAGCCAGGCTGGTTAATGAATTTGAAGATTCAAATATTGTCTCTACAGCTGAATACAATTACAAACATCATGAACAAACCAAGAGTATCCAACATACATTTCAGCAGCAAGTAAATGATCTGGTGTCTGTGATACAAGACCTAGGAAACCCGTTTGCTGATAAATCGGATGACGTACTAGTTCTTGACACAAGAGATATTGTTGACCCAAGTGTAGCAGAGAGCATAACAACACATAACTGACTTGGGGAAGCAACAATATGAGACATATGTACAGGAGAAGCTTGTAACACGTGAAAAATCAGTGACAGACACAATTAAACAAACCAAATTACCAATGTTCAGCAGGCCACCATTTGGGAAACAGTCAAAACAAAAACTTGAACTTGTGTCGCTTAAAGAGACTTGCGCTTTATTCTCGAGGCTCTATGTGTCGTGTCAGGTTCGAAAAGGAGACCTTAGTGAGTTCTTCTCACATGAAAACACTAAATATGCCCCATCGCTCTCACACTTTGGTAAATTGCGCACTGGAAAAGTCTGAACTAACGCCCTGTCTGGAACAGCTCTGCCAGTCCTGTGAACCAACATATGTAAAGCTAGTGGTAGACGCGATGTTGAATTTAGCACAGGAAAACTTCTAAGATATATACCCATACACAGCAATGGTCACAACTATGGGCGAAGATATGGTGAGGCATTGCTGGGATTCCATGCATTTACGGGCTGCGACCAGGTGTCAGGATTTCTGGGAAAGGAAAGCAAGCGAACAGCTTGGAACACTTTGTTATCATTCCCTCTGGCAGTTCAGGCATTTATAACATTGAGTAACACACCAAGTGAACAGCAGATCAATGACTGTATCCCTGTTGTTGAAAGGTTTGTTGTGTTGATGTACGACAGGTCAAGTCAATGTGAAAACACCAATGCTGTCCGTCAGGATCTATTCACACAGAAAGGCCGTGCTATAGATGCTATACCACCAACATCTGCTGCTCTTTACCAGCACACACAGCGTGCAGCCTACCAGGCAGGCTACTGCTGGGGTCAAACACTATGTCCATCGCCAACACTACCATCGCCAGCAGAACATGGATAGACAAAGGAAGCCGACCTACATTCACCATGGAAACCACTGTGGACAACGTTGTTACCAGCATCAAACTCCTGCATGGAATTATTGAAGTGTGGCTGTGACAAGGATAAGGGTTGTCATGGTCGATGTAAATGTGTGAAGGTTGAGCTTCCATGCACCGCTTTATGTAAATGTAATGGACACTGTGATAGGCGCTAAGTACAATTGTATCACTGATGGCCTTTGAATTGTAAAACAAGGTTTCACAATTAAAAATCAACGCAACCTGATCTACGCTAAACGTCGGTTTCCTCAGGTTCCCAATCTATACTCATGCTGGATTGCGTTATTGTTGAAACGGACACGCAATTCTGCTCCCGCCCGGATTCGAATGAGGCCAGTGATTTATTTAACATTATACCACAGTGCTTCCTGAACATTAACAGTGTTAAATATGATATCTGAATGGCATTATCCGGGTAATAGATGACCGGTAGGTACGTAGTACCATTCATATTCATTTTAGTGTTGTATTTTTATTACACATATTGTAAGTGTAATTTGGCGGTCATATTGGTTATTAGTCACCATTATGGTGAAACCTACCTAACTTTAAATAATATACCATAGTATAATTATATAAAGCGATATTATGTATATATTAAAAAGAAAATATGTTAATAGAAGTGCAGTTACTGTATAGACTACTTTCACCACACATGTTAAACAAAATGTGCATCTTATGAACCACCTTTTATTACCATGGCAATGTATTATGTGATAGCAGTACTCTATTTGAAAGAAGATAAATTGTGCTGTAAGTTGATGTGCAAATCTGTATAATATTTAGTATAAATAATCAAACACATTCATAATTATATATGTTAAAATAAATTTCTTCAAATTTTGATCATGTGACCTTGAAAATGACATTGACCTTGACATTAGATCATCATTGATGGATTTCAATTTTTGAACATTTCCTTTCAGAACAGGATGCTATTATTTTTATTTGTTTATATGTGCTAATAAATAAGAAATACAACTATTTATATATTTATCTATAAATGCCGGCCATCTTGGTGGCCATCTTGGATTTTGGGGGACCCCTTGACCTAGACTCTAGGGTCTCGTTGGAAAGATAGTCGCATGTCATCATACTATCACCATGCAAAGTGGCTAAATTCTAGAATTAAACGAGCAATTATTCTTATAATGAATCTCACTAATACAACATGTATCGCTCTTCCTGGGGGAATCTTCTCCCTTCAAAAGGCTCCAAATTTCAGTTAATATGATTTACATGTACTGTCTCCATGGCCTAGTGGTTAAGGCGTCCACTACGGAGCGGGAGGTCGAAGGTTCGAACCTCGTCAGGGGTTCGTTATGATATGGCCGGTTGGTGAGCCGCCAGCTAGTTAAATAATGGTTACCAATTGCCTACCAGCCTAGGATGCGGGAAGTACTGATGTTCATAAAAAGAGGTGTCTCATAAGTCAGAAATGGCTGGCCCTTTAAATAGGGGTGCAGGGTTCATTCTAGGTCAGAATTTTTGGGAGAAGTGAGAAAGCGCGTGATCGCTTCCTTAATTGGTGTTCTTTAATATACTTCTGCAAAATAGGGTTAAATTGCACAGTACAACCATTAAATACAACATTTGAATAGAAGGAGTGCTTTATAATGGGCCAGTGTATCTTACTAGACAAAATTTTGTTTGAAAATTGTAAAAACCAAAAAATATTTTTTTTTTTTTTAATTTTTTAGGGAGAAGTGGGCGAAGTCAGGGTCCCTAGGGCAACAATTTCGCCCACATCGCCCTCTAGAATGATCCCTGGGGGTGACACTATAATAAACAAACACTACTTTTTACTTTTTGTACAGTTTACTACCATACAAAACATATTGTATGACAGCTTTCACTTTTCCTTCTTTGTTCTGCAGAATATTTTCAATGCTCCAAATCAATACAAATTATTTTAGCTTGAAACGACTTCCTACAACATTAGATTAATCGCCCTCGAGAACTCATTCCTGACGGAATCCATCGCCATCTGATCAGGCTCTATGCTATTCAGTGGAGCCAAACCACTTGGCAGAATAGCAAACAACACAGATCCTGATCAGATTCGGTGTTAGGCCATAGCTGATCTGGATCAACAGTCAAATCTGTGTTATTGGTCACCTCCATTAAGCAGCCAACCTGTATTAAGCAACCAGTTGTCAGATTCCCAATTTGTTATACATTTGACCTCTATTAAGCAGCCACCTGTGCTAAGCAGCCACTTTCTGCGATTCCCTTGTTTAAGACAGGTTTGACTGTCTGTTGTTTGCACATTCCTTCCAATTTATTCAGCATGTTACGGTTTAAGGGTATATTTGCTAAAATTTCGATATACTTTCGTAAAATTCAACAACTGACCAGTGCAATTACTTTGCATGTATGCAGGGACTAGATGCTACTAAAACTTTCTGTAACATGAACTAGAATTTAAACTATATGATGAATGAAAACAGGAAATGAAGTTTGACCAACTGTACGAAATTACGAAGTCAAACATTCCCCATAACCCATTCAACCCCAAGTAACTGACATGGACTGGTGCATGATATTTTTAGACCAATAAATTAATAAGAAAATTACCTTTGGACCAGTTCATTTATCAAAATGGGTAATTTTATCTAAAAATAGTAATAAATATTACTGGCAAAAAGTGCAGATCCTGGATCTACACTTTTTGTAAGTCTACTTAGAGGCCTGTAGTGTTGAAAAGTTAAACTCGTTGCAATTTTAATAGTTGTTTGTAGATACAGTCAAACCTGTGTTAGTGGTCACCTCTATTAAGCAGCCAACCTGTATTAAGCAGCCAGTTTGCAAATTCCCAATATGTTACTTTGTTATACAGTTGACCTCTATTAAGCAGCCACCTGTGCTAAACAGCCACTTTCTGTGATTCCCTTGGCTGGCTGCTTAAGACAGGTTTGACTGTATGCAATTTTGACCATACCGGTATTTGAAATTAATATCGCAATACGATATTGCCGAGATCTATAACGCGTACCGCGGTATATCGCCCAACCCTACTGCATATTGGTTCAGTTGTCACATGTTCGTTTTAAAGTTGATTCATTATTTGCATACAGTGTATGTGGATTCTACTGTCTTTATTTACACACACTTACAGCAGTACATGTTTATTTGTACATGTAATTTGCATTTTACTGATAACAGCTTTACAGGATTATGGACAATTGTTAGTGTAAAGAAATTTGCTACTACAATTTACTCAACAATTACATGATTTTGGCAGTAGAACATGCCTTATGAATTTGTGTGCACGACAAAGGTCGGAATACTATAGGACAAGTTAATCTGTAATACATATAGTCAACAAGTCACCAAGTTCAAGCTCGGACAGGTGGGTTTTCTCCGGGTACTCCGGTTTCCTTCCACACGAATGACCACATATGCTTTCATCCGCGCCAACGAGAGTGATTAATATAAGTTGTTAAAACTTGCTTTGCAAAATTTTTTTTTTACTTTATTTTTAATTGACCTAAAATTAAGATATATTTGTCTTTCAATTATTTATTGGTGAATAAAACATGGTTTGGAATTCTGACCACGCAGGCCATACGCCTAAGCGGTTAAATTTCGGTGCTCAGAATGACAAACCATGTTTATTCGACTATAAATAACACATATACAAATATTATTTTGATTCTAATAAGTAATAAAAATAATAATAAAATAGTTGGTGTTATTTTTTCAAGTGATACAATAATCATAATAATGATAGTAAAATAAGTAAGTAAGTAAGTAAGTAAAGACTTTATTTAACGAGGGTAACACATTTAACAAGAGTTAATCTTCCATGTGGCCCTCCACATGAATATACAAAATATTTACAAGGACAAACAGCCAGACCTGCCAGAACTATTCATGAATAAATGTAGATATAGGTACACCAAAATATTGTGTCTAAATTATGTGTGTTTAGTTTAAACATATTTTATTTCCCAATATAATACATATTGAACAATGCATACATCACGCATAATCAGAATACAGAAACAGGATTAGAATGGAAGACAGAGTCTTATATAATTCTTCTCCTCTCTGTGTGTGAATGACAACATTAAGCTTAATTAAAGCTTAACAATTATTCATAAATCCAGAGGTTTGTGCTAAGCAGCCACTTTCTCCGACTCCCTTGGCTGGCTGCTTAAGACAGGTTTGACTGTAATATAACCTGTCATAATAATATATCCCAGCATTCAAACTATATTCCACGGCAGTATTCAGACAACAAAATATCCAACTCGGCAAATAACACGGATTTTACAGTGTGTACGACGAGTACATGTAGATATTTTGATAAGAGGTTGTACTTTGCACTCAGGAAGCCCACGCTATACGACCATGTCACAAATATGATCTACTGTGATCTAATGCAACAACAATCAGAGTAAATACACAGTGGCCTTGAGTCACAGTTCAACTGATTGCTTACTATCAAACAAAGGACATCGTTTATCTTACAAAAATGTCTTGCCATCGCTATCAAACCATTTCTTTGTTTGTTCGGGTTTTACCGTATATACCCGGCCATAAGTCGACCGTTTTCTCAAATGTGATGAAAGTACTAGGTCGACTTATGGACGAGAAACAACCATATAAAAAAATGTTGAAAAAAAAAGTTGAACATTTTTTTTTTTGCAACTTTATTAATATCTGTTTGTTTTATTTGATTTATTATAACAATTTGTGTAAGACATTTATTTATTTACATTTTAAACGATAGACAAAATGATAATCAAACTTCATGTATTATTGTTGTGCATCAGTTTATTTTTTTTTACGATTTGTTATTGAATAAAGTCGTCCAGATATCTCCAGATATCTCAAATTTACCTAAAGTTTCATTCAAAAATGAGAGAGAGAAATCATTGTCGTAATGAATGTTATAGTTCACAAAGTACCTTCGACTTATGGAAGGATTCAGCATAAAATCAGCATTTTCAAGTAAATATTTGAACCTTGACTTATGGCCGAGATCGACTTATGGCCAGGAATATACGGTATGCCTTCATCAGCACCATTTTGGGCTACAACGCCGGCCGGCCGGCAGTCTACCTAACAACACCTTCCTGGGCAAGCTCCAGCGGTAACCGTAAACGTAAAACGCACAATGTTTAGACGAGAACATTCTCTTAAAATATTACAAACACTTTGCAACAACACTCACAACCATATATCTTAAATATTTAATTAACTGCTCAATATTACTGTAACATACTATTTAAAGTACGATTTTTATGATATTGTCGTCAAAATATGCCGTCCACTTAGATGCACGTTTCGTTTGGAAAGCATTCAATCGTTCTGAGAATAAGAAAACTGCTAGGTGTAATCTATGCAAATTGGATTTAACATATTTGGGTACAATATAAATCTGAATAATCAATTGAAAAAGAAACACCCTTCAACGGAAAGCAGATCAAGTGACAATGGCTTCATTTGTGAAAACGCCCATGAATGTACAGTGGCCGATAACAATAACTGAATGAGTTGTCGTCATATTTGCATGGCCTTACACGGAAGAAATTAGGTTAATTTGGCACATTTTATGGAGTTTGAATGATTTTGAGTTTGTGATGGAATTCTATCGAATATTCGAATACATTCTCGACCGAATATTCGAATAGTAAAATCGCTATCACTAATTTATATACCGGTATACAAATTATTACATTATACAATGATGTATATATACATGTATTAGAGGACCCTAAGAGGATTAGCTAAGTATTATCCTCTATAATTCATAAACAATTAAATATTTATATATATATAGATGTATATACATATATCCATGGTTCCCACTGTCAGTCCCCAATTGCAATAAAAAACAAAATACTGGCACTAAATTTGGTGAATTGGTGTAAATATTTAATGCAACTTTTATAATTTTTAAAAATTATTTTTGAGGTGCAACATTTTTTGTTAAATGGTTGTAAATATTTATCTGTGAACTATATGGCTCTTGGTTTAAATGTTTCAATTTGGCGACATAAGTGATGCAGACAAAAATTCAGACAGAGGGAACCCCAATATCTATACTAAAAATGTAACTTATTCCAAACATGTACATATCTATACTTATCTCATAAATTATATCCTCACTTGTCAAGGTATTTGCTCTTAAGTTATTGGATAACGAATATTTTAAACTTTATTTAAAGTCAATATCTTTTATAATATTAAGGTAGATTAAACAGTGAACTTCAATGGAGTTGTGCACACCCGATATACATGATGTGTACAAAACGATTGCATTCACTAGCAAGTGCAGTCGGCACCTATAATGGATAATTATCACAGGACCTTGAAATTGATATCTACAAAGCAAAACTGGTCTTGTATCGTGTTCATACATCTTTGTGGTAAGGGGTGGGTCTTAAGCTCTGGAAATGGTTGATTTGTGTATAAGTCACTTACAGTGTATGACTGAGAGGTGTCACCTAGGACTCTAGAAATGGTTGACATACATGTATATTAGGTGCCACCTGGGCCCTGGAATGGTTGACATACATG
Organism: Archivesica marissinica; assembly: GCA_014843695.1. NCBI lineage: Eukaryota > Metazoa > Mollusca > Bivalvia > Venerida > Vesicomyidae > Archivesica > Archivesica marissinica. The sequence continues at coordinate 39,305,070 of CM026389.1, read as the reverse complement.
TATATTAGGTGTCCACCTGGGCCCTGGAATGGTTGACATACATGTATATTAGGTGTCCACCTGGGCCCTGGAATGGTTGACATACATGTATATTAGATGTCCACCTGGGCCCTGGAATGGTTGACATACATGTATATTAGATGTCCACCTGGGCCCTGGAATGGTTGACATACATGTATATTAGGTGTCCACCTGGGCCCTGGAATGGTTGACATACATGTATATTAGATGTCCACCTGGGCCCTGGAATGGTTGACATACATGTATATTAGATGTCCACCTGGGCCCTGGAATGGTTGACATACATGTATATTAGGTGCCACCTGGGCCCTGGAATAGTTGACATACATGTATATTAGATGTCCACCTGGGCCCTGGAATGGTTGACATACATGTATATTAGATGTCCACCTGGGCCCTGGAATGGTTGACATACATGTATATTAGATGTCCACCTGGGCCCTAGAATGGTTGACATACATATACATTAGATGTCCACCTGGGCCTGGAATGGTTGACATACATGATATTAGATGTCCACCTGGGCCCTGGAATGGTTGACATACATGTATATTAGGTGTCCCACCTGGCCCTGGAATAGTTGACATACATGTATATTAGGTGTCCACCTGGGCCCTGGAATGGTTGACATACTGTATATTAGTGTCCACCTGGGCCCTGGAATGGTTGACATACATGTATATTAGGTGTCCACCTGGCCCTGGAATGGTTGACATACATGTAAATTAGGTGTCCACCTGGGCCCTGGAATGGTTGACATACATGTATTATTAGATGTCCACCGGGCCCTGGAATGGTTGACATGTATACCTGTATATTAAGATTCCACCTGGGCTCTGGAATGGTTGACATGTATACATGTATATTAGGTGTCCACCTGGTCCCTGGAATGGTTGACATACATGTATATTAGATGTCCACCTGGGCCCTGGAATGGTTGACATGATACATGTATATTAGATGTCCACCTGGGCTCTGAATGGTTGACATGTATACATGTTATTAGATGTCCACCTGGGCTCTGGAATGGTTGACATGTATACATGTATATTAGATGTCCACCTGGGCCCTGGAATGGTTGACATGTATACATGTATATTAGATGTCCACCTGGGCCCTGGAATGGTTGACATGTATACATGTATATTAGATGTCCACCTGGGCCCTGGAATGGTTGACATGTATACATGTATATTAGATGTCCACCTGGGCCCTGGAATGGTTGACATACATGTATATTAGGTGTCCACCTGGGCCTCTGGAATGGTTGACATACATGTATATTAGATGTCCACCTGGGCCCTGGAATGGTTGACATACATGTATATTACGTGTCCACCTGGGCTCTGGAATGGTTGACATAAATGTATATTAGATGTCCACCTGGGCCCTGGACTGGTTGACATGTATACATGTATATTAGATGTCCACCTGGGCTCTGGAATGGTTGACATGTATACATGTATATTAGGTGTCCACCTGGGCCCT
>CM026389.1:39201765-39302561 GCA_014843695.1 Archivesica marissinica | reverse complement strand
TATATTAGATGTCCACCTGGGCCCTGGAATGGTTGACATACATGTATATTAGATGTCCACCTGGGCCCTGGAATGGTTGACATACATGTATATTAGGTGTCCACCTGGGCCCTGGAATAGTTGACATACATGTATATTAGATGTCCACCTGGGCCCTGGAATGGTTGACATACATGTTATAGGTTCCACCTGGGCCCTGGAATGGTTGACATACATGTATATTAGGTGTCCACCTGGCCCTGGAATGGTTGACATACATGTAAATTAGGTGTCCACCTGGGCCTGGAATGGTTGACATACATGTATATTAGATGTCCACCTGGGCCTGGAATGGTTGACATGTATACATGTATATTAGATGTCCACCTGGGCTCTGGAATGGTTGACATGTATACATGTATATTAGGTGTCCACCTGGGCCCTGGAATGGTTGACATACATGTATATTAGATGTCCACCTGGGCCCTGGAATGGTTGACATGTATACATGTATATTAGATGTCCACCTGGGCCCTGGAATGGTTGACATGTATACATGTATATTAGATGTCCACCTGGGCCCTGGAATGGTTGACATGTATACATGTATATTAGATGTCCACCTGGGCCCTGGAATGGTTGACATGTATACATGTATATTAGATGTCCACCTGGGCCCTGGAATGGTTGACATGTATACATGTATATTAGATGTCCACCTGGGCCCTGGAATGGTTGACATACATGTATATTAGATGTCCACCTGGGCCCTGGAATGGTTGACATACATGTAATTAGATGTCCACCTGGGCCTCTGGAATGGTTGACATACATGTATATTAGATGTCCACCTGGGCCCTGGAATGGTTGACATACATGTATATTACGTGTCCACCTGGGCTCTGGAATGGTTGACATAAATGTATATTAGATGTCCACCTGGGCCCTGGACTGGTTGACATGTATACATGTATATTAGATGTCCACCTGGGCTCTGGAATGGTTGACATGTATACATGTATATTAGGTGTCCACCTGGGCCCTGGAATGGTTGACATGTATACATGTATATTAGATGTCCACCTGGGCCCTGGAATGGTTGACATGTATACATGTATATTAGATGTCCACCTGGGCCCTGGAATGGTTGACATGTATACATGTATATTAGATGTCCACCTGGGCCCTGGAATGGTTGACATACATGTATATTAGGTGTCCACCTGGGCCTGGAATGGTTGACATACATGTATATTAGGTGTCCACCTGGGCCCTGGAATGGTAGACATACATGTATATTAGATGTCCACCTGGGCTCTGGAATGGTTGACATATATGTATATTAGGTGTCCACCTGGGCCCTGGAATGGTTGACATACATGTATATTAGATGTCCACCTGGGCCCTAGAATGGTTGACATACATGTATACATGTATATTAGATGTCCACCTGGGCCCTGGAATGGTTGACATACATGTATATTAGATGTCCACCTGGGCCCTGGAATGGTTGACATACATGTATATTAGATGTCCACCTGGGCCCTGGAATGGTTGACATATATATATATTAGATGTCCACATGGGCCCTGGAATGGTTGACATACATGTATATTAGATGTCCACCTGGGGCCTGGAATGGTTGACATACATGTATATTAGATGTCCACCTGGGCCCTGGAATGGTTGACATACATGTATATTAGATGTCCACCTGGTGCCTGGAATGGTTGACATATATATATATTAGATGTCCACCTGGGCCCTGGAATGGTTGACATACATGTATATTAGGTGTCCACCTGGGCCCTGGAATGGTTGACATACATGTATATTAGATGTCCACCTGGGCCCTGGAATGGTTGACCTACATGTATATTAGATGTCCACCTGGGCCCTGGAATGGTTGACATACATGTATATTAGGTGTCCACCTGGGCCCTGGAATAGTTGACATACATGTATATTAGATGTCCACCTGGGCCCTGGAATGGTTGACCTACATGTATATTAGATGTCCACCTGGGCCCTGGAATGGTTGACATACATGTATATTAGGTGTCCACCTGGGCCCTGGAATGGTTGACATACATGTATATTAGATGTCCACCTGGGCCCTGGAATGGTTGACATACATGTATATTAGATGTCCACCTGGGCCCTGGAATGGTTGACCTACATGTATATTAGGTGTCCACCTGGGCCCTAGAATGGTTGACATACATGTATATTAGGTGTCCACCTGGGCCCTGGAATGGTTGACATACATGTATATTAGGTGTCCACCTGGGCCCTGGAATGGTTGACATACATGTATATTAGATGCCACCTGGGCCCTGGAATGGTTGACATACATGTATATTAGATGTCCACCTGTGCCCTAGATTGGTTGACATACATGTATATTAGATGTCCACCTGGGCTCAAGGGGCAGTTGATGGGGGATGTCTCCCTTGATAGGGTCCAAATATGACACTATGCTTTCTCCAACAAACCAAACTTCCCCTTTAGTATTCTAAACAGAATGATTGCTTCCTTATTCTATATGTATACTAAACAGTGTAAATGACCCCCTTGGGGAATTCTACTGTTGGCTACACACTTTGTTCACTGGTATCTTAGTCATGATCGTGTCTGTCTCAATTAGCCTATACGTAAAGATACATATGATATCACATTTTTATTTGCTGTTTTGGCAAAATATTATTGGACAAGTGGCATCCTGGTCAGGACAAGTGGCTTTTTGAAAGTCACTTGTCCTGGACAAGTGGCCTTGAAAAATATTTGTACAGCCCTGATCTGTCATAATTATCAGATACAGATAACAAACGGATCTGTAGTCCAGTGGTAACACGCTGGACTGGTAATCCAGGGATAGCAGGTTCGATACCCCCGTCTGACCCTAATAAAATTAACAGCCTTTCAGTTGGGACTTTAAACCGAGGTCTTGTGTCGGTGATGTACACCGTACAAATAATAAAAGAAACAGAGGAGACTCTAGAATGGGTCTGTATCATTGCACTATCCTCCAAAAATCTAAAATGACTAATATCTTCAGGAGGCATCACTCATATGGGCAACCGGTAGCTACGATAAATAAAGGTAAAACACAGATACTGATCTTTAACATGTTAAATAATTAACATGCATAAAGCAACCTCAAAACGTAAATCCATATATATATATGAATAATTTACAATTTCCTCTGCTAATGAGGTTATGTTTTTGTCCCGTTCTGTCAATGAGATTATGTGTTTGTCCCCCTCTGTCAATGAGATTATGTGTTTGTCCCCCTCTGTCAATGAGGTTATGGTTTTGTCCCCCTCTGTAAATGAGATTATGTGTTTGTCCCCCTCTGTCAATGAGGTTATGTTTTTGTCCCCCTCTGTCAATGAGGTTCTGGTTTTGTCACCCTCTGTAAATGAGATTATGTGTTTGTCCCCCTCTGTCAATGAGGTTATGGTTTGTCCCCCTCTGTAAATGAGATTATGTGTTTGTCCCCCTCTGTCAATGAGGTTATGGTCTTGTCCCCCTCTGTAAATGAGATTATGTGTTTGTCCCCCTCTGTCAATGAGATTATGTGTTTGTCCCCCTCTGTCAATGAGGTTATGTGTTTGTCCCCCTCTGTCAATGAGGTTATGGTCTTGTCCCCCTCTGTAATTGAGATTATGTGTTTGTCCCGCTATGTCAATGAGATTATGTGTTTGTCCCGCTCTGTCAATGAGGTTATGTGTTTGTCCCCCTCTGTCAATGAGGTTATGGTTTTGTCCCCCTCTGTCAATGAGGTTATGTGTTTGTCCCCCTCCATCAATGAGGTTATGTGTTTGTCCCCCTCTGTCAATGAGGTTATGCGTTTGTCCCACTCTGTCAATGAAGTCATGTGTTTGTCCCCATGTGGCAATGAGGTTATGTGTTTGTCCCCCTCTGTCAATGTGACTCAATGAGGTTATGTGTTTGTCCCACTCTGTCAATGAAGTCATGTGTTTGTCCCCATGTGGCAATGAGGTTATGTGTTTGTCCCCCTCTGGCAATGAGGTTATGTGTTTGTCCCCCTCTGTCAATGAGGTTATGTGTTTGTCCCACTCTGTCAATGAAGTCATGTGTTTGTCCCCATGTGGCAATGAGGTTATGTGTTTGTCCCCCTCTGTCAATGAAGTCATGTGTTTGCCCCCATCTGGCAATGAGGTTATGTGTTGTCCCCCTCTGTCAATGAGGTTATGGTCTTGTCCCCCTCCATCAATGAGGTTATGTGTTTGTCCCCCTCTGCCAATGAGGTCATGTGTTTGTCCCCTCTGCCAATGTGGTTGTGTTTCTCACCCTGTCAATGAGATTATGTATTTGTCCCCCCTGTCAATTAGATTATGTTTTGTCCCCCTCTGTCAATGAGGTTATGTGTTTGTCCCCCTCTGTCAATGAGGTTATGTGTTTGTCCCCCTCTGTCAATGAGGTTATGTGTTTGTCCCCCTCTGTCAATGAGGTTATGGTCTTGTCCCCCTCTGTAAATGAGATTATGTGTTTGTCCCCCTCTGTCAATGAGGTTATGTGTTTGTCCCCCTCTGTCAATGAGGTTATGTGTTTGTCCCCCTCTGTCAATGAGGTTATGTGTTTGTCCCCATCTGTCAATGAGGTTATGGTTTTGTCCCCCTCTGCCAAGGAGGTTATGGTTTTGTCCCCCTCTGCCAAGGAGGTTATGTGTTGTCCCCCTCTGTCAATGAGGTTATGTGTTTGTCCCCTCTGTCAATGAGGTTATGGTTTTGTCCCCCTCTGTCAATGAGATTATGTATTTGTCCCCCCCCTGTCAATTAGATTATGGTGTTGTCCCCCCCCTGTCAATTAGATTATGGTGTTGTCCCCCTGTGCCAATGAGGTTATATGTTTGTCCCCCTCTGTCAATGAGATTATGTTTGTCCCCCTCTGTCAATGAGGTTATGTGTTTGTCCCCCTCTGTCAATGAGATTATGTGTTTGTCCCCCTCTGTCAAAGCTAGATTTTCATGAAATTTGGTGGAAGGGTAGGCCTCGGGTCAAGGACAAATCCGTGATATTTTGGAGGTGGTCCGGATCTGGATCCAGGATATTTTAAATGAATCTTCACAAGTGTGAGATACGGCTTAGGCGGACATTTAGTGGTGTGCCGAAGGCTTGCTATCTCGGATTGCAGTTGTTGTTATTCATAATGCTAGATATATTATTACAAAACCCAATTAGCCTAGCCTATCAATGTTGGGCGGTTTTAACCGGCGGTTATAACCGGCCCGGTCAATACTCCCCAAGTGGTCAATACCGGTCAATTGGATAGTCAATTGGGTATTTGTTAAGAAATGTTTCATTTTAATATCAATAATGCATTTAAAAACCCTGCTATACCATTTAGCCTCTATATAGAGTAAATTAAAGTTATATCTGATTCAACAGATCAACATTTGACTGCCTGATTTTTTAGAGTAGAGTGTTCACGACTTGTCAATTTTCACAACTTTTGACATAATGGATAATGCTCTTGTCATCTGTTTTTCTGTCATTCTAGTTACACTGTAATGTTCACACAAGTTAATTTCACCAGTCGTCAATATTTGAGCTTCCACGTAAGCAGAGAAAGCAAAACACAAGCTTCGCTGCTGTCTGCAGACCAAGTCTGTTATGCAACTTAGTCTGCACATGTCCAAAGTTCGAGAATACACGTTCCAATGACGCAGAACTTGCTGACATAATCAGTAAGCTCCTTGCGAGCTTGCACAACGACTGATTAACAGCTTCAGACCGTTCAACACTTGACCGCCACACTTTCTTCTTTTTTTTATCACATAAATTGAGTCATGAAAGATCAAACAAAATTTTAATTTGCTAATCATTCATTTTCACATGTATTGATTACACTATGGGACATTATGGGTGCTTCTGTTACATGTATTGATTACACTATGGGTCATTATGGGTGCTTCTGTTACATGTATTGGATTACACTATGGGTCATTATGGGTGCTTCTGTTACATGTATTGATTACACTATGGGTCATTATGGGTGCTTCTGTTACATGTATTGATTACACTATGGGTCATTATGGGTGCTTCTGTTACATGTATTGATTACACTATGGGTCATTATGGGTGCTTCTGTTACATGTATTGATTACACTATGGGTCATTATGGGTGCTTCTGTTACATGTATTGATTACACTATGGGTCATTATGGGTGCTTCTGTTACATGTATTGGATTACACTATGGGTCATTATGGGTGCTTCTGTTACATGTATGGATTACACTATGGGTCATTATGGGTGCTTCTGTAAGTTCTGTTACATGTATTGGATTACACTATGGGTCATTATGGGTGCTTCTGTTACATGTATTGATTACACTATGGGTCATTATGGGTGCTTCTGTTACATGTATGGATTACACTATGGGTCATTATGGGTGCTTCTGTTACATGTATGGATTACACTATGGGTCATTATGGGTGCTTCTGTTACATGTATTGATTACACTATGGGTCATTATGGGTGCTTCTGTTACATGTATTGATTACACTATGGGTCATTATGGGTGCTTCTGTTACATGTATGGATTACACTATGGGTCATTATGGGTGCTTCTGTAAGTTCTGTTACATGTATTGGATTACACTATGGGTCATTATGGGTGCTTCTGTTACATGTATGGATTACACTATGGGTCATTATGGGTGCTTCTGTTACATGTATTGATTACACTATGGGTCATTATGGGTGCTTCTGTTACATGTATTGATTACACTATGGGTCATTATGGGTGCTTCTGTTACATGTATGGATTACACTATGGGACATTATGGGTGCTTCTGTTACATGTATTGATTACACTATGGGTCATTATGGGTGCTTCTGTTACATGTATTGATTACACTATGGGTCATTATGGGTGCTTCTGTAAGTTCTGTTACATGTATTGGATTACACTATGGGTCATTATGGGTGCTTCTGTTACATGTATTGATTACACTATGGGTCATTATGGGTGCTTCTGTTACATGTATTGATTACACTATGGGTCATTATGGGTGCTTCTGTTACATGTATTGATTACACTATGGGTCATTATTGGTGCTTCTGTTACATGTATGGATTACACTATGGAACATTATGGGTGCTTCTGTTACATGTATTGATTACACTATGGGTCATTATGGGTGCTTCTGTTACATGTATTGATTACACTACGGGTCATTATGGGTGCTTCTGTAAGTTCTGTTACATGTATTGGATTACACTATGGGTCATTATGGGTGCTTCTGTTACATGTATTGATTACACTATGGGTCATTATGGGTGCTTCTGTTAAATGTATTGATTACACTATGGGTCATTATGGGTGCTTCTGTTACATGTATTGATTACACTATGGAACATTATGGGTGCTTCTGTTACATGTATGGATTACACTATGGGTCATTATGGGTGCTTCTGTTACATGTATGGATTACACTATGGGTCATTATGGGTGCTTCTGTTACATGTATTGATTACACTATGGGTCATTATGGGTGCTTCTGTAAGTTCTGTTACATGTATGGATTACACTATGGATCATTATGGGTGCTTCTGTTACATGTATTGATTACACTATGGGTCATTATGGGTGCTTCTGTTACATGTATGGATTACACTATGGGTCATTATGGGTGCTTCTGTTACATGTATTGATTACACTATGGGTCATTATGGGTGCTTCTGTAAGTTCTGTTACATGTATTGGATTACACTATGGGTCATTATGGGTGCTTCTGTAAGTTCTGTTACATGTATTGGATTACACTATGGGTCATTATGGGTGCTTCTGTAAGTTCTGTTACATGTATTGGATTACACTATGGGTCATTATGGGTGCTTCTGTAAGTTCTGTTACATGTATTGGATTACACTATGGGTCATTATGGGTGCTTCTGTAAGTTCTGTACATGTATTGGATTACACTATGGGTCATTATGGGTGCTTCTGTTACATGTATTGGATTACACTATGGGTCATTATGGGTGCTTCTGTTACATGTATTGGATTACACTATGGGTCATTATGGGTGCTTCTGTTACATGTATTGGATTACACTATGGGACATTATGGGTGCTTCTGTTACATGTATTGGATTACACTATGGGTCATTATGGGTGCTTCTGTTACATGTATTGATTACACTATGGGTCATTATGGGTGCTTCTGTTAAATGTATTGATTACACTATGGGTCATTATGGGTGCTTCTGTAAGTTCTGTTACATGTATGGATTACACTACGGGTCATTATGGGTGCTTCTGTTACATGTATTGATTACACTACGGGTCATTATGGGTGCTTCTGTAAGTTCTGTTACATGTATTGGATTACACTATGGGTCATTATGGGTGCTTCTGTTACATGTATGGATTACACTATGGGTCATTATGGGTGCTTCTGTTACATGTATTGATTACACTATGGGTCATTATGGGTGCTTCTGTTACATGTATTGATTACACTATGGGTCATTATGGGTGCTTCTGTAAGTTCTGTTACATGTATTGGATTACACTATGGGTCATTATGGGTGCTTCTGTTACATGTATTGATTACACTATGGGTCATTATGGGTGCTTCTGTTACATGTATTGGATTACACTATGGGTCATTATGGGTGCTTCTGTTACATGTATTGGATTACACTATGGGTCATTATGGGTGCTTCTGTTACATGTATTGGATTACACTATGGGTCATTATGGGTGCTTCTGTTACATGTATTGATTACACTATGGGTCATTATGGGTGCTTCTGTTACATGTATTGGATTACACTATGGGTCATTATGGGTGCTTCTGTTACATGTATTGATTACACTATGGGTCATTATGGGTGCTTCTGTTACATGTATTGATTACACTATGGGTCATTATGGGTGCTTCTGTTACATGTATTGATTACACTACGGGACATTATGGGTGCTTCTGTTACATGTATGGATTACACTACGGGACATTATGGGTGCTTCTGTTACATGTATGGATTACACTATGGGACATTATGGGTGCTTCTGTTACATGTATGGATTACACTACGGGACATTATGGGTGCTTCTGTTACATGTATGGATTACACTACGGGACATTATGGGTGCTTCTGTTACATGTATGGATTACACTATGGGTCATTATGGGTGCTTCTGTTACATGTATGGATTACACTATGGGTCATTATGGGTGCTTCTGTTACATGTATGGATTACACTATGGGTCATTATGGGTGCTTCTGTAAGTTCTGTTACATGTATTGGATTACACTATGGGTCATTATGGGTGCTTCTGTTACATGTATTGATTACACTATGGGTCATTATGGGTGCTTCTGTTACATGTATGGATTACACTATGGGTCATTATGGGTGCTTCTGTTACATGTATTGATTACACTATGGGTCATTATGGGTGCTTCTGTTAAATGTATTGATTACACTACGGATCATTATGGGTGCTTCTGTTACATGTATTGATTACACTATGGGTCATTATGGGTGCTTCTGTAAGTTCTGTTACATGTATTGGATTACACTATGGGTCATTATGGGTGCTTCTGTAAGTTCTGTTACATGTATTGGATTACACTATGGGTCATTATGGGTGCTTCTGTAGTTCTGTTACATGTATTGGATTACACTATGGGTCATTATGGGTGCTTCTGTAGTTCTGTTACATGTATGGATTACACTATGGGTCATTATGGGTGCTTCTGTAAGTTCTGTTACATGTATTGGATTACACTATGGGTCATTATGGGTGCTTCTGTAAGTTCTGTTACATGTATTGGATTACACTATGGGTCATTATGGGTGCTCTTCTGTTACATGTATTGGATTACACTATGGGTCATTATGGGTGCTTCTGTTACATGTATTGGATTACACTATGGGTCATTATGGGTGCTTCTGTTACATGTATTGATTACACTATGGGTCATTATGGGTGCTTCTGTTACATGTATTGGATTACACTATGGGACATTATGGGTGCTTCTGTTACATGTATTGGATTACACTATGGGTCATTATGGGTGCTTCTGTTACATGTATTGGATTACACTATGGGTCATTATGGGTGCTTCTGTTACATGTATTGGATTACACTATGGGTCATTATGGGTGCTTCTGTTACATGTATTGGATTACACTATGGGTCATTATGGGTGCTTCTGTTACATGTATTGATTACACTATGGGTCATTATGGGTGCTTCTGTTACATGTATTGATTACACTATGGGTCATTATGGGTGCTTCTGTTACATGTATGGATTACACTACGGGACATTATGGGTGCTTCTGTTACATGTATGGATTACACTACGGGACATTATGGGTGCTTCTGTTACATGTATGGATTACACTATGGGTCATTATGGGTGCTTCTGTTACATGTATTGATTACACTACGGGACATTATGGGTGCTTCTGTTACATGTATGGATTACACTACGGGACATTATGGGTGCTTCTGTTACATGTATTGATTACACTACGGGACATTATGGGTGCTTCTGTTACATGTATTGATTACACTACGGGACATTATGGGTGCTTCTGTTACATGTATGGATTACACTACGGGACATTATGGGTGCTTCTGTTACATGTATGGATTACACTACGGGACATTATGGGTGCTTCTGTTACATGTATTGATTACACTACGGGACATTATGGGTACTCCTGTTACATGTATGGATTACACTACGGGACATTATGGGTGCTTCTGTTACATGTATTGATTACACTACGGGACATTATGGGTGCTTCTGTTACAGTTGTCCAATTGACCATTTCAATCGACCAGTATTGACCAGTATTGACCAGTATTGACCAGTATTGACCACTATTGACCGGCTAAATCCAGTATTGACTGGCGGCCTGGTCAATACTTAATTGACCAGTCAATATGCCAATATTGTAGCCTATTTCTATATTGATACTACAACATAGATAAGTAAGATAACTGCTAAAAATTACTAAAAATCAATACACATACCTGTGAAAGTAAAGTACATGCTACAGTTACTCATATAAATTGTATTTTGTTATCATTTCAGGTATGAACTAAAGGATATCACTTGGTGAGCTGCAAAGCCCACATTGGAATTTGACACAAAAACAAATGCTTGATTATACAGCAGTATATACAGGGATCAGATTAGAGGGCGACGTGGGCGAAATTGTCGCCCTAAGGACCCTGACTTCGCCCTCTGGGGGCCCCACTTCTCCCTAAAAAAAAAAAAATAATAAATTGTTTGGTTTTTACAATTTTCAAACAAAATGTTGTCTAGTAAGATACACTGGCCCATTATAAAGCACTCCTTCTATTCAAATGTTGTATTTAATGGTTGTACTGTGCATTTTAACCCTATTTTGCAGAAGTATATTAAAGAACACCATTTAAGGAAGCGATCACGCGCTTTCTCACTTCTCCCAAAAATTCTGACCTAGAATGAACCCTGATATAGTCTGTGAGAGTGGACTGTCCTGATCACAGACCATGACGATTTATCCCAAAATCTAACACCTTCCTCCTGGCAGCCCTCACTACATGTACATACAAATGTATCCACTAAGCTTGAACTATCCTGACAGACGAATGCATAGTCCAGTGGTTAACACGATGGACTGGGAATCCAGGGATCACAGGTTCAATCCCCCTGTAGGACACTAATAAAAATGAACAGTCTTTCAGATGGAACTTAAAACCGAGGTCTCGTGTCGGTGCTTTACACTGTGCACGTGAAAGAACTAGAGGAGACTCTGGAATGGGTCTCTGTCTGTATCATTGCACTATCCTCCAAAAATCTAAAACAACTAATCTCTTCAGGAGGCGTCGCTCATATGGGCAATGAAATTACGATGATTAATAAACGTAAAACACACACAAAATGACCCTGTCCACACATGCTGCATTGCAGCCAAATAACAATAACCCCTATTACTAACAATAGGGTTAAAATGCACAGTACAACATTTGAATAGAAGGAGTGCTTTATAATGGGCCAGTGTATCTTACTAGACAAATTTTTTTAGGGAAAAGTCAAGGGTCCCTATGGCGACAATTTCGCCAACATCACCCTCTAGAATGATCCCTGGTTATTGGGCTATTGGCAATATAAGTGAGAGGAGAAGTTAATTGACTTTGATTACAAGTAATTGTTGGCATGGTGCCAGCTCACAAAAGCTACATCAGGCAGCTCTTGCATCACATAATAAAAATGTGCACAGTTGACATTGGGCACTAATAAAGACATGTATTTATTCACAGGAGCTTGTAATGTTATCCATAACTGGCATAATGCACAAAAAACATTGTACATCTGTCCTAGAAACTTGATTAAACAACATGTATACACTGGGATGGATTTATATTGTCTGAAAGACACATTATTCAATAATTACTATACAATACATAAAGAATAATAGCTTTTTATGTTCATGATGATTAAAGTATAAAACGTTATTTATTTTACAATTGCAAAACAAGCTATAACACCTTATATTAATCACTCTCGTTCACGCGGATGACATTGTATTTGTGGTCATTCGTGTCGGAGGAAACCAGAGTACCCGGAGAAAACCCACCTGTCCGATCTGGGGACCACCGTACCATCTCGCATACTTCCCGTTCCGAGGATCGAACCCGAGTTGCATTGGTGAGAAGCGAGCGTGCTAACCACTGCACTAATAATCCCTCATTCTTTCACTTTATGTATGTTCCATTTATTTATGTTCCACATATGTCAAAACCACTTGCGAGGGACCTAGATACCTAGACATGTTTTCCTGGGCAGTCCGAAACAGTTAACCAGTGAGTACTAAGCAATGTGTTTGAGGTTCCTTACTTGAGGACAGTACATATGTGCCCTAGCCGAGTATCGGACACATAGATTCCAAAGCAGACGATATTCCACTGGACGCAACACACTTCGGTCATTTCCACTTTTTGAGTTTCCATAATTTCCAGGGTCACCCTCAAGAGTGGAAATGACCAAAAAATGTTTTGCGAGAGAAGATGAACCCTTGAAATTTGGACAAACCACTATAATTTAAATTTGATTAATTGATAAAGATTGGTTTCTGTAGTATGGAACACTTCAAGTGACTGACACACTCTCACAATAACTTCCTCCTCCAACCCCCCGATACACAGGCACAATTTTTTTTTTGGCCTATGGTCATATATTAAGAAGATATATCAAAAAAATAAAAATGTGTGTCTTGTGCCCCGATACTGACACTTGACAGGCCCCAGGTCAGACCATAACTGCATAAGTCTATTTTGAAGTTATTCCACAACCTTCTTATAAACAATAGTCATAGACAGTGGGAACAGCTAGCATGGAAACTAGTAGTATTATTGCATGAGTTTACACTGGAAATTGCTAACATAGAAAATAATTACTTGTCAATAACGCAATAACTTACAAAAAAATCGAAATCCAAGTGATGTTCTTATATCGGCACCGTTATATTTAATTTATTTTCAATTGTATTTACATTTGTTCTAAATAGTGAATCGAGTGGTAAGATGTTTCAGTGCACAGGTACATGAAACAATGTCAAGAACTCCAGACTATTATTCAATACTCGGTCATGCCACGTATGCAGTGGCATTGAGTATGGCACCTCACACACATTGCTTAGTATTGGTTAACCGCTTAAGTCGACTAAGCATGCCCCAGAAAAACATGTATAGGTCCCCGAAAGAAATTTAACATTAATTGAACATACATATATACAATGTCGGCTCTTACAGTGTGTGATATTAGCATTGTCACTGGTGAAAGAATCGGAATTAGGCTGAAGATCTTTCATCTTTTCGATGTCCAAATAAAGTTGATCCTGGACAGAGACACATTTTGACTCATATATCCATTCCACGATGCAGATCTGATACCGTTTGACACATTCATGTTTTAAATGCTTACTTACCATCACATTTATAAATTTCAACCCCCATATGCAGAAATTAACTAACATAAACAGTAAACGTATGGGAATCAATATTATAGGTTATTATTTAAAATATTGATAGCTTATGGTATAGCATAATATAGTGCCCGTAATGTCAATATATGTATAGTGTCCACACGCACATTACACTGGCATGATTCATCTAGAACTTATGTCACTACCAACACATGTATTGGTATTGATCCCTATATCAATGTCAAGTTGTGGTATAATCATTTATGATTTCCCCCAATATATATAGTAGAACCACCGATCTACCACTTGTAAGCCGACTGGATAGCTTCCTCATATGAAATAATCCGACTCCCCCCCCCCCGTTGGATTCCAACCTACAGCTGTTAGGGGCAAGTCAACGGCATTAACGGTAAACAGACACCCACCAATGCTATATTAAGTGCTCGAGGTAGATTTACCCATTTCTATTATTGCAAAGAAACGATCATTAAAAGTTTGTTTAAGCTTATGAATAATCATAATTGTAACACTGTTTATTTAGAGCAATACAACTCCATACATCATCATGGTAAGTGCTGGTCTAATAGAACACTATCTATCATCGATCATCTTTTACTAACATTAGATATAATTTTAATAAAAACATGAACTACATATATTTACCTATTTTTAAACATCGTATCCGAGTCCAGTTCATACAGGATTGGCATAACTCTGTTAATTAATGTCGGAACCATGTTGCTTCAGAACAATTTAAATTGTCATTTAAATATGAAACATACATTAAAACATTTGTAAACGAATCATTAAGGAGGGAACAGGGGTGAACTAACCCGAGTTAGGCTTTCTGCACATCATCTGAAAATAGAAAATTACCGATACCCAGGTATCGAGAGAAACCAACGCATTTGTAACTATTGTAATATGAGCTCAGTTGAGGATGAATAACATTTCTTAGTGTGTTGTCCTCTATATATTCTTATTTTGGATTATTTTTGTATATATTGTCAACAACAAATAAAAACAAATTACATAATCTTGCCAAATATATTAAAGAAGTAAATGCAATACACGAACATACCCTTACAATGTTACTGTTCCGTAAGTTATAATAGTTGGTGTAATTGTTTTGTCTGTATACATTACAAGTTAAATACATGTTTATATTTGTTTCTTTGGCTTGTTTTTTTAATGTGTTAGTAGATATTATTAGTATGTATTTTTTGTTAACAATATCTCTTGTTGGCGCGGATGAAAGCGTATATATGTGGTCATTCGTGTGGGAGGAAACCGGAGTACCCAGAGAAAACCCACCTGTCCGATCTGGCGACCACCGTACCATCTTACATACTTCCCGGTCAGAGGATCGAACCCGGGTTGCACTGTTGAGGAGCGAGCCCGCTAACCACAGCACTAATCGGACAGCCTAAATGAGGGTATACGTGTCAGTATGTGTACATGCATATCACGTGAGATGGTAAGATTAGCTCAGTCTGTAGAGAATTCACCCTGTGTCAGTCTCTGGTAAACTACACAAGGTATTGTAGGGATGCTTATACTGTCGCGCTATAGAGCTAGCTTTTATAGCGAGGCGGTAAAGTGTTAGCCTCCAGGTAATGGAGGATCGGGCAGTCGTGGGTTTGAACCCCGACTTTGGATTGGTTACTTTAATATCATGAAATCCATAGCGAGGTCTATATTACTTCTGTACTCATACGCTGCTCCATGCAATTGGGTCAAGAATACAGAACATGTTCTATATTATATAGTTTTACATTATTCGTTTGATTGGTTGTTGTAATTTAAATCTGTATCATCTGAGTGATTTTTTAAATACTATTTCCATAATTAAATTAAAAGTAGGAAGATATGGAATACGATGACTGGCTTTTCGATTCAATAAAGAGGTAAACGAAACTAGTTTTCATATATCATTGAGTGACACTTGTCTGGTCAAATGTAATATTTATGTTTTACCAGACTGTAGTAGATTTCGGATATGTCACTTTTTTTTAGTTTGAACAAGATCAAACAATGATATAACATATACATTTTACACAACATGAATGAAAAAAGATAAGAACAGAAGGCAAGACTCTTTTTAAATCCACACTGTCTCTTACTCAAGTGCATTATGATGGATCTCTTGTGAAGACATCAACTTCACTGTTCCTGGAATCAGTGACCATGCAATGGTATTGGTAGTGACCGACATCAACATTATACCAGGTATCATCAAACAGAAACCCAGAAAGATATTCATCTATTTCAAAGCTGATTGGCTGCAGATCCAACAAGATGCTAGTCTACTATCAGTCTCCACCGGTAGCATAGACCATTCCACATCTGTAGAAGAATGTTGGCAAACTTTCAAACTTGGCATATCAAACATTATGGACAAACACATACCATCTAAAATGAGTAAACACCGGAAGTCACTACCATGGCTCAACAGAAAGCTCCAGAAGATGACAGAGGAAGGCCCGTCTTTACAAACATGCAAAGGAAAGTCACCAATGGCAAACCTACAAAGAATACCAGAAAGAGTGCAAACGAACATTTAAAAAGGCCGAGATCGACCACATCAACAGCACCATCCAAAAAGGACTAGACGAGAATAACCCAAAGCCTTTCCTGGAGATACCTGAAATCTCGCAGACAACACAGGCATCTCTCCACTAAAGAAAATGGGACAGCTCCTAAACAACAGTAGACAAAGCCCAAATACTCGTTGATCAATTTAGCTCCGTATTCACTAAAGAAGATCCTCAAAACCCTGGAACCCCCCCTGACATAAATTGGAGACCGACACCAAAAATCCCTGACCTCCAGAAAGGAGTTGAAAATTTGCTGAACAAAATTGACATTTCTAAAGCTAGAGGACCTGATGACATTGCAAGTATAATGCTGAAAAACTGTGCTTCACGACTTGCACCCGCATTGCGCTATATTTTCCAAAGATCAGTGGACTCCGGCATGCTCCCCAAAGACTGGAGGAATGCAAACGTCGCTCCTGTATTCAAGAAAGGGGATGTACATCTTGCAGAAAACTATCGACCAGTATCTCTAACCTCCATCTCCTGCAAGCTATTAGAACATATTATCTGCAAACACATACTAGACCACCTCGATCATCATAACATTCTAATATCACTCAACCATGGATTCAGATCAGGATACTCTTGCGAAACACAGCTTATCACAACGATGCATGACCTATTCATAAACCACGATAAGGGATCCCAAATTGACATTGCTATCCTAGATTTCTCTAAAGCGTTCGACACCGTACCCCACGAGAAGCTACTATACAAGCTGAGAAACTGGCATTGATGGTCAAATCAACAATTGGCTCAGGGACTTCCTAACAAACAGACACATGCAAGTGGTAGTTGATGGTGAATCGTCAAAACCAGTACTCGTCGATTCTGGAGTACCACAAGGCACTGTCCTAGGACCTCTTCTGTTCCTGTGCCATATAAACGACTTGCCAGATACAGTGAAATCTCAAGTTCGTTTATTTGCCGATGACTGTATAGATGCATCTGATCAGTAAGGGATCACGTGATACTACTGAGAGACCTGGAGGCACTGGAAATATGGGCAACGTCATGGGGGATGCGCTTTAATGCCAAGAAATGCTATATACTAAGCATCAACAGCAAATCGTCTCATTTCTACGAACTAGACAAGCAGTTCCTACAACAAGTTGACGAAAATCCTTATCTCGGTGTCACCATACAGTCCGATCTGAAATGGAACTCGCACATCCTAAAACTTACAAAGAAAGCAAACTCATCGCTCGGCTTCATCAGGCGCAATCTAAACCACTGCCCAGCAACTTGCAGGAAGACAGCATATCTAGCTCTTGTATTTCCCGGCCAACCCAAAGTCTTGTTCGCTCATCACTTGAGTATAGTTCCATAGTCTGGGACCCTACCTATGTAAAAGACATCGAGCGACTTGAGAAAGTTCAAAGGCAAGCGGCCAGATTCATCACTGGCGACTACCACTCCCGAGAAGAAGGCTGCATCACAAACATGCTGCAAAAACTGGAGCTCGAGAGCCTACAGTCCAGAAGGAAGGCCAAAAGGCTGACGTTCCTATACAAAGTGGTCGAGGGGAAGGTGCCAGCTTTACCTTGTCACGACATACTTACACCCATAAGGGCTAAGCGAAACGTAAAAATACGTAAATTCACTCACAATAAACATTCTAGAAAATCAAATTACAAATAATTCAAAGTGCTTCAAAACTTTCACTTGTAATAAAGAGCAGTACAAACAATCATTCTTCCCTAAAACAGTACTAGACTGGAATAAACTAAGTGACAATGTTATGTGTGCAGAGACAATAGGCGGTTTCAGGACAGCTCTAAACCCGCTCTACTAGACTCTCTCCCGTTGCACCTTATGCCGTAACTGGCCCTGCAACGTAGATATCCAGGAATCAGGTCTCAGGAATCATGTCCCGAGAGCGATTAAACTAATGATGCAAGAACTTACAGTGGAAAGGAAATAAATTGTATAAACTAATACAATGTGGCATTGTACATCTACCATTTTGTATCGTTCGTTATTTTGCTTTCAGGTATAAAAGCCTGTCAATGTATGACATGCAGCACTGTATAACGGCTATGGACTGGGTCAGTGGACGAAGTATGTCACACTATTTATACTATAGACAAAGTTAAGCTAAATGTGAATTGTTTGTTTCTGCGAATGATCATACTGTTAGACCAGAAGTACAACTCATAGAATGGCGTTAGACTGAAATAAAGTTGATTACATGTATTCACTAAAACATGAGCACAATAGTTGCCACTTTGTCTGTTATTGACTGTAACAACTTGCGATGGACTGGAGAGAATATCATACCAATAGAATATATATTTAGATTGTATGGTCAATTGATACAAGACGGATCTGTAGTCCAATAGTCAACATGTTGGACTGGTAATCCAGGGATTGCAGGTTCGATCCCCCGTTTGACCATAATAAAATTAACAGTCTTTTAACCGAGGTCTCGTGTCGGTGCTTTACACCGTGCACGTAAAAGAACCAGAGGAGACTCTGGAATGGGTCTCTCTCTGTATCATTGCACTATCCTCCAAAAATCTAAAATGACTAATCTCTTCAGGAGGCGTCGCTCATATGGACAACTGGTAGCGGCGATAAATAAATGTAAAATACACACAGTTGACACAACAATGAATTAACAATATCATGGGCTATAATACTATACTATGTATAGCTTTATGACACTGCACTAAGATTCCGCACAGAGAGACGGTTAGTACAGCCCCAGACTCATTCTAGGTGGGTTAAGACAATGTTAACCTGTACATTGTATATACAGTAAAACCTGGCTTAAGCAGCCAGTCCAGCCAGGGAATCACAGAAAGTGGCTGCTAAGCACAGGTAGCTACTTAATAAAGGTCAACTGTATAATAAAATAACATATTGAGAATCTGGAAACTGGCTGCAACACAGGTTGGCTGCATAATAGAGGTGCCAACTAACACAGGTTTGACTGTACAGGGGAATACTATAGAGCATGGCATGAAGCTGTGTTACGCTATGTCGCACGTGTGTAAATACAATGAGAGGGTGAAGCATGTTAAGTAATAGTTGTTGAAGACTACTCTTTGCATTCTGGGTATATAAATAGTTCAAATAATAATTATTGTCGTGACTATTCATTAATGGAGAGAAATCCAATATGCCTTTAGGTTTCATTTCAATTCACTTGTATTTATTGTGTACATAATCATTTGTTGTAGTTTATGTTATATGATGTCGAATACATATGTTTAAACCAATTCATTAATGTATTTTTTTTATTGGCAACTGAAAACTCACAGAATTTCATTAGAATTTTCTCGACATGTACGACTGTTCTTCTCACCGCTAGTTTTCAGCCAGGGGCAAATTTCAACAGAGGCAATCTAGGGGGTCCGGGGCATGTTCCCCCTTAAAATTGTTGCGGCATTAACTGTGTTTTCTGATTTTAGACGTACAATTATGTACTGACCTTTCAGCTCTCTAGCAGTCAACATTTTATACAGCAAAGGAATATTTTTTGCATTTTATTTTTTTAATTTATTTATTTTTTGTTTTGGAAATTTTAACTTAGGAAGCTGCCTCGGTATGCCTAGTGTGGCTACTTGCCTGCAACGAGTTACGGCATTTTATGTTGATACATTGTCCTTGGAGACTGGTGATTGTTTCTGTATTGAGAGTTGTTAACATGTACAGAAGTCTGTGACATACTTTCAGGCTTGTGTGTAGGAACATCGTCAGGCCAGAAACATGAACTTCTAGAACTGATGTTACCTGACAAGATGCTGGAGACAGAAGACACAGTTGTAAGTCAAGTTTAACGTTTAGTTTAAACTTTATTTAAATCACAGTTACCTGACAAGCTGTTGGAGACAGAAGACACAGCTGTAAGTCAAGTTTAACCTTTAGTTTAAACTTTATTTAAATCACAGTGATTGCAAAACAAGCTGTAACAACTTACATTAATCATTGTCGTTGGCGCGGATGACAGCTTATTTGTGGTCATCCATGTGTGGGGGGGGGCCGGAGAAAATCCACATGTCCGATCTGGGGACCACCATACCATCTCACATACTTCCCGGTCCGAGGATCAAACCTGGGTTGCATTGATCGGAGAATTTAACGTTTGTTGTATAACATTGCTGTAAGTCATATGTTTGAGCATTTTGAGTGTTTGTATTAAGACATTGCTCTACATCAACCTATGAAAATTTTAGTGTTTGTTAGGAAAGGGCAGCAAATCATCTTTTCAATAAATTGAACCCCATTGCATGCACAAGAAGTATCACATGACATGGTCCCTTGAGAACTCTGACATTCCCTTCGTTGTTCTATATTAGAATTTTAGCTTAAACAATATTTTATTCAAGAATAGTACATAACATAGGAATAGTTGCAACAGCATAATTAGGAAAAAAATAACTTATTCAAATCCCTTTCCTTCAATACAATTACATATACGCACATATTCTGTTATGACAGGTTACATTACAAGTATGGTTTAGTATCACATATTTTATAATGCTATAAAGCAAGTTTAATTACAAGAAGGAATTAAAACATGCAACAAAAAAGTTCGAAAATTTACGATTTTGTTGGAATTTTTCGTTTTGATATAAAAGGAAGAGACAAAAAGACACACACACACAAAACTGAGAAAAAAACAATATATATTTTTTAAATGCCACCCTTTCAAATGAAAGATGCCCGTCCTCTTTTTGCAATTACTCACATGTATGGCATTGTTATATTATATCTGTCACTGCATGTAAAGAGTTTCCATATCTTTCAGAAGTTGAAAATGGACAAAGATTTTCGTGTGCATACAGGTGGATTTTGTAAGACAAGAATAGCTGATCTCAAACATATACCCAGTACCAGGTAGCTTATAGTCACAGTATACCCAATACCAGGTAGCTTATAGTCACAGTATACCCAATACCAGGTAGCTTATAGTCACAGTATACCCAATACCAGGTAGCTTATAGTCACAGTATGCTCACTACCAGGTAGCTTATAGTCACAGTATGCTCACTACCAGGTAAGATAATCCCAATACCAGGTAACAGTGGCAATACTGATGTAGGATACACAATATCCAACTATATAGTATGTGATAGACAGAAGGTAAGATATATCTGGGATATATATGTGGTGAGTTGTTCTTCAACTCTGGTGAGTTGTTCTTCAACCCTTGTGAGTTGTTCTTCTACCCTTGTGAGTTGTTCGTCTACCCTTGTGAGTTGTTCTTCAACCCTGGTGAGTTGTTCTCCAACCCTGGTCAGTTGTTCTGCAACCCTGTTATGTTGTTCTTCAACCCTGACAAGTTGTTCTTCAACCCGAGTCAGTTGTTCTTCAACCCTGACAAGTTGTTCTTCAACCCTGGTCAGTTGTTCTCCAACCCTGATGAGTTGTTCTGCAACCTTGGTGAGTTGTTCTGCAACCTTGGTGAGTTGTTCTTCAACCCTTGTGAGTTGTTCTGCAACCTTGGTGAGTTGTTCTTCTACCCTTGTGTGTTGTTCTTCTACCATTGTGAGTTGTTCTGCAACCTTGGTGAGTTGTTCTTCAACCCTGGTAAGTTGTTCTTCAACCCTGGCGAGTTGTTCTTCAACCCTGACAAGTTGTTCTTCAACCCTGGTGAGTTGTTCTTCAACCCTGACAAGTTGTTCTTCAACTCTGGTGAGTTGTTCTTCAACCCTGGTAAGTTGTTCTTCAACCCTGATGAGTTGTTCTGCAACCCTTGTCAGTTGTTCTTCAACCCTGATGAGTTGTTCTGCAACCCTGGTGAGTTGTTCTTCAACCCTGGTAAGTTGTTCTTCAACCTTGGTGAGTTGTTCTTCAACCTTGGTAAGTTGTTCTTCAACCCTGACAAGTTGTTCTTCAACCCTTGTGAGTTGTTCTTCAACCCCGACAAGTTGTTCTTCTACCTTGGTGAGTTGTTCTTCAACCTTGGTAAGTTGTTCTTCAACCCTGACAAGTTGTTCTTCAACCCTTGTGAGTTGTTCTTCAACCCTTGTGAGTTGTTCTTCAGCCCTTGTGAGTTGTTCTTCAACCCTTGTGAGTTGTTCTGCAACCCTTGTGAGTTGTTCTGCAACCCTTGTGAGTTGTTCTTCAACCCTTATGAGTTGTTCTGCAACCCTTGTGAGTTGTTCTTCAACCCTTGTGAGTTGTTCTGCAACCTTGGTGAGTTGTTCTTCAACCCTGGTCAGTTGTTCTTCAACCTTGGTGAGTTGTTCTTCAACCTTGGTAAGTTGTTCTTCAACCCTGGTCAGTTGTTCTTCAACCCTGGCGAGTTGTTCTTCAACCCTGGTGAGTTGTTCTTCAACCCTGACAAGTTGTTCTTCAACCCTTGTGAGTTGTTCTTCAACCCTGACAAGTTGTTCTTCAACCCTTGTGAGTTGTTCTTCAACCCTGGTCAGTTGTTCTTCTACCCTGGTAAGTTGTTCTTCAACCCTGATAAGTTGTTCTCCAACCCTGACAAGTTGTTCTGCAACCCTGATCAGTTGTTCTCCAACCCTGACAAGTTGTTCTTCAACCCTGGTCAGTTGTTCTTCAACCATGACAAGTTGTTCTTCAACTCTGGTGAGTTGTTCTTCAACCCTGATGAGTTGTTCTGCAACCCTTGTCAGTTGTTCTTCAACCCTGATGAGTTGTTCTGCAACCCTGACAAGTTGTTCTTCAACCTTGGTGAGTTGTTCTTCAACCTTGGTAAGTTGTTCTTCAACCCTGACAAGTTGTTCTTCAACCCTTGTGAGTTGTTCTTCAACCCCGACAAGTTGTTCTTCTACCTTGGTGAGTTGTTCTTCAACCTTGGTAAGTTGTTCTTCAACCCTGACAAGTTGTTCTTCAACCCTTGTGAGTTGTTCTTCAACCCTTGTGAGTTGTTCTTCAACCCTTGTGAGTTGTTCTTCAACCCTTGTGAGTTGTTCTGCAACCCTTGTGAGTTGTTCTGCAACCCTTGTGAGTTGTTCTTCAACCCTTATGAGTTGTTCTGCAACCCTTGTGAGTTGTTCTTCAACCCTTGTGAGTTGTTCTGCAACCTTGGTGAGTTGTTCTTCAACCCTGGTAAGTTGTTCTTCAACCTTGGTGAGTTGTTCTTCAACCTTGGTAAGTTGTTCTTCAACCCTGGTCAGTTGTTCTTCAACCCTGGCGAGTTGTTCTTCAACCCTGGTGAGTTGTTCTTCAACCCTGACAAGTTGTTCTTCAACCCTTGTGAGTTGTTCTTCAACCCTGACAAGTTGTTCTTCAACCCTTGTGAGTTGTTCTTCAACCCTGGTCAGTTGTTCTTCTACCCTGGTAAGTTGTTCTTCAACCCTGATAAGTTGTTCTCCAACCCTGACAAGTTGTTCTGCAACCCTGATCAGTTGTTCTCCAACCCTGACAAGTTGTTCTTCAACCCTGGTCAGTTGTTCTTCTACCTTGGTGAGTTGTTCCCCAACCCTGGTCAGTTGTTCTTCAACCCTGATATAATAATGATTACGGTTGTGACCTCGTATCTGCCATACCGTATTTCAGATTTTGTATAACAGCTGCCGATGGTGAGACTAGCGTGTGTGTGTGGAAGATGGGGGACAACAACTCAGACCTAATGAGAGAAGAGAAGTCTGTGCAGTCTAGGACATCTACTGATCATCGTACCAGGATATCTATCTGTACTGATGGTGCAACGCCCAGGGGTATTGCCTTTGCGTCTACACTGAGCAACATCACTGTCCTAGATTGTGAAACATTTGAAAAGATCAAGGATGGTTCAGGTAATTACATAGTTATGATGTAATGGAGTTAGCAAAGGTTTTGACAGACCATTAGCTGGTCACACTACCCTGCTGTGCAATCTCTATATCTGACTACAGTCAAACCTGTGTTAGTGGTCACCTCTATTAAGCAGCCATCCTGTATTAAGCAGCCAGTTTCAAATTTCCCAATATTTTACTATACAGTTGACCTCCATGGTTCATTCTAGGTCAGAATTTTTGGGAGAAGTGAGAAAGCGTGTGATCGCTTCCTTAAATGGTGTTCTTTAATATACTTCTGCAAAATAGGGTTAAAATGCACAGTACAACCACATGAAATACAACATTTGAATAGAACAAGTGCTTTATAATGGACCAGTGTATCTTACTAGACAATTTTTTTTTTTTTTTTTTAGGGAGAAGTGGGGCCCATAGAGGGCGAAGTCAGGATCCCTAGGGCGACAATTTCGCCCACAGCGCCCTCTAGAATGATCCCTGACCTCTATTAAGCAGCCAATTGTGATAAGCAACCACTTTCTGTGATTCCCTTGGCTGACTGCTTAAGACAGGTTTGACTGTATTTAAAATAATCAAATATCGTATTTGATGTGTTTATTCATCTTTGCCCCCTGGCTAATCAAGGCGACTCCTCCAGAAGTATTTCAGTCACTTTATGTTTTGGAGGATAGTGCAAGATACAGAAGACGCTCCAATTCCAGAAGAATCTCTGATTCTTTTACATGCTCGATGTGTAGCACCGACACATGAGACCTCGGTTTATAGTTCCATCTGAAAAACTATTTTAAAATTACTACGGTCAGACGGGGTATCAAATGTGCGATACCTGGATTAACCACTGACCACCATCTATACTAAATACGTCAGATTTATTATAGAAAGGTATACCATATATTATATTAGCCTGGGAACAGGCGTCGATATATTTTGCCTGGTCAGTCAAATAAATATATTTTAACACAGAGACCATAAATTGGGGGCATATTGAGTTTCTGATAATATCAACTTGTTAAAAGTTAAAAAGTGAAAAATCAACAGACTGGAACCCAGGCTATATATATATATATACATTGTATATATGTGGCTATCAATCAATTATTACTAAATTTATGACAAATAATATACATGTTTTCATTAATTAGTTATACATATTTATTTTAGATTGATTGCGAAACTTGTTTCCTGCAACTTATATTAATCACTCTTGAGACCTCATTCCTGATGAACAGACGGATATGTAGTCCAGTGGTAACACGCTGGACTGGTAATCCAGGCATCGCATGTTCGATCCTTCGTCTGACCCTAATAAAATTAACAGTCTTTCAGATGGGACGTAAAAGAACCAGAGGAGACACTGGAATGGGTCTCTCTCTGTATCATTGCACTATCCTCCAAAAATCTAAAATGACCAATCTCTTCAGGAGGCGTCACTCATATGGGCAACCGGTAGCGACGATAAATAAACGTAAAACACACACACACACATCATTCCTGATGAAATCAAGGAGAGAGTAAGGGCAATGTGCAATTAAAATGCCTTGCCTAAGGGCACAATTGTAATGGCTACAGTTAGGCGCAAACTCCCAGCATTTCTCGTCTGAAGCGAATGCACTACTACTGCGCAGTTAACCCTTTCAACACCGCAGACCTCTAAATAGGCTTACAAAAAGTGTAGATCCAGATGAGCCGGCTCGTGACGAGCCGTCTCATCAGGATCTGCACTTTTTTCAAGTAATATAACTATATTTAGAGAAAAAAATATACCCATTTTGATAAATGAACATGTCCAAATGTGATTTTCTGATTCATTTATTGGTTTATGAATATCATGGACCAGTCCATGTGAGTTACTTGGTGTTGAAAGAGTTAAGTGTGTTAGAAAGTTTGAATGTGATCATGTTGGTAATAATCAGTACTTGATGCAGTCCTACATGTTCCAGAGAGAGGAAACAGTGATCAGGTATCAAGCATGTATCATCAATCGTCTCACCTTCTACATTGCTGCACTACCCAAGGTGATCTCCATATATGTGACCTTAGATGTGACACGGTCAAGGTCGCACATCAGCATAAAACTGAAACAAAACAATCCAACGATGTTTATTGGACAATGACAAGGATCAATGACCAATCAAATTCCTTGTTACAAGTGTCGTCACTAGGAGAGGTCCAGGTTTTGGATTCAAGATTCATGGATAAATGTGTACGGAAGTTACATGTTGATCATAGAGGCAGATCTGATTGTTTATGCATTCAGGTAAGAAATGTAGAGTGGTGGAACCTATGCTCGGCGTAAATCCCACATATAATGACCAGTATACAATGTTAATTGCACTTGCCATATATTATTATTTTCTTAAGTCATGAAAACAACTTTCAAAACACACTTGTTGACAGTTTTAGCTTCATTACATGACCTTGCTGCTCAATACAGCTATCGCAACGGTGTCAGTCGGCACCCGTTTATATGGGGAACTCAAGACTTCAGCACACCTATGCACGGCATACTTGTTATTTTTTATTTATCCACCATAACTTGTTGAATATCTTATTTTGATATAATACATTATTGAGTAAAAACACGTATTGGTCTTAATCAGAAATGGTATAGAAACTATGTTTCGGGTTAGGTGTAGATTTTTTAAATTCGGATAGCTACTTGAATTGCTCATACACCGTATTAGTTTCGGTGGAAATATTCTCCCAATGATTTATTTGTTTATATTCGTCTGCTGAACGAGTCACGTGACAGTTGCATCAGCCTACCAATACACGCAACGGAATGCTATTGAACCATGCTTCAGCTCTGTCAGCTAAATTAGCCTAGAACTATATAAATATTTTAAATATGGATGAAAATAGAAAATACGCTGAGCATAGGAATACGCCGAGCATAGGTTCCACCACTCTATCTACTGGTGCTACTTTCCAGTTCTGTAGCTTTGGGGTCAATTTGTTGCGATATATATTTACACGTATCAGTTAATGGGCATTTATTTCTACGGTATTTCTACTTTATGCTGCCAAACAATCCATTTGGGATTATGACTGGCAGGTCCCTTCAGATTTTGGGACAAACCCGATGTAACCCCCCCCCCCCCAGAAAGAGGGAAGCAATATGGAATTTAGTGCATTGCCTAAGAACACAATCGTAACGGCTATTGCTGTGCGTGAAAACTGTGCCCCTCAACAGCAAATTGTCTTAACTGTGAGATATTTATACAATCTCCATGACTACCTCACTTCTCCTAATTTTGAGCTTCTGGAAAAGTGTTCTCAAAGTGTTCTCGTATAGAATATATTGACAACACACGGACAAATCAACAAATTTCTCCGACAAATACCTTTAACTTCTCCGTAATTTACAGCTGAAGCCCTGAGTAATCCAATGTAATTTACAGCTGAAGCCCTGAGTAATCCAATGTAATTTACAGCTGAAGTCCTGAGTAATCCAATGTAATTTACAGCTGTAGCCCTGAGTAATCTACTGTAATTTACAACCGAAGCCCTGAGTAATCTAATGTAATTTACAGCTGAAGCCCTGAGTAATCCAATGTAATTTACAACTGAAGTCCTGAGTAATCCAATGTAATTTACAGCTGAAGCCCTGAGTAATCTATTGTAATGTACAACTGTAGCCCTGAGTAATCCAATGTAATTTACAACTGAAGCCCTGAGTAATCTACTGTAATTTACAACTGTAGCCCTGAGTAATCCAATGTAATTTACAACTGAAGTCCTGAGTAATCCAATGCAATTTACAGCTGAAGCCCTGATTAATCTATTGTAATGTACAACTGTAGCCCTGAGTAATCTAATGTAATTTACAACTGTAGCCCTGAGTAATCCAATGTAATTTACAACTGTAGCCCTGAGTAATCCAATGTAATTTACAACTGTAGCCCTGAGTAATCAAATGTAATTTACAACTGAAGCCCTGAGTAATCAAATGTAATTTACAGCTGAAGCCCTGAGTAATCCAATGTAATTTACAGTTGAAGCCCTGAGTAATCAAATGTAATTTACAGCTGAAGCCCTGAGTAATCCAATGTAATTTACAGCTGAAGCCCTGAGTAATCTATTGTAATGTACAACTGTAGCCCTGAGTAATCCAATGTAATTTACAACTGAAGCCCTGAGTAATCTACTGTAATTTACAACTGTAGCCCTGAGTAATCCAATGTAATTTACAACTGAAGTCCTGAGTAATCCAATGCAATTTACAGCTGAAGCCCTGATTAATCTATTGTAATGTACAACTGTAGCCCTGAGTAATCCAATGTAATTTACAACTGAAGCCCTGAGTAATCTACTGTAATTTACAACTGTAGCCCTGAGTAATCCAATGTAATTTACAACTGAAGTCCTGAGTAATCCAATGCAATTTACAGCTGAAGCCCTGATTAATCTATTGTAATGTACAACTGTAGCCCTGAGTAATCCAATGTAATTTACAACTGTAGCCCTGAGTAATCCAATGTAATTTACAACTGTAGCCCTGAGTAATCCAATGTAATTTACAACTGTAGCCCTGAGTAATCCAATGTAATTTACAACTGAAGCCCTGAGTAATCTAATGTAATTTACAACTGAAGCCCTGAGTAATCCAATGTAATTTACAGTTGAAGCCCTGAGTAATCAAATGTAATTTACAGCTGAAGCCCTGAGTAATCCAATGTAATTTACAGCTGAAGCCCTGAGTAATCTATTGTAATGTACAACTGTAGCCCTGAGTAATCCAATGTAATTTACAACTGAAGCCCTGAGTAATCTACTGTAATTTACAACTGTAGCCCTGAGTAATCCAATGTAATTTACAACTGAAGTCCTGAGTAATCCAATGCAATTTACAGCTGAAGCCCTGATTAATCTATTGTAATGTACAACTGTAGCCCTGAGTAATCTAATGTAATTTACAACTGTAGCCCTGAGTAATCCAATGTAATTTACAACTGTAGCCCTGAGTAATCCAATGTAATTTACAACTGTAGCCCTGAGTAATCAAATGTAATTTACAACTGAAGCCCTGAGTAATCAAATGTAATTTACAGCTGAAGCCCTGAGTAATCCAATGTAATTTACAGTTGAAGCCCTGAGTAATCAAATGTAATTTACAGCTGAAGCCCTGAGTAATCCAATGTAATTTACAGCTGAAGCCCTGAGTAATCCAATGTAATTTACAGCTGAAGCCCCTGAGTATTCCAATGTAATTTACAACTGAAGCCCTGAGTAATCTACTGTAATTTACAGCTGAAGCCCCTGAGTAATCTAATGTAATGTACAGTTGAAGCCCTGAGTAATCTACTGTAATTTACAACTGAAGCCCTGAGTAATCCAATGTTACCAAGTTTACATGAAACAGATTTGCATTATTACATGTACACTGTTAATCTAAGAACTTCTAATACGGTCAATGACTATAAATAGACAGATGGATCTAGGTCAATTCAAGAAAGGAACAAAATGTGGCTCTCCCGATTAGCGCAGTGGTTAGCGTGCTCGCTTCTCACCAATGCAGCCCGGGTTCGATCCTCAGACCGGGAAGTATGTGGGATTGTACGGTGGTCGCCAAATCGGACAGGTGGCCAACAGGAGCGATTAATATAAGTTGTTAAAACTTGCTTCGCAATTGTCGTAAAATGAATAAAGTTTAAACATAAAGGAACAGAGTTTCCGATACTCTTAACCAATACAATTGAACGTTGTATTTTCAGGGTAGCCAGGATGGTAGACACTTCTCATTATCAGGTATCCTTGAATTCTTAATATATTAACCCATTTCATTCTGGATACCGTTCAAACAGTATTTGCAAAGAACATAGAGCCATATCAACCGCTACGGAACGTTCCGTCTGATCAGGCTCTATGCTGTTTGCTATTCAGATGATCTTGCTAAGACACTTGGCTATGTAGCAAACAACATAGATCCTGATCAGCACGCAGCGTGACGCTGCGGCTGATCTGGATCTATGTTGTTTGCTAAAGCCTTTAAAGGTATCCAGAATGAAATGGGTTAATATTATTTACAGCACAATTAATTTGTATTTTCGGGATGTAAAGTCGCGCCAACAGCTTAGGACTGATGGCGACTCTGATTGGTGAAGGAAAACCCCGGTGTATATCGGCTAAGTATTTCATTGAATTATGAGCACCCAGGTAAAACCACCGAATTTCACAAAGCCATCTATATAGTTATACAGTCAAACCTGTGTTAGTGGTCACCTCTATTAAGCAGCCAACCTGCATTAAGCAGCCAGTTTTCAGATTCCCAATATGTTACTTTAGTATACATTTAACCTCTATTAAGCAGCCACCTGTACTAAGCAGCCATTTTCTGTGATTCCATTGCTTAACACAGGTTTGACTGTAGTTTCCACACATAAAAGATTTCAACCAACAGATGAATCTGTAGTCCAGTTGTTAACACCATGTATAGGTAATCCAGTGATCGCAGGTTCGATCCTCCGTCTGACCCTAATAAAATTAACAGTCTTTCAGATGGGACTTTAAACCGATGTCTCGTGTCGGTGCATTAGACCGTGCACGTAAAATAACCAGAGGAGACTCAGGAATGGGTCTCTGTCTGTAGTATTGCATTATCCTCCCAACAATCTAAAAATCATTACAGGAGGTGTCGCTCATATGGACAACCTGTAACGACGATAAATAAACGTAAAACACACAGAGAATTCGACACCCCATTGGTAGTCGAACATGCAGCGGTGAGGGGCAAGTGATTGACCGTAAATGATTGAACTCAATGACCTTAACAACTTGACCATGTCAGAACAATTAAGTAGCATGCACAGTAATATCTGTGTTAAACACCAACTCCAGTGAAAGATCATCTAACTCTTAAGCCATTATCGAAACATTTTAACCTACCGACATGGATCACCTACCAATAAAGACCACAGGGATTCGGCACGTTTGGGGGTACTAGTATATATATTTAACTTAAATATATATACTAGTACCCCCAAACGTGCCAACTCCCTGTGATAAAGACCACTTGTATTATGCAAATTATGTTAGCTTGATTATGAAACAGTAGAGACCTCATTCCTGATCGAATCTATAGCCATGAGGGAAGAGACAATGTATATTTAAAAATATTGCCTAAAGACAACATTGCTATCATGGTTCCAACAGGATTTATACTCATACATCCTCTTGATTATGAGGCGGACAATCCACCATTTCACCACAATGGCTCCACCACTCTTTTGTGTGTTTTACGTTTATTTATCGTCGCTACCGGTTGAGTGACACTTCCTGAAGAGATTAGTCATTTAGATTTTTGGAGGATAGTGCAATGATACAGACAGAGACCCATTCCAGAGTCTCCTCTGGTTCTTTTATGTGTACCGACATGAGATCTCGGTTTAACGTCCCATCTGAATTTATTAGGGTCAGACGGAGGATCAAACCTGCGATCCCTGGATTACCAGTCCAGCGTGTTACTACTGGACTACAGATCCATCTGTGTCCACTCTTTGTCATTCTACTTGGTAGTTTTTATAAATGTGTGCCTCTGTGGTCGCGTGGTTACGGTCGCTGACTTCAATACCACTAGATCTATTAGCGCCGATTGTCACAGATTCGAGCCTCCTTCGTGTCTCATTATACATGTATAAACAAGTTGGCAGTTTCTTACGGAGGTTGGTGCACCAATTACTGCTTAACTGCTGACGCCTGTCCAGGAAATGAGTTGTTAGTTAAACTGCCCACCTGCGATATAGCCCAAAATAGTGCTGATGAAGGCCTAAAACCCAACAAACAAAAACAAGTCTTTATTGACGTGTTTGGTCGTACATCTAAAGAAACATACATGTGAATCGATGTTAAAACCCAATAAAGATATTTAGTGTATTTAAAATGTAGAGTAAATAAGGAAATGTTTTTGTTCTTAAGTAGGTCTTTTTTGTATTTTGGTGTTGCACAGTTATATTCTATATCTTTATTGCTGGACATATAATCATGAACTGCCCTACATACATACAACAATAAGCACATGAATATTAAGCCACACCTCCTGCCTATCAGCTGCATGCAATACTATGTATGTATGTTCCATTAATGTCAAACCCATTTTGCAGGGACCGTGACGTTTTCCTGGGCAGGTTTAGCTAATCTAAGCGGTTAACCAGTACTAAGTAATGTGTGTGAGGTGCCTTGTTCAATGACACCACATACATACCTTACCGAGTGTCGAACCGAGGACCTTCATTTCCAAATCCAACACTACCATTGGACCACGGATGCCACACTATGAAAACCCCTTCAAACCAAAAACCCCTCCAAACCGAACTTTATCTCCGATCCGGTTTAGATTTCACTGTATATGGAATATGGTAGCCTGGGAACAGGTCTTGGTATATTTTATATATATAAATATATTTTAACACCGAGACCATTAATTGGGTCGTATTGAGTTTCTGATGTAATTTTGCTAGAGGTAAATTAGTGAAAAATCGACAGACTGGAACCCAGGCTAGGAATAGGGAACCATCTCAATGGGGATAATCGTGTATGTGGAACAGGGAACCGTCTCAATTGGGACACTCTTCTAAAGGGGGATAACTCATGTATATAAAGTTGGGATCCATTTCAATAGGGGACATTGAATTATTAACAGTAGTATTTTTGTTTCAGGCATGGACGGACTGGTTTACATTTATAGTAATGCAGAGGAAGCAGTTAATGATACCTTAAAACCAGTCTTTATCCATGAAGGTCATGTGATGAACTGTGGCAGCCAATCAGAATCTCCAGTTGTTGTAGGACATATGTGGCATCCATGGCAACAGGATTTAATTATCTCTACGGCAACAGACAGTTCTCTACATGCTTGGCAGTACAATACAAGCTGATAAACTGAAGATTGTGTGCAAAATTTATTAATTTGACAATAAAGATCATTTGACTGGCAGTAAGACACATGCAATCTTAAATTTTCTCTGACTAATTAACACGAAACGTTGTATACAGACATAAATTATACTGCACAGTGAATTTCAAAATATTCTTGCTATTATTGATTTGAACAAAGTAGGTCAATGCCCTAATACTTCAGACCAAGTTTGATAAAATTCTGACTATACAATATTCGTATGTCAGTTATCGGTGTGTGTGTGTGTGTGTTTTACGTTTATTTATCATCGTTACCGGTTGCCCATATGAGCGACGCTTCCTGAAGAGATTAGTCATTTTAGACTTGCAGGATAGTGCAATGATACAGACAGAGACCCATTCCAGAGTCTCCTCTGGTTCTTTTACGTGCACGGTGTACAGCACCGACACAAGACCTCGGTTTAATGTCCCATCTGAAAGACTGTTAATTTTATTAGGGCAGACGGGGGATCGAACCTGCGATCCCTGGATTACCAGTCCAGCATGTTACCACTGGACTATAGATCCATCTGTCAGTTATCGGTTGAAAACTAATTTGGACTAGTGACCAAATTTTTAGACAGAGATAAGTGATAGGGTCATTACCAGGATGCCTACAGGGTCATTACCAGGATGCCAACAGGGGTCATTACCAGGATGCCAACAGGGTCATTACCAGGATGCCTACAGGGTCATTACCAGGATGCCTACAGGGTCATTACTAGGATGCCTACAGGGTCATTACTAGGATGCCTACAGGGTCATTACCAGGATGCCAACAGGGTCATTACCATGATGCCTACAGGGTCATTACCAGGATGCCTACAGGGTCATTTCCAGGATGCCTACAGGGCCATTTCCAGGATGCCTACAGGGTCATTTCTAGGATGCCTACAGGGTCATTACTAGGATGCCTACAGGGTCATTACTAGGATGCCTACAGGGTCATTACCAGGATGCCTACAGGGTCATTTCCAGGATGCCTACAACCAAGTATACGTTAAAGGCTTTCATCCGTGCCACCGATAATGCTTAATACATGTATTGATTAATGTGCTTTTAAATTTAGTGATGCTATTTATTAGTGTGTGTTTAGTGTTTAATTTAACCTAGTGACCTAGGGTATTTGACCGAGGGTATTTGACCTAGTTTATTTTATCTGATCTTTCTTGCTTGACGTGAACGTTTTCACTCAACCCTACAGTGATGTCATTTAGGACATAGTTTGAACACGATATTAGCACCATCTACCTCACGGTCATCGTTTTCTATCATTAAAATAAGAGTGCTAAATCTGCACAGGTCAATCAAGATGTGTTCCACATTTATTGAGAAATTACATGGTATACCCCAGGGTAGATCCTCTCTTTTCAATAAAAATGAATGAATGAAATGGGTGTGCCCCGGGTCGGATTTCGTGATAATACATAGTTCCCGTGTGAGGTCATCATTCCTACTGTAGCTGCCATTTTGATTGGCAAAGTTGATCAGATATTATATATAATATATAGTAGTGTAATTTTGTTTTCTTCATAAAATATTTATTTTTCATCCCATCACCATGGTTCATACATTGTTGGAAAGCTCTCAATGGACATATTTTTTGTATCATTTCACAAATTTTGTATCAATAACGAATAAATAATAATTTACCTGTATATTAATATTTCAACTGTGAAAATATACTAGGTGCAAGTTAAGTTCTTATAATTTATAATCCATACATCATTGTCAAAAAATAAATTAATATTTAAAAAGTACGTTTCAATACATTTAAAATCACACCAAATTTTATATTAAGAAACCAAAATTAATAAAGTTATTGCAATTAAAGAATTACTATTAAAATCATGAAATTGCCGTTAATAAAACTTGCCAGTCAAAATGGCGGCCAAGATAAGATTTTATCATTGTTTTTGACTATTTGCACAGGCTGTGGGAACTACGTATACTGTTTCCTCTCTAAAATTAGAGCCATAAATAGAAGCGGATTCACCATTATTTGGTTTATACTGTAGCTTTATAACAACCCTATTATTTATTTGACTAGGCCCTATGTATATACGATTTTAGACTAACCGACTGTTTCTAGGCTGCGCTTGCCAGTGATTATTCGGCAGTAGAAATTGGAAGTTGCTGTTGAACCATTTTCGTTAACATTTTATGTTTCATTGTTTACAACACTGTTTTCAGGTTATCTTCCAGAAACTTTAAAACTTTCTCCCAAGAATCTTCTTGAGCAAAGGCATGTGCCTCTGGCCATCCACCTGTCATCAAGGGTTCGTCAAGAAACTCTCCTGGAATAAATTGCAATGTCTTCAATATTTCCTTTCCTGGTGTTGTGACTCTTCTGTGAGGCGCATATGGTGGTTCTATCAGATGTCCCGCTCCAGGATATCGATAAATCTGGATGTTTTGTTTAAATTTGTCCGGACAATTGACGTAAAAGAGTGAAACTTTGGATGCACCTGTTCATCATCTTCTCCAACAATAACCAGGATCTTGGCACCATGCTGCCAAGCTGGTATAGCGACTGGTTTATGGCAGTCTAAAACTTCATTAACGACAATGCCCTCTTCCGTGAGGAATGTGTTATTAATATTGGGCCATTCAACCGAACCGGTTGTAAAGTATGATGCAGATGGTGTTATTTGGAATGCGTTTAGACTGACAACTGTCCAGATATGAGGCACTGAAGATGCCAGCTTCAACATGAGAAATCCACCCTGGC
This sequence comes from Archivesica marissinica, assembly GCA_014843695.1. Lineage (NCBI taxonomy): Eukaryota > Metazoa > Mollusca > Bivalvia > Venerida > Vesicomyidae > Archivesica > Archivesica marissinica. The sequence goes on along the minus strand of CM026389.1, from coordinate 39,266,681 downwards.
TGAGGCCAACACCACCTAGCCTGTTCTTGTCTATGTCTTCCTGTTCCATTCACATAGGGAAACTGACAAGTATCTAGAACTTGTTTGCCGGGCAGACGACTCAGTGACATCACTGCTGCCCATGTGATGCCAGCAAAGCTGCACGCTCATTTCCTCTTGTGAAAGCTCCTATAATGTCCATCAAACCAGAAAATTGGCCGTCCGCTTCTGGCACCCATCGCCCTGGAAGTGGTATCCTCTGGACGCCTGGTTTCTGATATATTCTCTTTTGTCTCGGGAACTGGTACACGAGGTAACGTATGTTCGGTATGCATACCAAGGTAAACCTTTATATCTTAAGTGCAATGGTGTTGCCATATCCTTTTTATTCAGTCCCTGTGACAGCACAGGCACATATTTCAGACTCCAAAATAAACCCATAGGTTCTATTCCTTTAAAACTACCTGCTATGGATTTGCTTGTCGGATTGCTGAGTTCACCATTGTCACTGGCTTGATAAACACATCTGGATTCGAATTGATCTCTGTTACATTCAGCAATAGCCACTACTGATTTGATTGGAATTCAAGCCATTGATTAGAATCTCCACCTTTTCATCCAACAGAATGGCTCACTGTAATATTTGGTACATGTAACCGATGTTTAGTCGTATTCGAAGACATAATTTTTCTTTCGTTCTAATCCATTTCAGTCTACTGCTGTTAAATTATATGTAAAATGTTCATTTCTTGATTACATGTACAAATACTGAAATAAATAATGTTTAAACTAAGACATTCAAATGCCTCTTCAGCACGGTCAGACGATGCGCATATTGTGACATGATTGCTCAACGATTTTTAAAATAGTTTCGTTGTCGAGTTGATTATTGACACCGAAAGAGAAAAAAGTAACCAAAATGAGTGGAAATTGAGTGGAAAATTGTGGAAGTCGTGATAACGCAGTGGATGCGCGTTCGCTTCAGGTGCGAAAGGTCCCGAGTTCGAGCCCCGCTGGAGCCCGTTACGATTGTGCCCTTAGGCAAGGCATTTAAATTCCACATTGTCTCTTCTCTAAATTTGTATAAACTAACCAAAATGAGATATCTAAATAAAACAATTTTATAGACTTAAAATTAGCTTGGCCGTATTAATTTATGTTGTCTGCCACGCGCACACACGCACACACACACACACACCGCTCAATACTGTAAGTTTCACATGTTAGCAATATACATAGCACTAAATGAATATAGGGTATATATATTAACATGCTTACATTAATTTAAAATTCATTTATATGTAAACAATTTGTATGTTATAAAAATGTAATGTGACCCTCCCTTGATTGATGGGTAAATTAAAATAAGATTTGAATCACGAAAAAAGTTAAAACCCATCTGAGAAAAATATCAAGAGTATAGGAAATACAAATTATATGATCATATATTCCCAATTTAGCACTTTAATTACATGCTTTTATTTGTTTAACCCTTTCCCTCATAGAAGCACCTCTTGACGCCATCACCATTATGACATACATTGACAATGTAGTAGCCAAACCAATGCTCATAATAAATGCCAGAATCTCATGCAGTCACAGTATTATCTATGGAGGTGGGATAGATACGGGGACTAATTATCCACTGCATGGTAACTAAATGGCTGTCGTTTGTATGGAGATATAATAGTATATAAACCTAAATCTCTATGAAGGAAAGGTTAAACTGTAAGATGGTTTAGATAATGATTACAAATTAAGGAATGACCAGTTTTCCAATGATACTTTAATTTATCATGCATAATTGTTATCTCGTATTCAAACGATATTCTTATTGCCAGGTAATTTAGAAACTTCTCAATGTTGGGAACACGCTTTCTGTATTTCATTTGGAATATAAATTTCATTAAAAAGATCATGCAATTTGTAATGTTGCCTTTTATTAAGATACCAAAGCTTATATTTTCTAAGTTGAAAGATACTGAGAATATGTGGGTGCTAAGAAATTGAGTTCGGCTATTCCATAACATTTAGTTTAAACAATATTTATGTCTTTGAATAAACATAGTCAAGCATATTTTTTTTAAACTTTATTTATTTTACGATTGCGAAGCAAGTTTTAACAACTTATATTAATCACTCTCGTTGGAACTCCGAATTACAATTGTTTACTTAATATCTAGAGACCAAATAACAACAATTACTGCATGAGAATATTGATACCTCATTCTCTCAATATGTAAGTCATCTAAATTTAAGTATGAGTTCCATATCAACACCTAGTAGCCACTGGTTGAAAAGATTACTCTGAGATCTTTATAATAGTCATGTATAATAGACGTCTGATAGGATATGTTAATGAAATCCTCTCATTCATATATATACGATAGGTTAATTACTGCAACTACAGACTACTACAAGTTTTCCAAGAACAATCTATCATTGGAACCATCTCCCTCCTGGCATTGTCCATCTCCCTACCATAGAGCAATTCAATACGGCAGTTTGCTGTATTGATCATGCCAGCTCCTAGTTGTTCTGCACAGCTGCTTTTAAACTTTTAACCCAACGTTTTCATTAGACCTACTTTCTTACATTTATGCTTTTAACTACTCGTACTTCTTTGCGGTTTATGACGTGCAACATGTCTACATCCCCGAGAGGGGTTTGGCATTACAGAAAGATAGATAGACAGAACTATGTTGTTAGCATTTACAAATTTAGTTTAGCTCGATTGCGAAACAAGTTCTTACAACTTGTAATAATTCCTCTCGATACCTCTTCCAACTGTGTGTTTAATTTATACAAATTTATTTTTAGCTCGATTGCGAAACAAGTTATTTCAACTTATATTAATCACTCTCGAGACCTAATTCCTGATGGAATCCATCGCCACGAGGGAGAGAGAAGAGGCACAATCGTAACAGCTCCAGCGGGGCTCGAACTCCGGACCTGAAGCGAACGCGCATCCACTGCGCTATCACGACTTCCGCTGTGTGTTTAATTATATATAGTTTCAAACAATGATACAACATGTAGGTCTACAAATATGCAATTCACATACAATTTCGATACATGAGTGAAAATGGATAAGATACAAGTAATAGCATCGCCACGAGGGAGAGAAGAGGCAATGTGGAATTTAAATACATTCAATACAAGACTGGTTTTATTACAAACTGTTGTATTTTGCACGATTAGTTAATTTCACAAGCTATAAAAATGGGATGATGGCAGGCGAAGATGTTAGAGTTACAGAGAGTTTGCGTGTCAAAATTGGTAATTTTTTCGATTTATGACAAATAATATATATGGTACAGAACACGATATTAGTTGCACTGGTTGTCACAGTGCATTGCCCCAGTATATTTTTTTCTTAAACTGGAATAGTACTCGGATACGGTACGGCAGCAAGATTTCTAGCACTTGCCATTGGAAACCTCGACTCAAGGGACACGACGACACCAGTATGCTTCACACACGTTTCGCCATTATGGTTTCTTGAATTGTTATTAGTTATTACGATTTCGATTGATCTGCATAAATTGTGTTTGATTTTTGTTGATCATGTGATATGTATTTCATTCTAATATAAACAAGGCAAAGTCTCAAAGCGAGCTAAATCATAGATCCATAGTAAAGTAACCAAGCCCAAATCGGGGTTTTAGCCCACGACTGCCTGATCCTCCACTCTACCGTGTCGCTATAAAAGCTAGCTCTATAGCGAGACAGTATAAGTCTCCCTATAATATACCACTACACTCCTCCCTCTTCATATCTTTTGAATCCAGACATCAACTGTTCATACCTAAATTCAACGGAGTATAGCCCTCTTCAACCGAAGTACAAGTCTGGGTAGTCAAACATGAGCTCGAAAAACACTTCTGACACCATTAAAGTAACCAAGCCCAAGTCGGGTTCGAACCCACGACTGCCTGATCCTCCATTACCTAGAGGCGAACACTCTACCGAGTCACTATAAAAGCTAGCTCTATAACGAGACAGTATAAGTCTCTCTATATACCACTACAATAGTATAGCTAAATCCTATTGAATGAATCCATGGCTAATAGAACTATTTTCTCCTGTAAACAGGTATGGAAAAAGTCTGTGGATATTGCGTTAGGTTGTATTGGTGCCTCCCTCTCTCTCTGCATTATGATCGCGTTTTGTCTCACATCTGATCGCTATGAAGTGCATTTATACAACATTGAATGTCCTTCTACGCATACGCAAGATACAAAATAATTAAATTACCAGTTTGCTTGCTAAATGTTGGGATTTATGTTTATTCTGTACTTAATTTGGAGGGATCTAGTTTGTCCCATCTTTCCATGAAACAAACTAATATCCTCTTAATTTTGATGAAATCTTTATTCAAGGAGAGGCGAAAAATTTATCAAGTGGCATTAGCACTGGAAAGAACACGTTCTGTACCCTGCTACTAGATAGAGAGGAAATCTACAGAACTGCCGTAGTGGAAAAATGTTCAAAGTAAGAAAACTTTCATACTAGTGTTTTTATTAACTTTTGGAAGTCGTGATATCGCAGTGGATGCTCGTTCGCTTCAGGTGCAAAAGGTCCGGAGTTCGAGCCCCGCTGGAGCCGTTACGATTGTGCCCTTAGGCAATGCATTTAAATTCCACGTTGCCTCTTCTCTCTCCCTTGTGGCGATGGATTCCATCAGGAATGAGGTCTCGAGAGTGATTAATATAAGTTGTAAGAACTTGTTTCGCAATCGAGCTAAAATAAATTTGTATAAAAAAAATAATATTAACTTTTGTTTTTAATCTCAGCCTATGAACATTTGTTGTATTATTTGTGACTCTCACTGTCTTCCATTTGACGGCTTTATCGTACATGTTTTTTCTTCCACCGATGAAGCACAACTTGCCTCTAACCCGTTACATGCTAGCGGCTGATAAAATCACTTTTGCAAACAGAATAGAGCCAGATCAGACGGCACTGATCAGGCTCTATGCTGTTTGCTATTAGTATAGTGGAGCTACGTCACTTGGCTGAATAGTAAACAACATAGATCCTGATCAGATGTGACATTACGCCGCAGCTTGATCTATCTGGATCTATGTCATTTGCAAAGGAGATTTTATTTACTCAGCAGTCAGCATGCAAAAGGTTACCCAAACGAGGAGTTACCCGCTCATTGTAGTTCACACCCCGATGGAAACTATTAACCCGCGATTCATTACTTATATTCACAATAATTATTCTTTTCAATGACACAAAGAATATATAGCAGACTTCGCATTTAAAATGTTTTAATCCATATTTGCAACTTACCGTGTGCCAGAACAGGTATAGATCATCCTTAGAACAGCTTAAGCTGTAAGACACGCGTTTTCTCACAACGAACACTGAATGCGCATTGCCTGTAACATATCAGCTGCATATCTTTAGTTGGGGACCCTCTTACATGTACGAATATGTATACAACCCGGGCACATAAATTCATCATAGGAAATGCAATAGTGATGTAAATATTATGTGTATAGCATAATGCAATAGGTGATATATATGATTTGATTTTAATGTGATTGTGGGAGGAGGATTTCTACCAATTCATTCTGAACTTGATCCGTCTGATCTGTCCGATTAGCGCAGTGGTTAGCGCACTCGCTTCTCACAATGGCAACCCGTGTTCGATCCTCGGACTGGGAAGTATTTGTGATGGTACGGTGGTCGCCATATTGGACATGTGGGTTTTCTCCGGGTACTCCGGTTTCCTCCCACACGAATGACCACATTTACGCTTTCATCCGCGCCAACGAAAGTGATTAATACAAGTTGTTGAAACTTGTTTCGCAATCGTTGTAACTTGATTCCAAGGGCTCATCCTAGGTCAGAATGTTTGGGAGAAGTGAGAAAGCCTGCTATTGCATCCTTAAATCATATTATTTAGTAAATTTCAACAATGTAGGGTTAAAATACACAATATGACCATTAACCCTTTCCTTCATAGAGATTTAGGTTAATATACTATTATATCTCCATGCAAACGACAGCCATTTAGCTATCATGCAGTGGATAAGTAGTCACCATATCTATCCCACCTCCATAGATATTACTGGGACTACAGGAGATTCTGGCCTTTATTATGAACATTGGTTTGGCTACTACATTGTCAATGTATGTCGTATTGGTAATGGCGTCAAGTGGAGCTTCTATGAGGGAAAGAGTTAAATACAACATTTAAATAGACAGAGTACTTTAAACTGGCCAGTGTATCTTACTGGACAAGATTTTATATGAAAATTGTATCATAAATAATTTGTTTTTAAATTTTAGGGAGTAGTGTGGCAAAGTCAGGGTCCCTAGGGTGACTCTTCACCCATGTCGCCATCTAGAATGAGCCCTGGATCCATGGTTGTATACCTATGTACATGGTTGTATACTGATGTACATGGTTGTATACCTATGTACATGGTTGTATACTGATGTACATGGTCGTATACTGATGTACATGGTTGTATACTGATGTACATGGTTGTATACCGATGTACATGGTTGTATACTGATGTACATGTTGTATACCATGTACATGGTTGTATACCGATGTACATGGTTGTATACCGATGTACATGGTTGTATACCGATGTACATGGTTGTATACTAACAAACCGATGTACATGGTTGTATACTGATGTACATGGTTGTATACCGATGTACATGGTTGTATACCGATGTACATGGTTGTATACCATGTACATGGTTGTATACCGATGTACATGGTTGTATACCGATGTACATGGTTGTATACCGATGTACATGGTTGTATACCGATGTACATGGTTGTATACCGATGTACATGGTTGTATACCGATGTACATGGTTGTATACCGATGTACATGGTTGTATACCGATGTACATGGTTGTATACCGATGTACATGGTTGTATACCGATGTACATGGTTGTATACCGATGTACATGGTTGTATACTGATGTACATGGTTGTATACCTATGTACATGGTTGTATACCTATGTACATGGTTGTATACTGATGTACATGGTTGTATACTGATGTACATGGTTGTATACCTATGTACATGGTTGTATACCGATGTACATGGTTGTATACCTATGTACATGGTTGTATACCGATGTACATGGTTGTATACCGATGTACATGGTTGTATACTGATGTACATGGTTGTATACCTATGTACATGGTTGTATACCAATGTACATGGTTGTATACCTATGTACATGGTTGTATACCGATGTACATGGTTGTATACCAATGTACTGGTAATTTATTAATGTAATAATATACCTGCTTGCATTGTTTCAGTCCATTTTATGGAGAAGAATTTCATGGGGAGATACCTCGACAATTCAGATACCTTTCCTGTTATGTGTATGAAAAACCCGACAAGGTACAGTTGTCAATTAGTATAGCTAAATTGATCTGCTCTTGCAAAATTACCGTAAGACACAAGCACCTGAATTCTTGGCCTAAAGGTCACTCTGAAGGCATGCACACATATTATGTATAGCCGTATGTTAAAGCCATGTAGAATTTGTGACCTTGCCAGATTGTGATGATTTACAACGATGTGGTGTTCACTTTCAAGCACCTGTGAACATGGTGCAGGCATAAAAGGGAGCAGTTGAAGGTATAGATTGGAGCAGTTGAAGGTATACAAGGGAGAAGTTGAAGGTATATAAGGGAGAAGTTGAATGTATATAAGGGACCTTGAGAAAGCTACTGTTAGCAATGAAATAAGTATTGTTATTGGAAACGATAACTAAAAGTCTCAACAGTGCTTGTAATATGATGGCAGATTGTCTAAGAACTGAATGGCTCAAGATTTGTATCTATGTGACGGTTTCCATTAACTTGTAAATACTTTATTTTAAGAAATCTTTCTGGGGTGGGGGGGTCATTTGTAGTTTCAAATTGGAAGTTCACATTGCATTTATATTTAGACTAGGGATGGCAACGAATAGCGATTTAGTTATTCGAATATTCGGTCGGAAAGATATTCGAATATTCGATATAATTCTGTGAAAAACTCAAAATATCTCAAACACATAAATTTTCACAATTAATCAACTTTCTGTTTTATGCCATACGTCATATCTTCTTCCTGTAAATTTGGCGACGACTCAATCAGTTATTGTTATCGTCCACTGTACACACTACCATTCGCGATGAGACTTAAGTTAGTACACCAAATTAATACCTATGCTACTATATATAATGTCCGCCTCCGTGGTCGAGTGGTTACGGTCGCTGACTTGTATATCACTGTAACCTATCACTGTAACCTATCATCACTGATGGTCATTGGTTCGACCCCCGCTCAGACCGTGTCTCATTTATATGAAAAAGTTGGCTGTTTCTTACGGAGGTTGGTGCACCCAAGTACTGGTTAACTGTTGGAGCCTGCCCAGGAAAGGTGTTGTTAGGTAAAACTGCCCGCCGGCGATATAGCCCAAAATGGTGCTGATACAGGCGTAAAACCCGAAATATAATATAACATAACATACTATATATAATAAATGATAGAATAAATTTTAGACAATTGGGAAAGTGTCGTTGAGGAAGAAGGATCTACACAAGTATCATGGCAAGGAGCACTGGTTCCCGATTTTACCCCTGGAAGCTAATTCAGACGTACAGGTATGATAAACTTGTACTTCAAGTTGAGTACCAGTATCATTGCAAATTCCAATGATGGAAAGCATCACTGGTTGAGAGACAGAAGGATATGCATAAAATTAATATCATAGCAAAGTCACTGGTTTCCATAGACATGCGTCCAAATGTCATTAACCCATTCAACACCAAGTAACTCACATGGACTGGTGCATGATGTTTTTAGACCAATAAATTAATAAGAAAATTACATTCGGATTAGTTCATTTATCAAAATGGGTAAGTTTGTCTAAAAATAGCAAAATTACTGGTAAAAAGTGCCGATCCTGATGAGACGGCTTCTCACGAGCCATCACGAGCCGGCTTCTCACGAGCCATCACGAGCCGGCTCATATTGATCTACACTTTTTGTAAGCCTCTTTAGAGGTATGTGGTATTGAAAGGTTGTAAACTATATTTTCACTATTATTTTAATAGTCTCCATTCAGAACTTATATATCGTCCGCCTCCGTGGTCGAGTGGTTAAGGTCGCTGACTTGTATATCACTGTAACCTATCATCACTGATGGTCACGGGTTTGAGCTCCGCTCAGGCCGTGTCTCATTTATATGAAAATGTTGGCAGTTATATAGCCCAAAAATCGTGTTGATGCAGGCGTAAAACCCAAAATATAACATATAACATAATGAGAACTTATATTTCCTTTGTTCAATATAATTAGTTTTAATGTCCACCTGGGAATGAGATATAGCCTGCTTCACAGGTACATGACACAAGATCCCAGACCCATCCAAGATTATGGGCCTCCCTGGCCAGGTTGTTGCGGTCGTTGACTTCAAATCACTTGCCTCACACCGCTGCTGGTTCGAATCTCACTGGGGGTGTCGAATTATGTTCATGTGAGGAAGCTATCCAGCTGTGTTGCAGAAAGTCAGTGGTTCTACCTGGGTGTCCGTTCTCACCTGAACTACTGCCCGGAGAGGCACCTGGGGTCCTCCTCCACCAATAATAGTTGGAAAGTCGCCATATGATTGTTGGTGCGACATTAAACCATAAAACAAACAAAACCGTACAGGGTTATTGCAAAATGTTTTTTCAACTTCAGGTAATATATGAATCTGTTATTCCTGTGCCTGTATTTTTCAAATCTATATTTCACATGGAATTATGTGCATAATATATGATGCTGTTAGATATATAATTATACATGGCATGTGGTGCCTTTACATAGAGGAAAGAGTGAATATAGCTTAGCTTAATTAGTTTTCAAAATACAAATTGGACACAATAAAGTGAAACGATCGTTCCATCGTAAACATTCTGAAATGGATTTGAAATAATCTTTATGAATAATAGGAGAACATATTACAGGGAAAGGTGCATCTAGAGATGAGATTTGATGAGTGTTTGACGGGCGACCCAGACCATGATGTTGCACATAAGCTGGCTGTCAGGTAAGTCAATAAGGACCGCCGAGCTCCACGGTCTCTAACCTTGATGTCTCTGATAAAGTCATACTTATGTTGCCGTAACTGTTTACTCCACAACAGAAGAGCAGGCCAATTACTCATTTTATCCTCATACTACTGATAAGCATTAGGCACAACATTGTATTCAATTATGTCTAACTAATATGCATACGCCTCTTGACTTCTAAGCAAATTCCATTCTTCGAGTTGAATTTAGAAGGAAACCTCGCCCATTGGTTGTTCTGCAAACTCAATAACAAGTTCTCTGATTGGTTGTTCTGCAAACTCAATAACAAGTTCTCTGATTGGTTGTTCTGCAAACTCAATAACAAGTTCTCTGATTGGTTGTTCTGCAAACTCAATAACAAGTTCTCTGATTGGTTGTTCTGCAAACTCAATAACAGGTTATCTGATTGGTTGTCCTGCAAACTCAATAACAGGTTATCTGATTGGTTGTTCTGCAAACTCAATAACAAGTTCTCTGATTGGTTATTCTGCAAACTCAATAACAAATTATCTGATTGGTTGTTCTGCAAACTCAATAACAAGTTCTCTAATTGGTTACTCTCTAAACTATGTGACAAGTTCTCTTACTTGTTGCTATGCCAAACATTTTCATTGACCCACTTGCTCTTATATTTAGATTGATCTCACTTTGCAACATTTTAATTACGGGAATCTACAACTACAATCTACACCACTCTACAAGACACCGACGACTCAACACTTCATCGAATAATCGACGGTGCGAAAGCACGTTTGCTCGCCCATATGGTTTACCGGCGGCGAGGGTAAATAAACTCAATCATCATCACCACATTTTAATTACTACTTCTTGCAATATCGCAATTCTGATTGGCTGATTCAGCCCATGTGATTGGCTGATTCAGCCCATGTGATCGCCGTTCATGACCCAATGAATTGCAAATTGTTCTGTTCTCATCGATATTCATAGCGGACTTCTTTTTGTATTGTGTGATGAATCAAAAACACAACTTGTCTTGAAATTTGTCAAATATTAGTGGTAATTATAACAATTCAATGTTCTTTTTCTGCCGTTTTCCAAAAGTAATAACAATGACGCAGGGTTCATTCTAGGTCATCATTTTTGGGAGAAGTGAGACAGCTTGCGATTGCACCCTTACATCATGGTTTTTTAAAATAAATTTCAACAAAATAGGGTTGACCGTCACAATTTTGAATAGAAGGAGTGTGTTTTACTGGACAATATATATATTTTTTTTTTTAGGGAGAAGTGGGGTTCCCTGGGGGTGAAGTCAGGGTTTCTAGGCGGCGACTCTTTCGCCCCAATCGCCCTCTATAATGAGCCCTGCATGATGACAGCTACCGGTATATGTATTATTGCCATTTTTATTTTTAGGGTTGTAGAGTGCAGTGATTTACCGGTTACAAATGGAGCATGTAACCCGTATGCAGTAGTTGCTCTTTGTTACGGTAAAGTCCGTTACCGCGAGGACGTGAAGAGAACAAATGTGAAGAAGAAAACAATATGTCCCCAGTTTGAGGAAACGTTTTTCTTTGATGTAAGTAACCAAATAAACCTGTCTGTAAATAATACCCAAACTGTAAGTGTGGCGTCCGTGGTCCAGTGGTAGAGCGTCGGATTTGGAATCGAATGGTCCCGGGTTCGATACTCGGTCAAGCCACGTATGTAGTGTCAGTGAGCAAGGCAAGGCACCTCACACATTGCTTAGTACTGGTTAACCACTTAGGTCGGCTAAGCCTGCCCAGGAAAACATGCCTACGTCCCCGCAAGGGGTTTGACATTAATGGAACATACATACATACATACATACAAAGAAATGTCTAAAAGTCTGTATCTCATAAAAAATACATACATACATACAAGTAAAATATATTTATTATTATTTGTAAAGCGAGATTTGTTTAGCATGATTTGTTTAGCATGATTTGTTTTGATTTGTTTAGCATGATTTGTTTAAATAGCATGATTTGTTTAAATAGCATGATTTGTTTAAATAGCATGATTTGTTTTGATTTGTTTAGCATGATTTGTTTAAATAGCATGATTTGTTTAAATAGCATGATTTGTTTAAATAGCATGATTTGTTTAAATAGCATGATTTGTTTTGATTTGTTTAGCATGATTTGTTTAAATAGCATGATTTGTTTTGATTTGTTTAGCATGATTTGTTTTGATTTGTTTAGCATGATTTGTTTAAATAGCATGATTTGTTTAGCATGATTTGTTTTGATTTGTTTAGCATGATTTGTTTAAATAGCATGATTTGTTTAAATAGCATGATTTGTTTAAATAGCATGATTTGTTTTGATTTGTTTAAATAGCATGATTTGTTTAAATAGCATGATTTGTTTTGATTTGTTTAGCATGATTTGTTTAGCATGATTTGTATTCACCATATAGTTTCAAAATGCAAACTCTGATAAAGAATAAACTTATTTAACAATTACAAAATAACTATCAGTCACTCTCGTCGATGTGAATGAAAGGGTATATGTGGTAATTCATTTTGGAGGACACCGGAGTACCCAGAGAAAACCCACCTACCTGTTCAATCCGGTGAACACTGTACCATCTCACATACTTCCCAGTCCGATAATTGATCCCGGGTTTCATTTGTGAGAAGTGAGTGTGCTATCCACTGCGCAATATCTTTATTGGTGTTACAAGTTAACTGATTGGTTTCTGTGTAAACTAATATGTGACACGTTTTCTTATTGGTTGCTCTGTGTTCTCACACAATGTAAACTTATAAATGTCATGTTTATACACCAGCACATTGTAAACTTATAAATGTCATGCTTATACACCAGCACATTGTAAACTTATAAATGTCATGTTTATACACCAGCACATTGTAAACTTATAAATGTCATGTTTATACACCAGCACATTGTAAACTTATAAATGTCATGCTTATACACCAGCATAATGTAAACTTATAAATGTCATGTTTATACACCAGCACATTGTAAACTTATAAATGTCATGCTTATACACCAGCACATTGTAAACTTATAAATGTCATGCTTATACACCAGCACATTGTAAACTTATAAATGTCATGCTTATACACCAGCACATTGTAAACTTATAAATGTCATGTTTATACACCAGCACATTGTAAACTTATAAATGTCATGCTTATACACCAGCACATTGCAAACTTATAAATGTCATGCTTATACACCAGCACATTGTAAACTTATAAATGTCATGCTTATACACCAGCACATTGTAAACTTACAAATTGTATGTTAATTAATATTTTAGAAAAGATAACAGTTTAGCTTATGTTTGTGTTGTATCATAGTTGTTATCTGTTCTGTGTCCTACAGATGGAGATAAAAGGACACAGCAATGACAGGCACAATTACTACATTGAGGATATATTCAGTGGAGATCTGCGTGTGTCGTTGTGGCATGATGACTCACGCGTGGCACGTGAGGTTCTTGGTGGAATGTTTCCGGGTGTGTATCTGGGAGAAGTGAAAATTCCACTACGTGATCTTGACACAACCACTTCTCAAAACTCCTGGTAAGACAAGTTGTCTGTTTGTTTATATTAACATTATATTGTATCTATTTGGCCACTTGATAATGTAAATATTTACATTATGTTCCGAATTATTTTATGCAGTCTTACAACACATTTAATAACAGCTTGTTTGAGATTTAGCTTTTAAGCAGCATAAAATCGGAAAAAATAAACATATTCTACGGGGCACGATTGTACATGGTACTGAGGATCTGTCCGGCTATGGGACATGCTTGTACATGGTACTAAGGATCTGTCCGGCTATGGGACATGCTTGTACACAGTACTAAGGATCTGTCCGGCTATGTGACACGCTTGTACATGGTACTAAGGATCTGTCTGGCTATGGGACATGCTTGTACACAGTACTAAGGATTTGTCTGGCTATGTGACATGCTTGTACACAGTACTAAGGATTTGTCTGGCTATGTGACATGCTTGTATACAGTACTAAGGATCTGTCTGGCTATGGGACATGCTTGTACAGGGTACTAAGGATCTGTCTGGCTATGGGACATGCTTGTACAGGGTACTAAGGATCTGTCTGGCTATGGGACACGCTTGTACAGGGTACTAAGGATCTGTCTGGCTATGGGACATGCTTGTACATGGCACTAAGGATCTGTCTGGCTATGTGACACGCTTGTACATGGTACTAAGGATCTGTCTGGCTATGGGACATGCTTGTATACAGTACTAAGGATCTGTCTGGCTATGGGACATGCTTGTACATGGTACTAAGGATCTGTCTGGCTATGTGACATGCTTGTACACAGTACTAAGGATCTGTCTGGCTATGTGACATGCTTGTACATGGTACTAAGGATCTGTCTGGCTATGGGACATGCTTGTACATGGTACTAAGGATCTGTCTGGCTATGTGACACGCTTGTACATGATACTAAGGATCTGTCTGGCTATGGGACACGCTTGTACATGGTACTAAGGATCTGTCTGGCTATGTGACATGCTTGTATACAGTACTAAGGATCTGTCTGGCTATGTGACATGCTTGTACATGGTACTAAGGATCTGTCTGGCTATGTGACATGCTTGTATACAGTACTAAGGATCTGTCTGGCTATGGGACATGCTTGTACATGGTACTAAGGATCTGTCTGGCTATGTGACACGCTTGTACATGGTACTAAGGATCTGTCTGGCTATGAGACATGCTTGTACACAGTACTAAGGATCTGTCTGGCTATGTGACATGCTTGTACACAGTACTAAGGATCTGTCTGGCTATGTGACATGCTTGTATACAGTACTAAGGATCTGTCTGGCTATGGGACATGCTTGTACATGGTACTAAGGATCTGTCTGGCTATGGGACACGCTTGTACATGGTACTAAGGATCTGTCTGGCTATGGGACATGCTTGTACACAGTACTAAGGATCTGTCTGGCTATGTAACATGCTTGTACATGGTACTAAGGATTTGTCTGGATATGTGACACGCTTGTACTTGGTACTAAGGATCTGTCTGGCTATGGGACATGCTTGTACATGGTACTAAGGATTTGTCTGGATATGGGACATGCTTGTACACAGTACTAAGGATCTGTCTGGCTATGTGACATGCTTGTACATGGTACTAAGGATCTGTCCGGCTATGGGACATGCTTGTACACAGTACTAAGGATCTGTCTGGCTATGTGACATGCTTGTACATGGTACTAAGGATTTGTCTGGATATGGGACACGCTTGTACACATTAACGGTTACTAAGGATTTATCTGGCTACGTGGCATAATTGTACACAGTACTAAGGATTTGTTCAGCTACGTGGCATAATTGTAGACAGTACTAAGGATTTGTCTGGCTACGTGGCATAATTGTACATGGTACTAAGGATATGTCCGGCTACGTCACACAATTGTACATGGTACTAAGGATTTGTCCGGCTGCATGACATGATTGTACACGGTACTAAGGATTTGTCCGGCTGCATGACATGATTGTACACAATACTTCGGGTTTTATCCCATATTTGACACAGTCCAGAGCATTTAGTCATGCTACTTGACACAGTTTTACAAAGGTTTTGACCCATCTATGACAAGATCTGGGTTCATGTAGTCTGGCTATCTGACACAATGGTACAAGGTACTAAATGTTTTGACCCACCTATGACCAGGCCCGGGTCAGGACTACTTCCTGTTACTGTATATTGCTAGTTATTCGGTCTTCAATAAAGAAAGGTTTCAGTTTGATATGAATTACTGATGAAAGTAGCGGCCTCCGTGGTCAAGTGGTAAAAGTCCTTCAAATCACACGCCCCTCACCGCTGTAGGTTCGAATCAAACTTTGGGTGTCAAATTATTTAAAGTGAGGAAGCTATCCCGCTGGTTTGCATAAGGTCGTTTGTTCTACTATCTAAAGTGTCCATCCGTGCCTGAGATACTGCTTAGAGAGGCACCATGGGTCATCCTCCCCCAATAATAGCAGGAGAGTCGCCATATGACCTAAGTTGTTGGTGCTACTATCTAAAGTGTCCATCCGTGCCTGAGATACTGCTTAGAGAGGCACCATGGGTCATCCTCCCCCAATAATAGCAGGAGAGTCGCCATATGACCTAAGTTGTTGGTTCTACTACCTAAAGTGTCCATCCGTGCCTGAGATACTGCTTAGAGAGGCACCATGGGTCATCCTCCCCCAATAATAGCAGGAGAGTCGCCATATGACCTAAGTTGTTGGTGCTACTACCTAAAGTGTCCATCCGTGTCTGAAATACTGCTTAGAGAGGCACCATGGGTCATCCTCCCCAATAATAGCAGGAGAGTCGCCATATGACCTAAGTTGTTGGTTCTACTACCTAAAGTGTCCATCCGTGCCTGAGATACTGCTTAGAGAGGCACCATGGGTCATCCTCCCCCAATAATAGCAGGAGAGTCGCCATATGACCTAAGTTGTTGGTGCTACTACCTAAAGTGTCCATCCGTGTCTGAAATACTGCTTAGAGAGGCACCATGGGTCATCCTCCCCCAATAATAGCAGGAGAGTCGCCATATGACCTAAGTTGTTGGTTCTACTACCTAAAGTGTCCATCCGTGTCTGAAATACTGCTTAGAGAGGCACCATGGGTCATCCTCCCCCAATAATAGCAGGAGAGTCGCCATATGACCTAAGTTGTTGGTTCTACTACCTAAAGTGTCCATCCGTGCCTGAAATACTGCTTAGAGAGGCACCATGGGTCATCCTCCCCCAATAATAGCAGGAGAGTCGCCATATGACCTAAGTTGTTGGTTCTACTACCTAAAGTGTCCATCCATGCCTGAGATACTGCTTAGAGAGGCACCATGGGTCATCCTCCCCCAATAATAGCAGGAGAGTCGCCATATGACCTAAGTTGTTGGTTCTACTTTAAACCCCAAAATCAAAACAAACCGATGCTGTTTCGTCTTGTCATTATATTCTATTCTTCAGGTACTTTCTACGGCAAAATTTTGCTTTCAAGCCAGCCTCGGATGACTTTGGTTCGGTGCGGTTAAAGATTTCGTACAACACGGAACACGTCTTCTCATCTCAACACTATGATGATCTCCGTAACCTGCTACTGCAATCCTCTGACATTCAGGTATGCACTATAATATCTGGAGATAGTTGAATCAAATTTCATTTCTCAAGGTTGAATCAAATTTCATTTCTCAAGGTTGAATTAAATTTCATTTCTCAAGGTTGAATTAAATTTCATTTCTCAAGTTTGAATTAAACTTCATTTCTCAAGGTTGAATTAAATTTCATTTCTCAAGGTTGAATTAAATTTCATTTCTCAAGGTTGAATTAAATTTCATTTCTCAAGGTTGAATTAAATTTCATTTCTCAAGGTTGAATCAAATTTCATTTCTCAAGGTTGAATCAAATTTCATTTCTCAAGGTTGAATCAAATTTCATTTCTCAAGGTTCAATCAAATTTCATTTCTCAACGTTGAATTAAATTTCATTTCTCAACGTTGAATCAAATTTCATTTCTCAAGGTTGAATCAAATTTCATTTCTCAAGGTTGAATCAAATTTCATTTCTCAACGTTGAATCAAATTTCATTTCTCAAGGTTGAATTAAATTTCATTTCTCAAGGTTGAGACAAATTTCATTTCTCAAGGTTGAGTCAAATTTCATTTCTCAAGGTTGAATCAAATTTCATTTCTCAAGGTTGAATCAAATTTCATTTCTCAAGGTTGAATTAAATTTCATTTTCTCAAGGTTGAATTAAGTTTCATTTTCTCAAGGTTGAATCTAATTTCATTTCTCAAGGGGGGCCTATATGGCTGAGTGGTTACGATCATTGGCTTCAAATCAATTGCTCCACTTCACTTTAGGTTCGAACCCCACTGAAGGTGTCAGATTGTTCCGAGGGCTATTTCTCTACACCAACAGCAAGTCCAACCCTACCACTGACCTTGAACTTTAATATTGGCTATTCGATGGAAATCATAAAAGACATTTTTTTATTTAGCTGAACCAGCACTTGTACAGTCAATCGCTCGTGGCAACACACCCTTGGGGAGGTGGCCTTGTTTATTTGGTGGATAGTGCAAAATACATAAGACGCTCCAATTCCATAAGCATCCCTGGTTCTTTTACATGCCCGATGTAAATAACAGTGATACAGGAGAGCTCTGATTATAGTCCCATCTGAAGTTAGTATTATTATGGTCATACCAGAATATTTATCGCACTCTATTTTAATAATATATTGTTGATAGCTTGTATAACATTTCAGCCAATCAGTTCCAGTGCGGCATTTATCCTTGGGCGTGTTGTTGACAATCTTCACGACGTAGCACAACCGCTGATCAGAGTGTTCCTACATCATGGAAAAATAGTCCCCTTTATGGAAGCCTTTGCCAATTATGAGATTAAACATACATTGTAAGTATGAACTTGCTGTAATACACTGTAAGTATGTACTTGCTGTAATGCACTGTAAGTATGTACTTGCTGTAATACACTGTAAGTATGTACTTGCTGTAATGCACTGTAAGTATGTACTTGCTGTAATACACTGTAAGTATGTACTTGCTGTAATACACTGTAAGTATGTACTTGCTGAAATACACTGTAAGTATGTACTTGCTGTAATGCACTGTAAGTATGTACTTGCTGTAATACACTGTAAGTATGTACTTGCTGTAATGCACTGTAAGTATGTACTTGCTGTAATACACTGTAAGTATGTACTTGCTGTAATGCACTGTAAGTATGTACTTGCTGTAATGCACTGTAAGTATGTACTTGCTGTAATACACTGTAAGTATGTACTTGCTGAAATACACTGTAAGTATGTACTTGCTGTAATGCACTGTAAGTATGTACTTGCTGTAATACACTGTAAGTATGTACTTGCTGTAATGCACTGTAAGTATGTACTTGCTGTAATACACTGTAAGTATGTACTTGCTGTAATGCACTGTAAGTATGTACTTGCTGTAATACACTGTAAGTATGTACTTGCTGTAATGCACTGTAAGTATGTACTTGCTGTAATACACTGTAAGTATGTACTTGCTGTAATACACTGTAAGTATGAACTTGCTGTAATACACTGTAAGTATGTACTTGCTGTAATACACTGTAAGTATGTACTTGCTGTAATACACTGTAGTATGAACTTGCTGTAAGTATGTACTTGCTGTAATACACTGTAAGTATGTACTTGCTGTAATACACTGTAAGTATGTACTTGCTGTAATACACTGTAAGTATGAACTTGCTGTAATACACTGTAAGTATGTACTTGCTGTAATACACTGTAAGTATGAACTTGCTGTAATACACTGTAAGTATGTACTTGCTGTAATACACTGTAAGTATGTACTTGCTGTAATACACTGTAAGTATGAACTTGCTGTAATACACTGTAAGTATGAACTTGCTGTAATACACTGTAAGTATGAACTTGCTGTAATACACTGTAAGTATGAACTTGCTGTAATGCACTGTAAGTATGTACTTGCTGTAATACACTGTAAGTATGTACTTGCTGTAATACACTGTACGTATGAACTTGCTGTAAGTATGTACTTGCTGTAATACACTGTAAGTATGTATTTGCTGTAATACACTGTAAGTATGTACTTGCTGAAATACACTGTAAGTATGAACTTGCTGTAATACACTGTACGTATGAACTTGCTGTAATACACTGTAAGTATGAACTTGCTGTAATGCACTGTAAGTATGAACTTGCTGTAATACACTGTAAGTATGAACTTGCTGTAATACACTGTAAGTATGTACTTGCTGTAATACACTGTAAGTATGAACTTGCTGTAATACACTGTAAGTATGAACTTGCTGTAATACACTGTAAGTATGTACTTGCTGTAATGCACTGTAAGTATGAACTTGCTGTAATACACTGTACGTATGTACTTGCTGTAATACACTGTAAGTATGTACTTGCTGTAATACATTGTAAGTATGTACTTGCTGTAATACACTGTAAGTATGTACTTGCTGTAATACACTGTAAGTATGAACTTGCTGTAATACACTGTAAGTATGAACTTGCTGTAATACACTGTAAGTATGAACTTGCTGTAATGCACTGTAAGTATGTACTTGCTGTAATACACTGTAAGTATGTACTTGCTGTAATACACTGTAAGTATGAACTTGCTGTAATACACAGTAAGTATGTACTTGCTGTAATACACTGTAAGTATGTACTTGCTGTAATACACTGTACGTATGAACTTGCTGTAATACACTGTAAGTATGAACTTGCTGTAATACACTGTATGTGCTTGCTGTATTACACTGTAAGTATGAACTTGCTGTAATACACTGTATGTGCTTGCTGTAATACACTGTAAGTATGAACTTGCTGTAATGCACTGTAAGTATAAACTTGCTGTAATACACAGTAAGTATGTACTTGCTGTAATACACTGTACGTATGAACTTGCTGTAATACACTGTAAGTATGAACTTGCTGTAATGCACTGTATGTATGTACTTGCTGTAATACACTGTAAGTATGTACTTGCTGTAATACACTGTAAGTATGTACTTGCTGTAATACACTGTAAGTATGAACTTGCTGTAATACACTGTAAGTATGTACTTGCTGTAATACACTGTACGTATGAACTTGCTGTAAGTATGTACTTGCTGTAATACACTGTAAGTATGTACTTGCTGTAATACACTGTAAGTATGAACTTGCTGTAATACACTGTAAGTATGTACTTGCTGTAATACACTGTAAGTATGTACTTGCTGTAATGCACTGTAAGTATGTACTTGCTGTAATACACTGTAAGTATGAACTTGCTGTAATGCACTGTAAGTATGTACTTGCTGTAATACACTGTAAGTATGTACTTGCTGTAATACACTGTACGTATGAACTTGCTGTAAGTATGTACTTGCTGTAATACACTGTAAGTATGTACTTGCTGTAATACACTGTAAGTATGTACTTGCTGAAATACACTGTAAGTATGAACTTGCTGTAATACACTGTAAGTATGAACTTGCTGTAATACACTGTAAGTATGAACTTGCTGTAATGCACTGTAAGTATGAACTTGCTGTAATACACTGTAAGTATGTACTTGCTGTAATACACTGTAAGTATGAACTTGCTGTAATACACTGTAAGTATGAACTTGCTGTAATACACTGTAAGTATGTACTTGCTGTAATACACTGTAAGTATGAACTTGCTGTAATACACTGTAAGTATGTACTTGCTGTAATACACTGTAAGTATGTACTTGCTGTAATACACTGTAAGTATGTACTTGCTGTAATACACTGTAAGTATGTACTTGCTGTAATACACTGTAAGTATGAACTTGCTGTAATACACTGTAAGTATGAACTTGCTGTAATACACTGTAAGTATGAACTTGCTGTAATGCACTGTAAGTATGTACTTGCTGTAATACACTGTAAGTATGAACTTGCTGTAATACACTGTAAGTATGAACTTGCTGTAATACACTGTAAGTATGTACTTGCTGTAATACACTGTAAGTATGTACTTGCTGTAATACACTGTAAGTATGAACTTGCTGTAATACACTGTAAGTATGTACTTGCTGTAATACACTGTACGTATGAACTTGCTGTAAGTATGTACTTGCTGTAATACACTGTAAGTATGAACTTGCTGTAATACACTGTAAGTATGTACTTGCTGTAATACACTGTAAGTATGAACTTGCTGTAATACACTGTAAGTATGTACTTGCTGTAATACACTGTAAGTATGAACTTGCTGTAATACACTGTAAGTATGAACTTGCTGTAATACACTGTAAGTATGTACTTGCTGTAATACACTGTAAGTATGAACTTGCTGTAATACACTGTAAGTATGTACTTGCTGTAATACACTGTAAGTATGTACTTGCTGTAATACACTGTAAGTATGAACTTGCTGTAATACACTGTAAGTATGAACTTGCTGTAATACACTGTAAGTATGAACTTGCTGTAATACACTGTAAGTATGTACTTGCTGTAATACACTGTAAGTATGAACTTGCTGTAATACACTGTAAGTATGAACTTGCTGTAATACACTGTAAGTATGTACTTGCTGTAATACACTGTAAGTATGTACTTGCTGTAATACACTGTAAGTATGAACTTGCTGTAATACACTGTAAGTATGTACTTGCTGTA
This sequence comes from Archivesica marissinica, assembly GCA_014843695.1. Lineage (NCBI taxonomy): Eukaryota > Metazoa > Mollusca > Bivalvia > Venerida > Vesicomyidae > Archivesica > Archivesica marissinica. The sequence continues at coordinate 39,244,425 of CM026389.1, read as the reverse complement.
ATACACTGTACGTATGAACTTGCTGTAAGTATGTACTTGCTGTAATACACTGTAAGTATGAACTTGCTGTAATACACATAAGTATGAACTTGCTGTAATACACATAAGTATGAACTTGCTGTAATACACTGTAAGTATGTACTTGCTGTAATACACTGTAAGTATGTTCTTGTTGTAATACACTGTAAGTATGAACTTGCTGTAATACACTGTAAGTATGTACTTGCTGTAATACACTGTAAGTATGAACTTGCTGTAATACACAGTAAGTATGTACTTGCTGTAATACACTGTAAGTATGTACTTGCTGTAATACACTGTACGTATGAACTTGCTGTAATACACTGTAAGTATGAACTTGCTGTAATACACTGTATGTGCTTGCTGTAATACACTGTAAGTATGAACTTGCTGTAATACACTGTATGTGCTTGCTGTAATACACTGTAAGTATGAACTTGCTGTAATGCACTGTAAGTATGAACTTGCTGTAATACACAGTAAGTATGTACTTGCTGTAATACACTGTACGTATGAACTTGCTGTAATACACTGTAAGTATGAACTTGCTGTAATGCACTGTATGTATGTACTTGCTGTAATACACTGTAAGTATGTACTTGCTGTAATACACTGTAAGTATGTACTTGCTGTAATACACTGTAAGTATGAACTTGCTGTAATACACTGTAAGTATGTACTTGCTGTAATACACTGTACGTATGAACTTGCTGTAAGTATGTACTTGCTGTAATACACTGTAAGTATGTACTTGCTGTAATACACTGTAAGTATGTACTTGCTGTAATACACTGTAAGTATGTACTTGCTGTAATACACTGTAAGTATGTACTTGCTGTAATACACTGTAAGTATGTACTTGCTGTAATACACTGTAAGTATGTACTTGCTGTAATACACTGTAAGTATGTACTTGCTGTAATGCACTGTAAGTATGTACTTGCTGTAATACACTGTAAGTATGTACTTGCTGTAATGCACTGTAAGTATGTACTTGCTGTAATACACTGTAAGTATGTACTTGCTGTAATACACTGTAAGTATGTACTTGCTGTAATACACTGTAAGTATGTACTTGCTGTAATACACTGTAAGTATGTACTTGCTGTAATACACTGTAAGTATGTACTTGCTGTAATACACTGTAAGTATGTACTTGCTGTAATACACTGTAAGTATGAACTTGCTGTAATACACTGTAAGTATGAACTTGCTGTAATACACTGTAAGTATGAACTTGCTGTAATACACTGTAAGTATGTACTTGCTGTAATACACTGTAAGTATGTACTTGCTGTAATACACTGTACGTATGAACTTGCTGTAAGTATGTACTTGCTGTAATACACTGTAAGTATGTACTTGCTGTAATACACTGTAAGTATGTACTTGCTGTAATACACTGTAAGTATGTACTTGCTGTAATACACTGTAAGTATGTACTTGCTGTAATACACTGTAAGTATGTACTTGCTGTAATACACTGTAAGTATGTACTTGCTGTAATACACTGTAAGTATGTACTTGCTGTAATACACTGTAAGTATGTACTTGCTGTAATACACTGTAAGTATGTACTTGCTGTAATACACTGTAAGTATGTACTTGCTGTAATACACTGTAAGTATGTACTTGCTGTAATGCACTGTAAGTATGTACTTGCTGTAATACACTGTAAGTATGTACTTGCTGTAATACACTGTAAGTATGTACTTGCTGTAATACACTGTAAGTATGTACTTGCTGTAATACACTGTAAGTATGAACTTGCTGTAATACACTGTAAGTATGTACTTGCTGTAATACACTGTAAGTATGTACTTGCTGTAATACACTGTAAGTATGTACTTGCTGTAATACACTGTAAGTATGTACTTGCTGTAATACACTGTAAGTATGAACTTGCTGTAATACACTGTAAGTATGAACTTGCTGTAATACACTGTAAGTATGAACTTGCTGTAATACACTGTAAGTATGAACTTGCTGTAATACACTGTAAGTATGAACTTGCTGTAATACACTGTAAGTATGTACTTGCTGTAATACACTGTAAGTATGAACTTGCTGTAATACACTGTAAGTATGAACTTGCTGTAATACACTGTAAGTATGTACTTGCTGTAATACACTGTAAGTATGAACTTGCTGTAATACACTGTAAGTATGTACTTGCTGTAATACACTGTAAGTATGTACTTGCTGTAATACACTGTAAGTATGTACTTGCTGTAATACACTGTAAGTATGTACTTGCTGTAATACACTGTAAGTATGTACTTGCTGTAATACACTGTAAGTATGTACTTGCTGTAATACACTGTAAGTATGTACTTGCTGTAATACACTGTAAGTATGTACTTGCTGTAATACACTGTAAGTATGTACTTGCTGTAATACACTGTAAGTATGTACTTGCTGTAATACACTGTAAGTATGTACTTGCTGTAATACACTGTAAGTATGAACTTGCTGTAATACACTGTAAGTATGTACTTGCTGTAATACACTGTAAGTATGTACTTGCTGTAATACACTGTAAGTATGTACTTGCTGTAATACACTGTAAGTATGTACTTGCTGTAATACACTGTAAGTATGTACTTGCTGTAATGCACTGTAAGTATGTACTTGCTGTAATACACTGTAAGTATGTACTTGCTGTAATGCACTGTAAGTATGTACTTGCTGTAATACACTGTAAGTATGTACTTGCTGAAATACACTGTAAGTATGTACTTGCTGTAATGCACTGTAAGTATGAACTTGCTGTAATACACTGTACGTATGAACTTGCTGTAATACACTGTAAGTATGTACTTGCTGTAATACACTGTACGTATGAACTTGCTGTAATACACTGTACGTATGAACTTGCTGTAATGCACTGTATGTATGTACTTGCTGTAATACACTCTAAGTATGTACTTGCTGTAATACACTGTAAGTATGTACTTGCTGTAATACACTGTAAGTATGTACTTGCTGTAATACACTGTAAGTATGTACTTGCTGTAATACACTGTAAGTATGAACTTGCTGTAATGCACTGTAGTATGACTTGCTGAATCACGTAAGTATGTACTTGCTGTAATACACTGTAAGTATGTACTTGCTGTAATACACTGTAAGTATGTACTTGCTGTAATACACTGTAAGTATGTACTTGCTGTAATACACTGTAAGTATGTACTTGCTGTAATACACTGTAAGTATGTACTTGCTGTAATACACTGTAAGTATGTACTTGCTGTAATACACTGTAAGTATGTACTTGCTGTAATACACTGTAAGTATGAACTTGCTGTAATTATCAATAATATAGATATAACAATAACCATTTCAACACCACATACCTCTAAATAGGCTTACCAAAAGTGTAGATCCAGATGAGCCGTCTCCTGACGAGCCGTCTCATCAGGATCTACACTTTTTGCCAGTAATATTACTATTTTTAGACAAAATTGCCCATTTTGATAAATGAACTTGTCCAAATGTAATTTTCTTATTAATTTATTGGTATAAAAATATCATGCACCAGTCCATTGCAGTTGCTTGGTGTTGAATGGGTTAATGATTGATGCTCCATTATGTCATTACATCTGTTTTGTTCCTTTAATGAATTCTGTCCGATTAGTGCAGATGTTAGCACGATCGCCTCTCACCATTACAACCCAGGTTTGATCCTCGGAACGGGAAGTATGTTAGATGGTACGGTGTTCGCCAGATCAGATATGTATGCTCTCATCCGCGTCAATGAGAGTGATTAATATAAGTTGTTAAAGCTTGTTTCACAATCGTTGTAAAAGAAATGGCTTATAATTGAATGAAATCTTAAGTCATGTGCAGTGTAGCATGTTGAATGAAGCGTAGATGTGGGCCGCCAGGCAGCGATGTCCTTGTGTTTATTTAAGGTGTTAGTGAAACTGTATATGTGCAAACCTAGATTATAAGATACAGACGGATATGTAGTCCAGTGGTAACACGCTGGACTGGTAATCCAGGGATTGCAGGTTCGATCCCCCGTCTGACCCTGATAAAATTAACAGTCTTTCAGTGATTCCCTTGCTTAACACAGGTTTGACTGTAGTTTCCACACATAAAAGATTTCAACCAACAGATGGATCTGTAGTCCAGTTGTTAACACCATGTATAGGTAACCCAGGGATCGCAGGTTCGATCCTCCGTCTAACCCTAATAAAATTAACAGTCTTTCAGATGGGACGTTAAACCGAGGTCTCATGTTGGTGCTTTACACCGTGCACGTAAAAGAACCAGAGGAGATTCTGGAATGGGTCTCTGTCTGTATCATGCACTATCTTCCAAAATCTAAAATAACTAATCTCTTCAGGAGGCGTCGCTCATATGGGCAACCGGTAGCGACGATAAATAAACGTAAAAACACAAAGATAGATAGCACCTTGCTAGTGATGTTCTTGAATTTGCTCTCCACTAAGATAACATAGCAATTGTAACATTAATATTCTTGTATGCGTTCCATTTAATTTTTAGTGGCCAAGTGGTTACGGTCAATGACTTCAAATCACTTGCTCTTCGTCGCTGTAGGTTCGAACCCCACTGGGGGTGTCAAATTATTTCAAGTGAGGAAGCTATCCAGCTGTCTTGTGGTAGGTCCGTGGTTCTACTTGGGTGCCCGTCGGCTCATGCATGAAATACTGTTCAGAGGGGCACCCAGGGTCTTCCTCCACCAATAATAGCTGGAGATCTAAGCTGTGGGTGCGACATTTTAAACTGAAAAACCAAACACAATAAAATATTTATGACATAACTACCAAATCGATGTGTTCTGGCAGTACATAAAGATAGAACTGTCCTAATGTATGCATGAGACAGTTCTATATGTGTATCATACAATATGGGTTTTGAAATTTGAACCTGGCTTTGTAAAATAAATGATGATTTTATATCATTCTTTCAGAGATCATCACACATTGTTTAGAGGGAACACCTTGTTGACCAAGATGGTAGATGAACTCATGAAGCTAGTTGGTCTACCATACCTTCATTATATACTCAAACCAACCATTCAACAGGTAAAATGGTGTACCATACCTTCATTATATACTCACACCTACCATTCAACAGGTAAAATGGTGTACCATACATTCATTATATACTCAAACCTACCATTCAACAGGTAAAATGGTGTACCATACCTTCATTATATACTCAAACCAACCATTCAACAGGTAAAATGGTGTACCATACCTTCATTATATACTCAAACCCACCATTCAACAGGTAAAATGGTGTACCATACCTTCATTATATACTCAAACCCATCACTCAACCGGTAAAATGGTGTACCATACATACATTCATTATATACTCAAACCAACCATTCAACAGGTAAAAAGGTATACCATACATTCATCATAATACTCAGACCCACTATATGACATGTAAAATGGTCTACCATACGGTCTTCATCTTTCACTGAAATCAATCAATCAGCATGTAAAGTGGTGTACCATACATCAATCATAAACTCAGCCCTACTATTGAACACATACAATGATCTACCATACCTTCAACATACAGTCAAACCTCTCTTAAGCAGCCAGCTAAGGGAGCGATAAAAATGTGCTGCTTAGCACAGGTAACTGCTTAATACAGGTTAAATGCTGAACTAATTGCCACACTGGGAGTTTGGTTACTGGCTGCTTAATACAGTTTAGCTGCTTACTAGATGTGAGCGCTAACACAGCTTGGGCTGTATACTGAAGTCCATCATTCAAAAATTCAAATGGCAAGACTATGTAGTGTATATACCATGCAATTGGCCGTATCTTACACATGAAAGGAACAATGGTTAATAAACGTTCAATCTTTATTTATTTTACACGAATTTGCCTAGTGCGCAGTATTCACCTTTTATTTTTTCGGAGATGAGTCCAATAATTCAAAATTTCTCTAAGTTTAAACTTTATTTATTTGACAAAAGATTGCGAAACTAGCTTTAATAACTGATATTAATCACTCTCGTTGGCGTGGATGAAAGCGTATATGTGGTCATTCGTGTGGGCGGAAACCGGAGTACCCGGAGAAAACCCACCTGTCCGATCTCGCGACCACCATACCATCTCACATACTTCGCGGTCTGAGGATCGAACCCGGGTTGCATTGGTGAATTGGTGAGAAGCGAGCGCACTAACCACTGTGCTAATCGGACAATGGTTTATAGCTAATAGTAACATGACAAGATCATGAAGAAACTGTGCTATTTGCGGAAAACGCAACTTATGTGTATCATTATTAGAACATTACCCAATAACAGTGCTAGGATGGAGATCCACCGGAAATTAACAAAGATGGTTGTAGTGGACTATCTAGTGGTTATGATTCATGTCTTACAAGTCAAGGGTCTTGTATCAGCAATATTATTACGCTGGACAGTTTACCAGGAATTGCTTAACCCTTAACCTGCTGAATAAATTAAACGGAATGTGCAAACAACATAGATCCAGATCAGCCGCGGCGTAATGCCGCCTCTGATCAGGATCTATGTTGTCAGCCGCGGCGTAATGCCGCCTCTGATCAGGATGTATGTTGTTTGCTATACAGTGTTTAGGCTCCACTCTCCGAATAGCAAACAGCATAGAGCCTGATCAGACGGCACCTTCTGTGCTGGCTGCTCTGGCTCTATGCTGTTTGAAAAAGCGACTTTAGACATGATTAGCAGGTTAAAGGTTTAAACTTTGTACTTATCAGATGACAAAAGTAGTTGTTACATAGATATTTCATCCCGGTGAGTTTGACAGTGAATATTGTCAACCCGAGGAAAGTAATGTCGACCGAGGCTGTTCTGGCTTTATGTTGTTTGGTTATCCTGCCACTGTTTACTTTCAGCAGATGAGATTTGACAGCATCATTGACCCTAATGTGTAATTTTTAACAAACACCGCTACTGTACCCTACATTATATGTATTTAAATATTTAACAAAAACCGCTACTGTACCCTACATGACATGTACTTAAATATTTAGCAAACACCGCTACTGTACCCTACATTATATGTATTTAAATATTTAACAAAAACCGCTACTGTACCTTACATGACATGTACTTAAATATTTAACAAAAACCGCTACTGTACCCTACATGACATGTACTTAAATATTTAACAAAAACCGCTACTGTACCCTACATGACATGTACTTAAATATTTAGCAAACACCGCTACTGTACCCTACATTATATGTATTTAAATATTTAACAAAAAACGCTACTGTACCCTACATGACATGTACTTAAATATTTAGCAAACACCGCTACTGTACCCTACATTATATGTACTTAAATATTTAGCAAACACCGCTACTGTACCCTACATTATATGTATTTAAATATTTAACAAAAACCGCTACTGTACCTTACATGACATGTACTTAAATATTTAACAAAAACCGCTACTGTACCCTACATTATATGTATTTAAATATTTAACAAAAACCGCTACTGTACCTTACATGACATGTACTTAAATATTTAACAAACACCGCTACTGTACCCTACATTATATGTATTTAAATATTTAACAAAAACCGCTACTGTACCTTACATTACATGTACTTAAATATTTAACAAACACCGCTACTGTACCCTACATTACATGTACTTAAATATTTAACAAAAACCGCTACTGTACCCTACATAGTCATTACATGTACTTAAATATTTAACAAACACCGCTACTGTACCCTACATAGTCATTACATGTACTTAAATATTTATCAAACACCGCTACTGTACCCTACATTACTTAACGATACAGCTCAACCGTGTACAAACTATGTTGACTGATCAAATAATTGTCGATAATTTCCATGTTGCCCCTTCTCTGTCTCTCGTGGCGATGGAATTCCATCAGGAATGAGGTCTCGAGAGTGATTAATATAAGTTGTAAGAACTTGTTTTGCAATCGAGCTAAAATAAATTTGTATTTAAAAAAACCCAGGCCAGGAATAGATTTATGCAAGTTACTTCTTCGTATTGCAGATCTGTACAGAACATCTACCATGTGAGATTGACCCTACAAAGCTTTCTGACAGCGAGAACATAAACACAAACCTGGAGAATCTATGTCAGTATATTGAACAAATCTTGATGGCGATCACCAGTACCGGTCTTGTCTGTCCCACTGACATGTCCCAGGTATTCTACGCTCTGAAGCAAGCTGCCTGTCACCACTTCCCAGGTAAGTTGGTTTTCACCATGTCCCAGGTATTCTACGCTCTGAAGCAAGCTGCCTGTCTCCACTTCCGAGGTAAGTTGGTTTTCACCATACCCCAGGTATTCTACGCTCTGAAGCAAGCTGCCTGTCTCCACTTCCCAGGTAAGTTGGTTTTCACCATATCCCAGGTCTTCTATAAGCTGATGCAAGCTGCCTGCCTCCACTTTCCAGGTAAGTCGGTGTTCACCATATCCCAGGTATTCTATAAACTGAAGCAAGCTGCCTGTCTCCACTTCACAGGTAAGTCAGTTCTCACTGAGTCCTTGTTATTGTATAAGCTGATGCACGTATGCTCTACATATATGTTTGGAAGTGCAGTTTACTATACAAATATGACTCAAGGAAGGAACTGTACATTTCTCTATTTTAGAAAATGCTGAAGTGAGGTACCAAGTTGTCAGTGGTTTTGTGTTTCTGCGGTTTTTTGCTCCAGCTATCCTGGGACCCAGATTTTTTGATCTGGTTGAAGACACAGTGGTGAGAATACTTACAAACAATCATAAAAGTTCCAATAATTCTGCTACACTAATTATTTATTTTACGTGCAATTTATTCATGCACCCATGAGCCTGCAGATTGCACTGTTGGTTTTTAAAAATATGTACCGATACAATTAACAATACCACAGATACAATTACCAATACCACAGATACAATTACCAATACCACAGATACAATTAACAATACCACAGATACAATTACCAATACCAGATACAATTAACAATACCACAGATACAATTAACAATACCACAGATACAATTAACAATACCACAGATACAATTACCAATACCAGATACAATTAACAATACCACAGATACAATTACCAATACCACAGATACAATTACCAATACCAGATACAATTAACAATACCACAGATACAATTAACAATACCACAGATACAATTACCAATACCAGTTACAATTACCAATACCAGATACAATTACCAATACAGATACAATTGCCAATACCACAGATACAATTACCAATACCACAGATACAAATACCAATACCAGATACAATTACCAATACCACAGATACAATTAACAATACCACAGGTACAATTAACAATACCAGATACAATTACCAATACCACAGATGCAATTACCAATACCACAGATGCAATTACCAATACCAGATACAATTACCAATACCACAGATGCAATTACCAATACCACAGATACAATTACCAATACCAGATACAATTACCAATACCACAGATACAATTACCAATACCAGATACAATTACCAATACCAGTTACAATTACCAATACCAGATACAATTACCAATACCAGATACAATTACCAATACCAGTTACAATTGCCAATACCACAGATACAATTACCAATACCAGATACAATTACCAATACCACAGATACAATTAACAATACCACAGATACAATTAACAATACCAGATACAATTACCAATACCACAGATGCAATTACCAATACCACAGATACAATTACCAATACCAGATACAATTACCAATACCACAGATACAATTACCATTACCAGATACAATTACCAATACCAGTTACAATTACCAATACCAGATACAATTACCAATACCAGATACAATTACCAATACCACAGATACAATTACCAATACCAGATACAATTACCAATACCACAGATACAATTACCAATACCATATATATTGAAGCAGTCATCCTGACTGCTATTCTGGGTGCAACCCTTATACATTGCCAATGAGCTTTGTTGAAGGTTTGGTAGAGATGTTCACTGTTTAACCCATTTAACAACAAGTAACTGACATGGACTGGTGCATGATATTTTTAGAACAATAAATTAATCAGAAAATTACATTTGCACCAGTTCATTTATCAAAAACTAGTAATATTACTGACAAAAAGTGCACTTTTTGTAAGCCTATTTAGAGGTCTGTAGTGTTGAAAGGGTTAATGATTATGATAAGTAAATGGCTGTCGTATGTTCCAGATGCAGGTAGTATCCATGGATGCAGTTAGTATCCATGGATGCAGGTAGTATCCATGGATACAGGTAGTATCCATGGATGCAGGTAGTAGCCATGGATGCAGGTAGTATCCATGGATGCAGTTAGTATCCATGGATGCAGGTAGTATCCATGGATGCAGGTAGTATCCATGGATGCATGTAGTATCCATGGATGCAGGTAGTATCCATGGATGCAGGTAGTATCCATGGATGCAGGTAGTATCCATGGATGCATGTAGTATCCATGGATGCAGTTAGTATCCATGGATGCATGTAGTATCCATGGATGCAGGTAGTATCCATGGATGCAGGTAGTATCCATGGATGCAGGTAGTATCCATGGATGCAGGTAGTATCCATGGATGCAGGTAGTATCCATGGATGCAGGTAGTATCCATGGATGCAGGTAGTATCCATGGATGCTGGTAGTATCCATGGATGCAGGTAGTATCCATGGGGAATGTGTATGGATTACTTAAATGAAATATTATTGTTTATTTGAACAGGATACTGTGACACATAGGACTTTGACCTTGATTTCCAAGGCCATCCAAGGATTAGGGAATCTTGTGTGCTCCAAATCAGTAAGTTTCTAAATTCATAAATGAAATTTGCATGTACATGTGCAGTCAAACCTGTGTTAGTGGTCACCTCTATTAAGCAGCCAACCTGCATTAAGCAATCAGTTTTCAAATTCCCAATATGTTACTTGTTATAAATTTGACCTCTATTAAGCAGCTACCTGTGCTAAGCAGCCACTTTCTGTGATTCCCTTGGTTGGCTGTTTAAGACAGGTTTGACTGTATTTAAGTGAAGCAACTTTTACATTTTAGTTTTACTATGCTGTAAGTAAGTTTTTACGGATAGTAAATACATTTAAAGCGACATTACATCGCAAAAAGCAAATAAAATGTTGTTTTTTTCACGTATAAATGCATTGTTACTACAAATTCTTCTGAATACATTGAACACTAACATTGAATCAATTTAACAGTGTTTTTGTGGTATACAAACTTTCAAATGTAAAAGTAGGATTTCATATAACGGTCATCCAGGCGTCGCGCGTTAAACAATATTTTATTTGCAGATTTAAACACGGCAAATTCCTTCTTTTCATATACAGGAGAGAACAAATACCCAGCCATGTTTTCGTTATAAAATATTTTGCAGTGGTCATTCTGTCTGAAAGAGGAATACATGGTTCCATTATTCAAGCAGCTGTCAGACGACACACACACTGATGCCATAAAAATGTACCTGGACATCATATCATCATCGACTAAAGCGCATTCCAGACATCCAGACACTCGTGACGTCCCTGTCATCCTCAAACAAGGGTTGGTGTTTCACTTATTTGCTACTTATCTTGTCATCCTATAGCAATGATACTCACAGTCTATATAACTATGGCCTGTCATGACTATCTGTGTAACCTCCGTTATCATATAATTTTGCTTGTATTCACAGTCTATGTAACTATGGCCTGTCATGACTATCTGTGTAACCTCCGTTATCACATAATTTTGCTTGTATTCACAGTCTATGTAACTATGGCCTGTCATGACTATCTGTGTAACCTCCGTTATCACATACTTTTGCTTGTATTCACAGTCTATGTAACTATGGCCTGTCATGACTATCTGTGTAACCTGCTTTATCACATAATTTTGCTTGTATTCACAGTCTATGTAACTATGGCCTGTCATGACTATCTGTGTAACCTCCTTTATCACATAACTTTGCTGCTATTCACAGTCTATATAACTATGGTCTGTCATGACTATCTGTGTAACCTCCTTTATCACATATCTTTGCTTCTATTCAGTTTCATACACCCATCACATATTTTCTTATATGTACACATGTGTAATAACACCTGGAAGAATTCTGATTGGTTGAGAGATGAATCTTTATAATATATAAATTAAACTTTAAATTATGAATAATTCTAGATGAATCAGTACATAGCGTTAACGGTAAGACAAACAACGGTTAAACATAAATCTCGACATAATTATAACGCTGATTAAAAAACATAGATATATCGCAGTTATGTATAGTGACATCATGATAATTTAGCGACGTCATGACAATTTGTGCTGAGAGTTGGCGCTAAAATGAAAGGAGCAATTTTGTGCAAAAATATTATTAAAAACCCAATATTGTAATGTGATAAATGGGTCCTGCACCTATTGTGATTTCATACTATATTAAATAACGAGTTTTGGAATTTTGCTATTATCCTGGGTATACCGGTAACCGGTGACATAAGCAATAGCCTGTGTATTTTTGTTCCAAAACGAGGCTGTACAAATAATGTTCACTCTCAATTAAGCATAATCATATTTATTTTATTGTATGCAATATTAGTTAGTAAGAAATAAATCATAATTAAATCAAAAACAAAGTGAAAGCAACAGCACATGCCTCCATCTTTTATTTACGCGGTGATACCAATAACCGGTGACAATGTAAATTTCACCTCACAAGTTTATACCAGTAGCAATAAATGCCATATACGGCAATCATGTGACGTCACATGAGTAGCGGGCACCTTACAAATGTCAAATGCAGCCGATAGATAACAAATCCATTGAAATTCACCTAAATATTGACAACATGAACACAAACTTACGAGTGTAAGAGGAAAAAACAAGTTTTGAATAAATTACGGTAAATTTACCCGTAGAAATGACATTTCAGCTAGTTTTTGCTATGGACAGTTGCAGAAATCCTACGGAAATTGTCAATAGTAAGCACAAAATGAACATGTGCAGTTCATTTGGATTTATTCTGATATCATCGCTTATTAGTATTCACCGATATTAGGGTCACTGGGGATAAGTGAGTTCAAAGGCGAGAAGCATACAAACATTAAAACCTATTTTTTGTTTACAACATGAACACATTGCTCCTGTGAGTTTTTCTTACCCAATGTCTGTCGTCCGTAAACTCTTCGTTTTAATATTTATAAATTGTAATAAATTTATAAACTCAGTATGAGATATTATTGGCTGTCCGATTAGTGCAGTGGTTAGTTTGCTTGTTTCTCACACCAATGAAACACGGGTTCAATCCTCGGACCTGGATGTATGTTAGATGGTACTGTGGTCGCCAGATCGAACAGGTGGATATGCCGCTTTCCTCCCACATATTCGCTTACATCCGATCCAACGAGAAGTGATTAATATAAGTTGCTATAGTAACTGGTTTTTGGACCTCTTAATGTTTGTCGATTTGTAGTCAATCTCATTTACAGCAGACGCAATAAATATTACTATGTAGTGTGATCATTCTTGCATTTAATCGCTTGACTAAACTCAGATTGCGTGACATCTTTTAAAATAAAACTCGTGCGTCATAAACAAGCACCTGTTGTTGGATAACCGATCAAATTTCATGTAATAGGATAGTGTTTACCGGAATTTTCACATGACTGTCACATGACCTTGCTGAGCTGACCATGAGAGTTCTCCTGTCACGTTTTTTTTTAGAGTACACATAAATGAGATTAACGAAAATAACATATTGTATAACATACAGACGAATTTGTAGTCCAGACACTGGACTTATAATCCAGGGATCTCAGGTTCGATCCCCCGTCTGACCCTAATAAAATTAACAGTCTTTCAGATGGGACTTTAAACCGAGGTCTCGTGTCGGTGTTGTACACCATGCACGTAAAAGAACCAGAGGAGACTCTGGAATGCGTCTCTGTCTGTATCATTGCACTATCCTCCAAAAATCAGTCTTTAAGATGGGACGTTAAACCGAGGTCTCGTGTCGATGCTTTACACTGTGCACGTAAAAGAACCAGAGGAGATTCTGGAATGGGTCTATGTCTGTATCATTGCACTGTCCTCCAAAAATCTAAAATAACTAATCTCTTCAGGAGACGTCGCTCATATGGGCAACTGGTAGCGACAATAAATAAACGTAAAACACACAAAATAACATATTTTCGAAAATGTGAATATTTATCTGTTCTTTGCACATTTTGCTGTTTGACAGTTCTAACATGTACAACATAAACCAAGCACATGTTACTGACAGTGGTGGCGTCATTCTCAAAAATAAAATCTCATGGATAAAGAAAGGTTTGAAAAGAAATGGACAACGAAAACTGAACAATTGACGATAAAATAAATAGTAGTTTATACTAAAATGATACATGTTTGTTTATTTTCCGATGCACAGAATTCTTATTAAGCGAGCTCAAGGTCGGAAGAAGTTTGGTGTGAAGAACTTCAAGCAGCGTTATTTTTGTTTGACCAATGAGTGCCTGACGTACGCCAAGGTTAAAGGTGGAATACCACTGTGCGAGATCCCCGTGGACGATATACTGGCTGTAGAGAGACTGGAGGAACGCTCGTTCAAGATGAAATACGTAGGTGCACTAATTCCCGCACTTAACCCGTTGCTCCATATAAATGCCATTAAAACACCTATATCACCTTCGGCCTCCACATACTTTAACCACGCCCAATGTAATTCATACCCCGATGGAAACTATTAACCCACGATTCGTTCTTTAAATAAATGGTCTTGTGTGACTAACAGAAGAGAAGAGGTAACAATGGGGTAGACACCAAGTATGCCTCTGTAGGCATGTCCATCTGTTCGTCTGTCCAGTTTTACCTTGTCCACGCTTCATCTCACAAACCCCTTGTTGAATTTTCGTCAAACTTGTGAGGTATTCAGGATTCCCTCTGTCTGAATTTTTGTCTGCGCCACTTCTGTCGCCAATTGAAAAAACCTGGAGCAAATTTGAAAATCTTTGAGCCAACTAAGAGCCATATAGTTCACGGATAACTATTTGAAGCCATGTACATGTATTTGATAAGACATGCTTAAAAAAACAGCAACAAAAATTAATACAATATGTTGCACCAAATATTTTCGCCTACGGTATTCACAAACTTTAGCGCCAGTATTTGTTTTTTGTCGCAATTGGCATCCGCCTCCGTGGTCGAGTGGTTAAGGTCGCTGACTTGTATACCACTGTAACCTATCATCACTGATGGTCTCGGGTTCGAGCCCCGCTCAGGCCGTGTCTCATTTATATGAAAAAGTTGGCAGTTTCTTACTCTTACGGAGGTTGGTGCACCCAAGTATTGGTTAACCGCTGGAGCCTGCCCAGGAAAGGTGTTGTTAGGTAAACTGCCCAACGGCGATATAGCCCGAAATAGTGCTGATGCATGCGTATAACCCGAAATATAAATATATAAATTGTCGCAATTGGCACCATTGGCGACTGAGAGCGGGAACCCTGGTATCGGTACCGCAATTTTCAAACATTTTCTCCTCAGTAACCATTGAGTCTATAGCCACCATTTATGTTCATGATACTTTTGTAGGTGGGAGATTACATAATTGTTAAAATCCCATTATTATGTAATCCAAGATGGCGCTGTCTAAAAATGGCACAAATTCTGCTCATGAAAAGTCAGCCGCATTTTGACGAATCTTGGTAGGAATGATCAATGTACAATGCTCTTTCAAAGTTGCTCAAATGGTGATCAAAAATGGGTATGGCCCAGGATGTCAAATATTTTTTGAATGAATATCGTTAGGTCATATATCAAATTGAAGGTATCGCCAAGGCGATCTGATTATTTTGTCATCCAAGATGGCCATCGAAAGGTAAAAAAGATCATTCTTTTATTAAAGATTTCAAAATTCATCTTCACCCAAACTGCTTCCAAGGCTAATGGTAGCCAATTTTCACAGTTATAGTCCAATGGATGTAGCCTTTTCAGATTTGTTAAAATGGAGGTTGTCGCTAATAAAAGATGACCACCATCTAAAAATAACAGAAATTCTTCAAACATCAGTCGAATTGTGTCAACATTTGGTAGCAAAGATATATGTACAATGCTCTTTCAAAGTTGTTAAAATGGTGACCCCCGGAGGAAAACATGGAGTCAGGTGAGCGATACAGGTCCATCTATGCCCACTTGTTATATAATACATAGCTAGTCCACGTCTCGTCTCCAAATCCCCTTGTTGTTTTTTATTAAAATTTTATTTCATCTGTGACTTGTACATTTCAGATGTTTCAAGTCGTTCAACCTGCACGAGCCTTGTATGTACAGGCCAGCAATTGTATCGAGGAGAAGGAATGGTAAATATCTCCCGTCAAACTTGCTCCAGAGACAACACACATTAACATACCACATCTCCATCAAACTTGCTCCAGAGACAATACACATTAACATACCACATCTCCATCAAACTTGCTCTAGAGACAACAAACATTAACAAACCACATATCCCGTCAAACTTGCTCCAGAGACAACACACATTAACAAACCACATATCCCGTCAAACTTGCTTCACAGACAACACACATTAACAAACCACATCTCCATCAAACTTGCTCCACAGACAACACACATTAACAAACCACATCTCCATCAAACTTGCTCCAGACACAACACACATTAACAAACCACATCTCCATCAAACTTGCTCCACAGACAACACCCATTAACAAACCACATCTCCATGAAGCTTGTCCCAGAGACAACACACATTAACAAACCACATCTCAAGTTCCCCAACTCAGTCAACCTTTCACAAGTTCCCCATCTCAGTCAACCTTTCTCAAGTTCCCCATCTCAGTCAACCTTTCACAAGTTCCCCAACTCAGTCAACCTTTCTCAAGTTCCCCATCTCATTCAACCTTTCACAAGTTCCCCAACTCAGTCAACCTTTCACAAGTTCCCCAACTCAGTCAACCTTTCTCAAGTTCCCCATCTCATTCAACCTTTCACAAGTTCCCCATCTCATTCAACCTTTCACAAGTTCCCCAACTCAGTCAACCTTTCACAAGTTCCCCAACTCAGTCAACCTTTCACAAGTTCCCCAACTCAGTCAACCTTTCTCAAGTTCCCCATCTCATTCAACCTTTCACAAGTTCCCCAACTTAGTCAACCTTTCTCAAGTTCCCTCAAGTTCCCCAACTCATTCAACCTTTCTCAAGTTTTACCAATTAAGTCATTGATTTACTAGGTTAATATTCTTTATAGCTAACAAGCACATTGGTCTTACCTACAAAACGTAGTTATGTTTTAACAGTTTTCAGCATTTATCTTAGAAATGAATTTTAAATAAATATGCATACTATTCATTATCAGTGATTCTAATTTTATAGCTGTTGTACAAGTGTTACCATTACCGGTATACTGTATGTTATATAGTCGGTTCAAAAGCTCACACACACAGTCCGCTTCCGTGGTCGAGTGGTTACAGTCGCTGACTTGTATACCACTGTAACCTATCATCACTGATGGTCACGGGTTCGAGCCCCGCTCAGACCGTGTTTCATTTATATGAAAAAGTTGGCAGTTTCTTACGGAGGTTGGTGCACCAAAGTACTGGTTAACCGCTGGAGCCTGCCCAGGAAAGGTGTTGTTAGGTAAACTGCCCGCCAGCGATATAGCCCAAAAATGGTGCTGATGCAGGCATAAAACCCGAAATATAAAATAAATATAAAAGCTCACACAGAGCTTGTGTTCACTGTTGATATCTTGCCGACTCAAAATAAAATTGATCTTATCTTAACAGGTCTGTTTTATTAAAGGATTGTTTTTCCCCGTTCCATTACTCATTGAAGCTTAGTTTATACAAATTTATTTTAGCTCAATTGCGAAACAAGTTCTTTCAACTTATATTAATCACTATCGAGACCTCATTACTGATGGAATCCATCGCCATGAAGGAGAGAGAAGAGGCATGTGGAATTTAAATGCCTTGCCTAAGGTCACAATCGTAACAGCTCCAGTGGGGCTCGAACTCCGGACCTTTCGCACCTGAAGCGATCGCGCTACCACTGCGCTATTACGAAGCTTGCTCCAGAGATCCCATGCATTAACTCGTAGTAACAACTCATCTTTTCTGTTCCCGTTTTGTGTTGCTATGTAAGAGAGCATTCTTGCCTAGAGACCTCGTTTTGAATGTCCCTCGAGTTTCTTTCTACAAGGTTGACCTGCGACTGTGGAGCCTCCGTGTATGACGTCATATATTCAGATGGTATGATAAACTTCAGGTCATGAATATTCGGTAATCTTTCCTCTCGAACACTTCCTTTTTTATCAGAAGATAGGATTAACAGAATATTAGGTTACTACTGTCTTAGAAAATGTGACTGTCTGATTAGCGCAGTGGTTTGTGCGCTCGCTTCTCACCAATGCATCCCGGGTTCGATCCTTGGACCGGGAAGTATGTGAGATGCTACGGTTGTCGCCAGATAGGACAGGTTGGTTTTCTCCGAGTACTCTGGTTTCCTCCCACACGAATGACCACACATACGCTTTAATCCGTGCTCATCCGCGCCAACGAGAGTGATTAATATAAGTTATTAAAGCTAGTTTCACAATCGTTAAAATAAAGTTTAAACTTAGAGAAATTTTGAATTATTGGACTCGTCTCCGAAAAAATAAAAGGTGAATACTGCGTACTAGACAAATTCTACAAGGAGTTTAGTAATAAATGTGCGCTGTATTGAGAGCAAATTATCGTAATTTATTTATGTAAAACTGAATAATTACAATTTCAGGCTGGATGTTTTGATGAAAGTGAGTGCTGCGAACAAGAACCGATTGAATCTGTATCATCCAGCTGCTTATGTCAATAACCATTGGTTGTGGTATGTACAATGTTGATCTGTATCATCCAGCCACTTATATCAATAACCATTGGTTGTGGTATGTACAATGTTGATCTGTATCATCCAGCCGCTTATGTCAATAACCATTGGTTGTGGTATGTACAAAGTTGATCTGTATCATCCAGCTGCTTATGTCAATAACCATTGGTTGTGGTATGTACAATGTTGATCTGTATCATCCAGCTGCTTAAGTCAATAACCATTGGTTGTGGTATGTACAATGTTGATCTGTATAATCCAGCTGCTTATGTCAATAACTATTGGTTGTGGTATGTACAATGTTCATCTGTATCATCCAGCCGCTTAAGTCAATAACCATTGGTTGTGGTATGTACAATGTTCATCTGTATCATCCAGCCGCGTATATCAATAACCATTGGTTGTGGTATGTACAATGTTCATCTGTATCATCCAGCCGCTTAAGTCAATAACCATTGGTTGTGATATGTACAATGTTCATCTGTATCATCCAGCCGCTTATGTCAATAACCATTGGTTGTGGTATGTACAATGTTGATCTGTATCATCCAGCCGCGTATATCAATAACCATTGGTTGTGGTATGTACAATGTTGATCTGTATCATCCAGCTGCTTATGTCAATAACCATTGGTTGTGGTATGTACAATGTTGATCTGTATCATCCAGCCGCTTAAGTCAATAACCATTGGTTGTGGTATGTACAATGTTGATCTGTATCATCCAGCTGCTTATGTCAATAACCATTGGTTGTGGTATGTACAATGTTGATCTGTATCATCCAGCCGCTTATATCAATAACCGTTGGTTGTGGTATGTACATTTATCAATTGTCAAATTAAGTTGAGGGTTAGAGGTTGTCCGTTGTCGTGTTGAAGACACAATCTTGTGTGTCTAAATACTCATTCACTATGGGGCCAAATGGCTTCTTATTTGACATTGTGACTTACCTTTATATGTAGTTGATAACTTGGTCTGGATATTATTTCCTGCGAGAATTTTCCCCAGTGTTGCGGCCTTTGTAACTCTCCATTCTGTCGAATATCCTGCTGTAGAAAAAATCGAATAACACAATGCAGAATAGGGTCATATCTTGCATTTCAGTTGCAAAGAGAGTGAGCAGACCACACCAGGGTGCTCACATGTGTCCGGGTATCTTCCCCTGGCTACTGTGAAGGTTGATATAGACAGTGACCGTGAGATAGAGAAAATACACGCCCTTCTACTAAACAGCATGGACAAACTAGAGGCAATGCAAGGTAAGTCTGATGTAACTAACATAAGTCTATCTCATCTAATGTCCTTTAATGTAAAATTAGGGATGGCTAGGGCTCTCCTGAAAGAGTAGAAGTGAGTACATGTATAATTCAGACCATATCTCAATCTTTTTCTATCCCAGAAATGTGATGAAAGCAATATCGCGACTTATGGCCTTGAAACAAGAAAAATAAAAGTTTGAAAAATATAATTTAATTTATTTTAAAAGATGTGTTTATTCATGTGAACACTTGTGATAAACTGTGAAAATGTATTTAGAAAACGCAAACTATTAAATAATTTATTGGATAAATGAAACAGGTCCACCATAACATGCTTTGTATTTTGCATACAGTCAACCATATATCTCGAGTTGAACCCAGTTTCATTCAAAAAATGATAAGAAAAAACTATTGTGATTTCGAATGTCATTAGATCATAAAGTACTCTCGGATCCAGCTTAACCCTTTCAACACCACAAAATAGGCTTACAAAAAAGTGTAGATCCAGATGAGCCGGCTCGTCGCGAGCCGTCTCATCAGGATCTGCACTTTTTGCAAGTATTATTACTATTTTTAGAGAAATAAAATACCCATTTTGATAAATGAACTGGTCCAAATGTAATTTATTGGTCTAAAAATATCATGGACCAGTCCATGTCAGTTACTTGGTGTTGAATGGGTTAAAATCAGCTTTTTCAAGCCAAAATTTGACCCTCTACTTATGACCGAGACCGATTTATAGCCGGGAATGTACCGGTACTGTCGGCTTATTCTAACATACTAATAATAAAGTCTT
This sequence comes from Archivesica marissinica, assembly GCA_014843695.1. Classification (NCBI taxonomy): domain Eukaryota; kingdom Metazoa; phylum Mollusca; class Bivalvia; order Venerida; family Vesicomyidae; genus Archivesica; species Archivesica marissinica. Next base: position 39,223,470 of record CM026389.1, on the reverse strand, counting down.
TATTTACAAGTCAATCTGCCATATGACCCTCAAATATGTACACGATTGGATTCCATGCCTCACCTCATGTTCTTAGCTTTTTGGATCGCCCAATTTGAACCAGTTCATTTATCAAAATGGGTAATTTTGTCTAAAAATATTAATATTACTGGCAAAAAGTGTAAGCCTATTAGAGGTCTGTAGTGTTGAATGGGTAAGAGACCACCAAACGGAAGGACAAAGAGTGGTCTCTAAGCAGGAATGGTCTCTTAATACAGGCTAATTTGTTCTTTAACAACACAAATGGAAAATGAAAAAGTGGTCTCTAAGCAGGAATGGTCTCTTAATACAGGCTAATTTGTTCTTTAACAACACAAACGGGAACTGAAAAAATGGTCTCTCAATACAAGTGGTCTCTTAATAGATGTGGTTTTTCGAGCCAGTTTGACTGTATATTTCGATATATTCTTTTATGGGTATTTTTTTCTCTGTCAGTTTGCTTCAAGGAGAATGGTAAGTGATGCGTTAGTGAATACAATACCCTTGCAGTGTTTCCATGCGTTGTGTGGTTTAAGTGAGTGTGTTGTGTTGCTTTGACTTGTTTATTTGCTGTATTCTTCCCATTTCTTTCCCTGTGGCTTCAGTTTGGAAACAGATTTATTCTAAGTTTCGAAACTATGAGTAAAATGTTTCCTTGTTGGAAAATGTTTGTTTAGTAAGAAACATTAGTTAGTTACTGCCCCTGAATACTCCTAATAGTATATTGGTCCTATTAATTGGTTTCCTCTGTTTTTATCGTTGTTTCCTTTGCACCACATGCTATCCATTTCCATGCGTTTTCTCATCTTTTATTAAATTATTAAATCTTGACATATCCTACAGCATATCCAATGGATGCCGAGTACCGAACTGTAACAATTGGTTATCAATTAATTAACATGATTTTGATAGAATTATATTATCATACCGCAACATATGGTTAGAGAACAACAGTAAAAACAAAGGCTTCCAACTGAATGACCAATATACATTTCGCTATTATCTGTCAAGGGAGGTAATATAGAGTTAGCGATGTCTCTCATTGTTTGGTGTTTTGATGTAACAATAAATCCATTATAATTTATGTGTATTGTTTTTTTCCCAGACATTACCTCAAAGAGTTTTCATAGTACTGTACTATCCACTTTGATTCCTTTTGAAAGTCGTATTAGCGCAGTGGATGCGAGGTCGCTTCAGGTGCGAACGGTCCAGAGTTCGAGCCCCGCTGGAGCCGTTACGATTGTGCCCTTAGGCAAGGCATTTAAATTCCACATTGCCTCTTCTCTCTCCTTCATGGCGATGGATTCCATCAGGAATGAGGTCTCGAGAGTGATTAATATAAGTTGAAAGAACTTGTTTCGCAATCGAGCTAAAGTAAAGTTGTATAAACTAATTCCATTTGAAATTATCTGTATGATTTGAAGTTTATTGTTGTTTTAACAGCTTTGGTTATTATTATTTTTTGTACGTTCAGTTATCGTCACCCCCTGGTTGATCGAGGCGATACCTCCAGAAGAATATCAGTCATTTCATTTTTAGGAGGATAGTGCACTATTCAGAACATGTTCCGGCATCTCTGGTTCTTTTAGTTTTACATGCCCGGTGTAAGACCTGGGTTTATAGTCCCATCTAGAAGACTGTCAATATTATATGGGTCAGACGGTTGATCGAACCTGTGTTCCATGGATTCACAGTCCAACATTGTTAACCATTGGACCACACCATCATGGTGACTTTCCAGCTTTATTGGTGCAGGATCTATGTGGTGACTTTCCAGCTTTATTGGTGCAGGATCTATGTGGTGACTTTCCAGCTTTATTGGTGCAGGATCTATGTGGTGACTTTCCAGCTTTATTGGTGCAGGATCTATGTGGTGACTTTCCAGCCTTTATTGGTGCAGGATCTATGTGGTGACTTTCCAGCTCTATTGGTGCAGGATCTATGTGGTGACTTTCCAGCTTTATTGGTGCAGGATCTATGTGGTGACTTTCCAGCTTTATTGGTGCAGGATCTATGTGGTGACTTTCCAGCTTTATTGGTGCAGGATTTTCACGGGTGCCACTAGGGGCAGTATTTCACACGAGACACACATATAGTAGTCCGGCTCCGTGGTCGAGTTATTACGGTCGCTGGCTTGTATACCACTGTAACCTATCATCACTGATGGTCACAGGTTCGTGCCCTGCTCAGGCCATGTCTCATTTATATGAAAAAGTTGGCTGTTTCTTATGGAGGTTGGTGCACCAAGTATTGGTTAACCGCTGAAGCCTGCCCAGGAAAGGTGTTGTTAGGTAAACCCAAAATGGTGCTGATGCAGGCGTAAAACCCAAACAAACACCGTGTAGTATTACCGGTCTAATGCAGGTTGAATAAGTTACTCACGCGATAGAACTGCACACTTGGGTCTGATTTGATATATGCATCGGTGATGGACAGGTAAGTTTATGATATAGGATAGATATAGATATGCATCCAGTGTGTTACTAGGGTAGAGTGATAAAATGAGTATGTGTGGTAGAGAGATATAGTTGCACAATATGCTATACGAACAAACACATTGTTGAACGCTTTCATGCGCGCCAACTGGCGTGATTAATATAACTTGTTAAAGCTTGCTTCGTAATTATTATAAAATAAATAAAACTGCTTCTACAGTATGGTAGAGAGATATAAGTAGTACAATAGTTTACAACAGTAACAGCATTATACACTACAGTATGGTAGAGAGATGTAAGTAGTACAATAGTTTACAACAGTAACAACATTATTCACTACAGTATGGTAATGAGATAAGAACAGTGAGTGGGGTAGAGAGAATGCAATACTTACTATACAGTATGGTAGAGAGATATAAGTACCGATAGTACAATAGTTTACAATTGTAACAGCATTATTCACTACAGTATGGTAGTGGGATAAGAACAGTGAGTGGGGTAGAGAGAATGCATTACATACTACAGTATGGTAGAGAGATGTAAGTAGTACAATAGTTTACAACAGTAACAGCATTATTCACTACAGTATGGTAGTGGGATAAGAACAGTGAGTGGGGTAGAGAGAATGCAATACTTACTACAGTATGGTATAGAGATATAAGTAGTACAATAGTTTACAACAGTTACAGCATTATACACTACAGTATGGTAGTGGGATAAGAACAGTGAGTGGGGTAGAGAGAATGTAATACTTACTACAGTATGGTAGAGAGATGTAAGTAGTACAATAGTTTACAACAGTTACAGCATTATACCCTACAGTATGGTAGTGGGATAAGAACAGTGAGTGGGGTAGAGAGAATGTAATACTTAATACAGTATGGTATAGAGATTAAGATATTGCATGTTATATCTTTGTCCTTTTCAACTACGATTTAAAAGAGTAGACATCAAGATTTCACATTGTACGGTCAATCTCGCATTTACTGGTTAACCGCTGGAGCCTGCCCAGGAAAGGTGTTGTTAGGTTAAACTGCCCGCCTGCGATATTTCCCAATATGGTGCTGATGCAGGCGTAAAACCCGAACTAACAAACAAACAATATATATATATATACATTGTACATATATTTTATGCATCAGATGCTTGTGGGGCCCTGGAAGTGTATTCGGGTAACCAGTTCAGCGTGCCGATGGATATCGAAGATTCCAAGTCATGTTTTGAGATGCTCAATGAAATCCTCAAGTGTGTGATAGGCCTGGAACAAGAACACATGCAGTACCAAAAAACTGTCCAGAAACAGCACGTCAAAGGCTCCTTGTAAGTGTTTGTTTAGTTTATTATTCAAATATATTTTAGCTCTATTGCGAAACAAGTTCTTACACCGTATATTAATCACTCTCGAGACCGCATTCCTGATGGAATCCATCGCCACGAGGGAGAGAGAAGAGGTAATGTTGAATTTATGCCTACGGGCACAATTGTAACGGCTCCAGTGGGGCTCGAACACCGGGCCTTTCGCACCTGAAGCGAAGTGCTACTACTGCGCTATCATGACTTCCAGAGGTTTTGTTTGTTCAGTACTACCAACCAGATTATTGTTGAAATTAAGAATTATTTTCAGCTTTATTATGTATATGCAGAGAGGGGGAGGGGGCAGTGAGGGAGAAGGGGGCAGTGAGGGAGAACCATAACGAGTGTGTACTTACTGACCCTCCATCTTTCACAAAGTTTGTCCTGACAAATTCTTCTAAACCCTTGGACAGATTTGCACAAAACATGACAGGATTGATCATTACCAAGCCTAGTTGTGCCTATCATCTTTAGTTTATACAAATATATTTTAGCTCAATTGCAAAGCAAGTTCATACAACTTATATTAATCACTCGTTGATGGAATCCATCGCCATGATGGAGAGAGAAGTGGCAATATGGAATTTAAATGCCTTGCCTAATAGCACAATCGTAATGGCTACAGCTGGGCACGAACTTGGTGCCTTTCGCACCTGAAATGAGCACGCTATCACGACTAACTTATCATCTCTGTGTTCTGCTCGGTTCAATTTCCCTCAGCATTAGTTATCGCCCTTTGAATGGTTTCATTTGCTGAATCACATGGCACCTGCCAAGCTGTATTCTATAAAAAATGAATTGAATATTTCAATGCCAATGTTATACTTTATTAATTACATTTCCATGGTTTCATTACCGGTACATGTAATTCACTGATGCAACACTGCAGCGGGAGACAGCGTTGTTCTCAAAAACAATTGTTAGTTTATTACATAGAAACACTATGAAAACTGGAACCTCTTAGAATATCCGAAGAAAAATTGAGATAAATCATGAATTTTGTAAAAGTAAAATATAATTCTTATTGTAAAGAAGAGTGTATAAACTGTTATATGTATACTTGGTCATTGTAAAGCACTCGTTCTGAAATGTTCACTATATAACCCAGGTGGAAAAAACCTGGACCCAAACCTAGGGCATCTCGCTTACATGGCGATTGCTCTACCGACTGAGCTAATCGGGCTCCCTACATATTATCTCACAGGTTAATATACACACCATTACATACTCCCCTACCAAATTGGAATTCTTCCACGAATTTCCCTCTGGTTAGAGATACATTGTGAAATATTTCTCAGAGTTTATACTCATATAGGGGGAATGTGTAGCCCAGGTGAGAAAAACATGCAGCCAGTCCGGGACACAATCCCCGGGGCCTCTCGCTTGCATGGCGATTGCTCTACCGACTGAACTAACCTGGCTGCCAACACATTCTCTCGCATAATGGGTTAATATACACACCGTTACAACTATATGCGGATGGAAATTTCAGCACAATCTTGATACAGAATTGACTTAATGAATGTCTTAATTAATTGAGTTAATTTTCAGCGAGAGCCCAATCGGAGATGATAGCTTGGTATCTACTGGACCGGAGACGGGCACAAAATTGTGAATCAGGCCGTTGTCTACAATCAGCATTATCCACAGGAGTAAACTGCTAATCAAGCCCATTTATGGCATTATTGGGAGGAACAGTTCCATAAATCAAGTTCATCCCATCACTGATGGAAAACAGCTAATCAAGCACACCCTGGGAGCTGCATTTAATTTTAAGACAATTAATCCAAGTTCATCCCATCAATCAGAAGGTGTTATAGGTTTAAATTACGCAAATCAAATGTACATACACCAGATAATGGCTGCAATAAAGAAAATGCACGTCTTTGCTTAAAATGGCAGAAAGTGGTGAATTTGCTACCACACTAAGTACTGTAATAGAATTCATAATGATATTAAGACACAATACCCGAGTCACATAAAATTCACAACTTGCCATGTTTGGCAAAAGAAGGCAGGATGTTTTTATTGCGGCCATTATCAAAACAGCCATTATTAGAACATTCGGATTATGTATCTCCTATCGAGAATTGTCAGTGTTAGAAGCTTGTACCACAGTATGAGTAATGTCATGTTTTAATGATTGTCGTATACACACATGTACAAAGAGAGAAATCTGAATACCGTAGATTACAGGCATGTGCTAAGAGAGAATTCCATGTAGTATAGATCTACAGGCATGTGCTAAGAGAGAAATCCATGTAGTATAGATCTACAGGCATGTGCTAAGAGAGAAATCCATGTAGTATAGATCTACAGGCATGTGCTAAGAGAGAAATCCATGTAGTATAGATCTACAGGCATGTGCTAAGAGAGAAATCCATGTAGTATAGATCTACAGGCATGTGCTAAGAGAGAAATCCATGTAGTATAGATCTACAGGCATGTGCTAAGAGAGAAATCCATGTAGTATAGATCTACAGGCAAGTGCTAAGAGAGAATTCCATGTAATATAGATCTACAGGCAAGTGCTAAGAGAGAATTCCATATAATATAGATCTACAGGCAAGTGCTAAGAGAGAAATCCATATAATATAGATCTACAGGCAATTGCTAAGAGAGAATTCCATATAATATAGATCTACAGGCAAGTGCTAAGAGAGAAATCCATATAATATAGATCTACAGGCAAGTGCTAAGAGATAATTCCATATAATAGAGATCTACAGGCAATTGCTAAGAGAGAATTCCATATAATATAGATCTACAGGCAAGTGCTAAGAGATAATTCCATATAATAGAGATCTACAGGCAAGTGCTAAGAGAGAATTCCATATAATATAGATCTACAGGCAATTGCTAAGAGATAATTCCATATACTATAGATCTACAGGCAAGTGCTAAGAGATAATTCCATATAATAGAGATCTACAGGCAAGTGCTAAGAGATAATTCCATATAATAGAGATCTACAGGCAAGTGCTAAGAGATAATTCCATATAATAGAGATCTACAGGCAAGTGCTAAGAGAGAAATCCATGTAATATAGATCTACAGGCAATTGCTAAGAGAGAACTCCATGTAGTATAGATCTACAGGCTAGTGCTAAGAGAGAATTCCATATAGTATAGATCTACAGGCTAGTGCTAAGAGAGAAATCCATGTAGTATAGATCTACAGGCTAGTGCTAAGAGAGAAATCCATATAGTATAGATCTACAGGCTAGTGCTAAGAGAGAAATCCATATAGTATAGATCTACAGGCTAGTGCTAAGAGAGAAATCCATGTAGTATAGATCTACAGGCTAGTGCTAAGAGAGAACTCCATATAGTATAGATCTACAGGCTAGTGCTAAGAGAGAAATCCATATAGTATAGATCTACAGGCTAGTGCTAAAAGAGAAATCCATGTAGTATAGATCTACAGGCTAGTGCTAAGAGAGAAATCCATGTAGTATAGATATACAGGCTAGTGCTAAGAGAGAAATCCATGTAGTATAGATCTACAGGCAAGTGCTAAGAGAAAAATCCATGTAATATAGATCTACAGGCAAGTGCTAAGAGAGAAATCCATATAGTATAGATCTACAGGCAAGTGCTAAGAGAAAAATCCATGTAGTATAGATCTACAGGCAAGTGCTAAGAGAGAAATCCATATAGTATAGATCTACAGGCAAGTGCTAAGAGAAAAATCCATGTAGTATAGATCTACAGGCAAGTGCTAAGAGAGAAATCCATATAGTATAGATCTACAGGCAAGTGCTAAGAGAGAAATCCATGTAGTATAGATCTACAGGCTAGTGCTAAGAGAGAACTCCATATAGTATAGATCTACAGGCTAGTGCTAAGAGAGAAATCCATATAGTATAGATCTACAGGCTAGTGCTAAAAAAACCATATAGATCTACAGCTAGTGCTAAGAGAGAAATCATTAGTATAGATTACAGGCTAGTGCTAAGAGAAAAATCCATGTAAATAGATCTACAGGCAAGTGCTAGAGAGAAATCCATATAGTATAGATCTACAGGCAAGTGCTAAGAGAAAAATCCATGTAGTATAGATCTACAGGCAAGTGCTAAGAGAGAAATCCATATAGTATAGATCTACAGGCAAGTGCTAAGAGAAAAATCCATGTAGTATAGATCTACAGGCAAGTGCTAAGAGAGAAATCCATATAGTATAGATCTACAGGCAAGTGCTAAGAGAAAAATCCATATAGTATAGATCTACAGGCAAGTGCTAAGAGAGAAATCCATGTAGTATAGATCTACAGGCAAGTGCTAAGAGAGAAATCCATATAGTATAGATCTACAGACTAGTGCTAAGAGAGAAATACATATAGTATAGATCTACAGGCTAGTGCTAAGAGAAAAATCCATGTAATATAGATCTACAGGCAAGTGCTAAGAGAGAAATACATATAGTATAGATCTACAGGCAAGTGCTAAGAGAGAAATCCATATAGTATAGATCTACAGGCAAGTGCTAAGAGAAAAATCCATGTAGTATAGATCTACAGGCAAGTGCTAAGAGAGAAATCCATATAGTATAGATCTACAGGCAAGTGCTAAGAGAAAAATCCATGTAGTATAGATCTACAGGCAAGTGCTAAGAGAAAAATCCATGTAGTATAGATCTACAGGCAAGTGCTAAGAGAGAAATCCATATAGTATAGATCTACAGGCAAGTGCTAAGAGAGAAATCCATGTAGTATAGATCTACAGGCAAGTGCTAAGAGAGAAATCCATATAGTATAGATCTACAGACTAGTGCTAAGAGAGAAATACATATAGTATAGATCTACAGGCTAGTGCTAAGAGAAAAATCCATGTAATATAGATCTACAGACTAGTGCTAAGAGAGAAATACATATAGTATAGATCTACAGGCTAGTGCTAAGAGAAAAATCCATGTAATATAGATCTACAGGCAAGTGCTAAGAGAGAAATCCATATAGTATAGATCTACAGGCAAGTGCTAAGAGAGAAATCCATGTAGTATATATCTACAGGCAAGTGCTAAGAGAGAAATCCATATAGTATAGATCTACAGGCAAGTGCTAAGAGAAAAATCCATGTAGTATAGATCTACAGGCAAGTGCTAAGAGAGAAATCCATGTAGTATAGATCTACAGGCATGTGCTAAGAGAAAAATCCATGTAGTATAGATCTACAGGCAAGTGCTAAGAGAAAAATCCATGTAGTATAGATCTACAGGCAAGTGCTAAGAGAGAAATCCATATAGTATAGATCTACAGGCAAGTGCTAAGAGAGAAATCCATGTAGTATAGATCTACAGGCAAGTGCTAAGAGAGAAATCCATATAGTATAGATCTACAGACTAGTGCTAAGAGAGAAATACATATAGTATAGATCTACAGGCTAGTGCTAAGAGAAAAATCCATGTAATATAGATCTACAGGCAAGTGCTAAGAGAGAAATCCATATAGTATAGATATACAGGCAAGTGCTAAGAGAAAAATCCATATAGTATAGATCTACAGGCAAGTGCTAAGAGATAATTCCATATAATAGAGATCTACAGGCAAGTGCTAAGAGATAATTCCATATAATAGAGATCTACAGGCAAGTGCTAAGAGAGAAATCCATGTAATATAGATCTACAGGCAATTGCTAAGAGAGAACTCCATGTAGTATAGATCTACAGGCAAGTGCTAAGAGAGAAATCCATATAATAGAGATATACAGGCAAGTGCTAAGAGATAATTCCATATAATAGAGATCTACAGGCAAGTGCTAAGAGATAATTCCATATAATAGAGATCTACAGGCAAGTGCTAAGAGATAATTCCATATAATAGAGATCTACAGGCAAGTGCTAAGAGAGAAATCCATGTAATATAGATCTACAGGCAATTGCTAAGAGAAAAATCCATGTAATATAGATCTACAGGCAAGTGCTAAGAGAGAAATCCATATAGTATAGATTATGTTTTTACTTTGTTCTACTTTGAAAAAAGTAATTCCATTTTAGGAGGGCATTTTACATTGAAGTTTTTAAATTTGTTACAAAGTGACATATGGTATTTCCTACATGAGTGCTGTGACAGAGTATCATTGTTATAATGCAAGACAAAACCCATATCAGTTGCATGGAATACACCTACGACTGTAGGTAAATAGGAATACTTTTGCAATAGAACAACGATCATTCAAGGCGAAGCCTCAAGCTTCGCTTTCTCATGTTTCAATACGCAAAACCGCATTAACGGAAGCCATTATTGTAGGATCTTCTTTTAAATGCTGGCATTGTTTTTAGCATCGCCAGTTGTTCTATTGTATATATTGTAACCTTTGTTTTAGAGAATCCATACTGTCTCATATTTAGTACGCATGTGCACATAGTGAGGATTGCTGATCACCTAATGTCCATAGTCGTCCATTCAGTCTGATATTTCCGAAGCGGCTTTTTTTGACAGATCGGAATCATTTTAGCAACTTTGTTAGACGGTCGTCCCAGGAACATTTCTGTGAAATTATTTCAAATTGGACTAGTGCTTAGGGAGGTGTCGTTGAAAGAGTGTTCTATTTTTAGCTCTAGCGGCCATGTTTTTTATGAAAGCGGAAATTTTGGTAGAAGATCACCAATGGAACATTGGTGTGAATTTATTTTGAAATTGGTTAAACAGTTTCTATCAAGAAGATTATTAATGTTTTCAAAATAGACATAACTAGCACCGCCTACTGGCGGCCATGTTTTTGATGAATCAGAATTTTTTTTAGGAAATTTTAGTAGTGTCGATAGTTATTGACAAGAAGAATTTTCAGTGTTTTATATAAACATAATATTATACCAATAGGAAAAACTAGTCCGGCAACCTCAATGCCATATTTTTTGACAGATCGGATATTTTTTTTAAGCAAATATGTTTGAGGGTCACCCTCAAAAATTGCGGTGAAATTAGTTTGAAATCAGACTAGGATTTTTAGGAGATGTCGTTGAAAGATTTTTACCTCTGGTAATTTGTTTTGATGAATGGTAAATGTTTGGAATTTTAAGTTCACAAATCGACTGTTTTACTCGGGTGAGCGATAAAGGTCCATCTTGGCCCTTCTGTTATTTGTTGTGTTTACACAAATTGTTTTAAGTCAGTTAAAGATAAAAAATATATATATAACAAGTCTAACATTAAAATATGTATAATGTTACTGGAAGTTTTATTATACAAGTTTTAAAATGTTTAGTAAATTGTTTTATTTCTTCAGATATGCCATTAAACGTTAATTCTTTAATTATTTTAGTTTAAAAAGAGGTGATGTTTTTACACTGACAGACTTTAAGAACGCACCACATTTGTCGATGGGTGGGGGTGTATAATTTTGGTGTAACTCCCGTTTTCAAAAACAGCAAGTTTATCGTAATGTTTATCGAAATAAAATTGTATAGGTATGCCATGTGCAATAGTCACTCTTAGATGGTGCCAACTTATATGACATTCGGCAAAACATGTGCAAAACCACCCCCGTGTATGTGGTGCGTTTTTATGGTCGCTCAGTGTATTAGGGATGTCAACGAATACCAAAATGGCATTCGAATTTTCAAATGATGTATTCGAATAGTAATTGATATTCAATCATTTTTACAACAGAAAAAAGTCTATACTAGTTAATGTTCTATTTAATTAAGTTTATTTATGTGTCTACAACATTTTGATGGTGTCTTCTGCCAGTGTGATTAACCCTTTCAACACCACAGACCTCTCAATAGGCTTACAAAAAGTGTAGATCCAGATGAGCCGGCTCGTGACGAGCCGTCTCATCAGGATCTGCACTTTTTGCCAGTAATATTACTATTTTTAGACAAAAATTACCCATTTTCATAAATGAACTGGTCCGAATGTAATTTTCTTATTAATGTATTGGTCTGAAAATATCATGCACCAGTCCATGTCAGTTACATGGTGTTGAATGGGCTAACATACTTATCAAAGAGAAATGAAAACATGAATAATGTTTGAAACGTCTGTCGCTAACAACGGTTGTTAGGCAGATTCTCTGAACACATGCGACAGTCAATTGGTCGGTGACTAAAACTACTACACAACTTTGTGCAATGGTGTATCAATTATATTATCGGGTAACTTTGTTATGCGCAGCCCGGGTATTTTGCAGATCACTGCCACTTGTCAACATCTCTCCAATCTATGATCTGGTAGCATTTTTTCCACGACTTGATGAAACAGTCTGGATGCCAATTACATATCTCTATTAACAATGCCTGCAAGCGTATCATTACAATCACCAGGTGGCAGACGTGCTGGTATGTTGAATTGCATTATAAATGCCACTGATATTTATGAGAAAAAAGATGAATTTTAATGAGAAAGTGAGAAAATCAAATATCGTTTCTATACATTTTTGAGCAGCCCATTTGTCCTCCTTGTTAACATAATTCCCAACTTCATGCTGAGTTGCAGAATGCATGCACCACTTTGTGTTACGTTAGTGATACTGTGGTGTCTGCCCATCATAATCAGACAGACCTTTCCTTTAACCTGGGACTTCATAGAGATTTAGGTTAATATACTATCATATCTCCATACAAACAACCGCCATTTAGCTATCATGCAGTGGATAAGTAGTCGTCATATCTATCCCACCTCCATAGATATTACTGCAACTACATGAGATTCTGCCCTTTATTATGAGCATTGGTTTGGCTACTACATTGTCAATGTATGTCGTATTGGTAAAGGCGTCAAGAGGTGCTTCTATGAGGGAAAGGGTTTATGAACATTGGTTTGGCTACTACATTGTCAATGTATGTCGTATTGGTAATGGTGTCAAGAGGTGCTTCTATGAGGGAGAGGGTTAATCTTTCACAATTGATACACCATTAAAATGCATGTTTCTTCTATTTGAATATTGAAATAGTATTTGAACATTCTGCCTGGTAGTCGGATATCCGAATATTCATACATATGTATTCATTGACATCCCTAGTTTTTATTGATTTTATAAATCGACTTTATTCAGAATGTTCTCAGGTAGAGAAATCCATGTTTTCAAAATGTGCATTTTTATATCAATATAGTCACACATTACATTTATATTTTGATTAAGAAATTGTGTTCATTTTAATGAATGGTAAACCTGACGCGTAAAGATAATTCGGGCAGTTTTTTACACCTATCTGAGAAATGTTACGTCAGTTACTTACCCTGAATACTCTTTATAGGAGGAGAGGTACTTTTATTTGGTTTCCTCTGTTTTTATCGTTGTTTCTTTTGTATTGCATCATAGCATGTAATCAATTTTCATTTGTTTATTCATCTTATTGTTATTAAGTCCTGGCAAGTGTCTTACAGTATAATCCAATGGATATGTTATTGTAAATGTTTGCTATCAATCAACCATTTGCACGCTAGCGGCAGATAAAATCACTTTTGCAAACAGCATAGAGCCAGATCAGACGGCACAGAACATGCCATCTGATCAGGCTCTATGCTGTTTGCTATTCGGATAGTGGAGCTAAACACTTTATTTACTCAGCAAGCAATGGGTTAATTAACATGATTTTGATAGAAATAAATCATATCATAACATCTGGTTACAACAGTAAAAACAAAGGATTCCAAATGAGAAACAAAGGATTCCAAATGAGAAACAAAGGATTCTTAGTTTAGTCATATTTTATTGATTATGTACATGTACATTGTAAACATAAATATAATCACAATCATACAGGTATTACATACATACTGTACATACTGTACACAAATGGATTATAACAACATTAGATTCGGTTCTCCCCATTGTAGCAGATATATAAGTCTATTTGGTATGAAAAATGTATTAGAAGGATTCCAATTTAAGAGGATCAATTTACATTTAGGGTTAAATTGTCTGCACATGCACAGGAGGTAATCGACAAAGCAACCACGTCTACCATTGTAGCGTGGTACACCATTATAACTGAACTCCCTCCATATTCTATTCTTCAAATTAAACAATGAAACCTTTAATTAATAAACAAATTTATCCAAGTGATAACTTTAGCAAACCAACATTTATTCTATTAACCCATTTCATTCTGGATATATTTAAAGGCTTTTGCAAACAACATAGATCCAGATCAGCCACAGCATGACACTGCGTGCTGATCAGGATCTATGTTGTTTGCTGCATAGCCAAGTGTCTTAGCAAGATCATCTGAATAGCAAACAGCATAGATCCTGATCAGACGGCACGTTCCATGGCGGTTGATCTGGCTCTATATTCTTTGCAGATACCGTTTGAACGGTATCCAGAATGAAATGGGTTAAGGGAGATAATTTAGAATACTAATTTTGCGAATAAAATGCAGTTAATTTGTGGTCAAATCTGCAAAATTTGTCTTTTGCTGGGATCGCAAATGCGTGATTCTCGGGAATAGTACTGTGTCCGAATGTAGAGTTTTGTCCGTAAATATGTACACTTGAAAGTAAATACCATTTAAGTGATCTACATAAACATTCACCATCATATTCTCGATACATCACGGATGCGCAAATTAATTGAAAATGTACAAAATTGTGAAAATTGCAAAATTCTAGTATTTTACAGTATTCAAAAATGGAAATATTTGTTGGGGGTATAATTTTGGTGTAACTCCCGTTTTCAAAAACAGAATGTCTACCGTAAAGTGTATCGAAATCAAATAATCATTATTTCTAATCCTCCGTTACTAAAGAATGTGCCGTACATAATAAACTTATAATTGGGCTCGAGATGGAATACAAACAAAATGTACACGTCATAATTATGTAAAGGGGGACAACCCATTATATACCGGGTATTCCAGTTTCCTTCCACACAAATGACCACAGTTACGCTTTCATCCGCGCCAACGAGAGTGATTAATTTAAGTCGTTAAAACTTGCTTCTGCAAAATAAATAAAGTTTAATTAACACATTATTTTAATAAAATAGTATCGTTTATATACAGTGATGGATCAAGTTGTCTCTGTTATATGAAGAGAGTGGCATTTCCATGTAATTATCACATATTCCCTCCATTTACTCTACAAATGCATATTGACTGGAATGAAGGTGTTTACTCTAAAGTGGGTCTACCACCCTTCATGTGGGACCGCATGTTATTTGTTCATATTATGAGTAAATTTATTTAAATTTTTTCTCATAACTGGAGGAGAAAGATAGGAGGATTTATGTTAACTGTGTCAGGAATCCAGCTGTCAGGAATCCAGCATCAGGAATCCAGCTGTCAGGAATCCAGCTGTCATGTTATGTTTTCTGTATGTTACCGATACAGTATCTGATTGTATACAACATGAAGGAGTTATTATATTTACTACCGGTATAATGTTTTAATACATTGTTTAGTACTAGTCATTTTTATTGCATTACACATTATTAGTCATATTGTCAAATTATTGTTTTATGTATAAAATAATGTATACCATTCACACTCACCTATAAAGACGTGTTTTTTATCACCAGATTATGATGGCATCAAAGTGGGACCCTGTATTAAAAAAAATTTGAAAAAAATGTTTATTTTTAATGTGTTAACCCATTTCATTCTGGATACATTTAATGGCTTTTGCAAACAACATAGATCCAGATCAGCCGCAGCGTGACGCTGCGTGCTGATCAGGATCTATGTTGTTTGCTACATAGCTAAGTATCTTAGTAAGTTCATCTGAATAGCAAACGGCATAGAGCCTGATCAGACAGAACATTCCGTGGCTGCTGATCTGGCTCTATGTTCTTTGCAAATACTGTTTGAACGGTATCCAGAATGAAATGGGTTAAATAGTACCCACTATTATGTTTTAGAAATGACTTTCAAAGCACTCTGACACTGAAAATACCTTCAACTTGCACTGGCCAGACATGTAATTTATGTTTATCAACCCATCTTATATGCGAGTGCTTGCCAAAACCAACGTAGGAGGGTCGTCTTATATGCGAGTATGGGTGGTGACCACTTGAGAGCACAGAACAAACTACCATAATGATTTTATCGTACATACATGTAATGCATCGCAAGTAAAGGAATTGCGACCTGGCCCCGAGGTTATAAATCTTTTCTCCAATCTCAAACTCGGACTCAATCTTCTGATTGGTTCTGCTGGGTATTAAACTCAGACTCAACCAATCAAATTCCTCGAGTTAGAGTTTGACATTGGAGAAAAGTTTTATAACCTCGGGGCCCAGGCACTAGAAAGAAGTATAGTCTTTTAGCATATTTTAATAAATCCGGGTACTCTGGTTTCCCTCCACATGAATGACCACATATACGCTTTCATCCGCGCCAACGAGAGTGATTAATATAAGTTGTTAAAACTTGCTTCGCAATCGTTGTAAAATTAATAAAGTTTATAAAATAAAAATAATAGTGGACTTTTTTCAAAATAAAAATTAACATTATTTTTTGTTTAGTTGAACTAATTAGGTCACCCTCTATAAATAAAGAAATCTATCTAGCTTTTGATTTGTAACTCAGCCATAAAGATGATTTGTTCGCAATGTTAGAGTATAATTTAGAATATAAAATGGTTTCCTTATGGCCAAGTAAATGTTGAGGATATGATGCAAGTTTTCAAGGTTTTTTGAACTAGTTCACTTTATTATATATATATAATGATATAAAATATATATTAGTGCCAACACAACAGTTGTTTTAGCTGTGTTTTACAATAATTGTGTATGTTTAATTTTAGAAATCCATATTTGTCTGACATTTCATTGTGTTCACAACTGTACCGGTGTATTCAAATACAGTCTACATCCGTTATGTCGAAATCCGTCGGACCGAACAAAATACTTCGACATAACGAAGTTTGAATTAACGAAATTTGATATAAACAGATCCAGTTATATTTAAAATGAGTGTCTGAAACAGGACTTTGATCCGACTTCGAGATATCCGGAGAATTCGACATAACCGACTTTGTCATAACGGATGTAGACTGTATATAATAAAGCCGCATTCCCAATTTGTGTTGCTTGACTGGCGGAATGTGTTGTTGTTTTAATGCATGTTACCACAAGCAGGGTTCCCTCTGTCTGCGCCACTTCTGTCGCCAATTGAAAAATACTGGCGCCAATTTAAAAAACTTGGAGCCAACTAAGAGCCATATAGTTCAGAAATAAATATATGAAGCCATATATTTGACAAAACATGTGCCAAAAAAAAGTTGCGCCAAATATTTTCACCAATTCACAAAATTTAGTGCCAATATTTGTTTTTTGTCGCAATTGGCGACCGACAGCGAGAACCCTGTGCAGCAAGTATCTTAAGTGTAAGACTTTTTGATGTGTAGTTATCTAGGAACTAGTCCTACATGTATATAAGCCTTTCCTGGAACTAACTTCTCTTCCATAGTACAATATTTATAACATCCCCTGCTTGAGTTCCGGGAACTTGTCTAACATGAATGCAAGCGAACAGAAACCTATATCTTATTTATTTCAATATATTGTAGGAAATTGATTTAAACTATTTTATTTTCCAATAAAATTTCTAAATACAGTGTTCAATATGTTCTAACAATGTGTACATATGTCTGCTAAAAGACAAGCTTGACTGTATGTACAAACTGTTGTATATGTCAACACAGTAAGAATCTGAAAACAAGTCAGGGAATCAGGCCTATTCACAGGGCCATGTAGTTGTCATACATGTTTGAGCATGCACACTGGATACTATGGGAGATGATTGGGCAAGTGGGGGCAACTTAGTTTTGGGAAAGGCCTATATCTAATTTACCTTTGTGTTCATAAATGCTTGCAATACTATATATATATATATTTCCAAGTATATAAACACAACTTATGTCAACATTTGCAGATATATAATTATACATTTTTTGATGTGTAAACATTCAACATTTCCAGGTACAGGAACTATGTAAACATTTCTCGTACATCCAGGTGGACACAAGATCTAAACGTTTCCTCTAGGATGTGCGTCTTCTCCAGGGTTAGTGGACACACGATCTATAAATGTTTCCTCTAGGATGTTTGTCTTCTCCAGGGTTAGTGGACACAAGATCTAAACATTTCCTCTAGGATGTGTGTCTTCTCCGGGGTTAGTGGACACACGATCTATAAACGTTTCCTCTAGGATGTGTGTCTTCTCCATGGGGTTAGTGGACACACGATCTAAACATGTCCTTTAGGATGTTTGTCTTCTCCAGGGTTAGTGGACACACGATCTAAACATGTCCTTTAGGATGTTTGTCTTCTCCAGGGGTTAGTGGACACACGATCTAAACATGTCCTCTAGGATGTTTGTCTTCTCCAGGGTTAGTGGACACACGATCTAAACATGTCCTCTAGGATGTGTGTCTTCTCCAGGGTTAGTGGACACAAGATCTAAACGTTTCCTCTAGGATGTTAGTCTTCTCCAGGGGTTAGTGGACACACGATCTAAACATGTCCTCTAGGATGTTTGTCTTCTCCAGGGTTAGTGGACACACGATCTAAACATGTCCTCTAGGATGTTTGTCTTCTCCAGGGTTAGTGGACACACGATCTAAACATGTCCTCTAGGATGTGTGTCTTCTCCAGGGTTAGTGGACACAAGATCTAAACGTTTCCTCTAGGATGTTCGTCTTCTCCAGGGTTAGTGGACACACGATCTAAACATTTCCTCTAGGATGTTTGTCTTCTCCAGGATTAGTGGACACAAGATCTAAACATTTCCTCTAGGATGTGCGTCTTCTCCAGGGTTAGTGGACAGATTAGTGGACACAAGATCTAAACATTTCCTCTAGGATGTGCGTCTTCTCCAGGGTTAGTGGACACAAGATCTAAACATTTCCGTTAGGATGTGCGTCTTCTCCAGGGTTAGTGGACACAAGATCTAAACATTTCCTCTAGGATGTTTGTCTTCATCAGGGTTAGTGGACACACGTTCTATAAACGTTTCCTCTAGGATGTTTGTCTTCTCCAGGGTTAGTGGACACACGATCTAAACGTTTCCTCTAGGATGTGCGTCTTCTCCAGGGTTAGTGGACACATGATCTAAACATTTCCTTTAGGATGTGCGTCTTCTCCAGGGTTAGTGGACACAAGATCTAACTGCTCATTGATTTGTGTCTCGTGAGGTTGTCATATTGGTTATAATAATTTACCGGTATTTCATGATTCTAAAATGGCCGGGCAGTTTTTCTGTATACGCAAAGAAGGAATTTACCATGTTTAAAACATGGCGAGTGACGTGAACTGTTTCCTCGCAAAATGTTGAATTAAATACATTGAAACTTTTGAGAATAATGCATGTTTGCACAGCCTACTTTATGACTTTTCTCCACCGGCGAGCTCCAGTTGGAATAATAATTTGATGTATGTTTGTGTTTGGATGTTTAAACTCAATTATTTTTCACTTTGAATACTCCAACTTTCATAATTATACCATTTACTTAATTACTTCAACTTTCATAATTATACCATTTACTTATTTACTTCAACTTTCATAATTATACCATTTACTTAATTACTCCAACTTTCATAATTATACCATTTATTTAATTACTTCAACTTTCATAATTATACCATTTACTTATTTACTTCAACTTTCTTAATTACTTCAACTTTCATAATTATACCATTTACTTAATTACTCCAACTTTCATAATTATACCATTTATTTAATTACTTCAACTTTCATAATTATACCATTTACTGAATTACTTCAACTTTCTTAATTATACCATTTACTGAATTACTTCAACTTTATTATACCATTTACTGAATTACTTCAACTTTCTTAATTACTTCAACTTTCATAATTATACCATTTACTTAATTATTCCAACTTTCATAATTATACCATTTACTTAATTACTTCAACTTTCATAATTATACCATTTACTTAATTAGTTCACCTTTCATAATTATACCATTTACTTAATTATTCCAACTTTCATAATTATACCATTTACTTAATTACTTCAACTTTCATAATTTTACCATTTACTTAATTACTCCAACTTTCATAATTTTACCATTTACTTAATTACTCCAACTTTCATAATTATACCATTTACTTAATTACTTCAACTTTCATAATTATACCATTTACTTAATTACTCCAACTTTCATAATTATACCATTTACTTAATTACTCCAACTTTCATAATTATACCATTTACTTAATTATTCCAACTTTCATAATTATACCATTTACTTAATTATTCCAACTTTCATAATTATACCATTTACTTAATTACTTCAACTTTCATAATTTTACCATTTACTTAATTACTCCAACTTTCATAATTATACCATTTACTTAATTACTCCAACTTTCATAATTATACCATTATTACTTCAACTTTCATAATTATACCATTTACTTAATTACTTCAACTTTCATAATTTTACCATTTACTTAATTACTCCAACATTCATCTGCAGTGACTTAATTGTCCCCAGACTGTTTGAGGGTTATGAAGCGAACGCGCTACCACTGCGCTATCACGACTTCCAGTTTACTAGTCTTGAATATTATGCGTATATAATTTAGATGTATTAAGTGTAGTAACTTGTATCAGTATGTGAACCAGTGTTCAGTCTTGGTGAATTATTTAACATACTTGTACGGTATCTAGTTTTTATATGGGAACCTGGCCTGCAGGTTATAAAACTTTTCTCCAATCTCACAACACATTCTCTGGCTTCTGATTGGTTCAGCTGAGCTTATATCTCAGACTCGACCAATCAAATCACTTATAGCTCGAGATCTGACAAAAGTTTTATAATCTCGAGGCCTGGCTCTGATCTCGGATTCGGCAATGCATTAGTCTGATTGGGCAACAGGGTGATAAGCTTCTTCGAGAATAGGGAATGCTTTTTGTTATAGTTTTGCATAATATTGAAACTTGAACTATACTCTGCATAATGTATGTTTGTATTAGACCCTTAGATATTCAAATTTAGTACCATTCTGCTCTGTCTCTTCCTGTTATCCATTTTAGCTTGCGTGTTTTACATAATTTTAGTATGTTGAATAACTTGATCCAATGTATTGGTTGCCATAGCTATATTCTATGTTGAGTAGTAACTTGATCCAATGTATTGGTTGCCATAGCTATATTCTATGTTGAGTAGTAACTTGATCCAATGTATTGGTTGCCATAGCTATATTCTATGTTGAGTAGTAATGTGATCCAATGTATTTGTAGCTATATTCTATGTTGAGTAGTAACGTGATCCAATGTATTTGTTGCCATAGTTTTATTCTATAAAAAATTATAGAAGTTTGACTTGAAGCAAGTTTTTACAACATTAAATTATTCACTCCATTCCTGGTTAGTAGTTTCACATTTTCTTCAAAAATTGAAAATGTGAAAAATGGAATAAAATATGAATGGTTTAGGGGATGGATTGGAATAAAATATGAAGGGTTTAGACATATAGACTTTGAAACTCCTAATGGAGCCCAGGGGAGATACCCCCCACACTTCCCAATCCTAGTGGAGCCCAGGGGAAATACCCCCAGACTCCTCAATCCTAGTGGAGCTACCCTCGGACTCGTGGAGCCCAGGGGAGCTACCCCCCAGACTTCCCCAATCCTAGTGGAGCCCAGGGGAGATACCCCCAGACTTTCCAATCATAGTGGAGCCCAGGGGAGATACCCCCCAGACTTCCCAATCATAGTGGAGCCCAGGGGAGATACCCCCAGACTCCTCAATCCTAGTGGAGCCCAGGGGCTCAATCCTAGTGGAGCCCAGGGGACATACCCCCAGACTCCTCAATCCTAGTGGAGCCCAGGGGAGATCCCTCGGACTCCCCAATCCTAGTGGAGCCCAGAGGTGATACTCGGACTCCCCAATTCTAGTGGAGCCCAGAGGAGATACCCCCAGACCTAGTGGAGCTCAGGGGAGATACCCCCCAAACTCCTCAATCCTACTGGAGCCCAGGGGA